>JAODXP020000030.1:15250075-15252575 GCA_027497455.2 Sardinella longiceps | reverse complement strand
TGAGAGACAGTGGCTGTGTGTGTGTTTATGTGTGTGTGTGTGTGTGTGCCTGCCTGAATGAGAAGCGAGGCAAATGCTACGCCATGTTTACAGAGGGAAATTCTGATATTATAAAATGGGTGACTGTTTATGCACCTCTCCAGTGCATGTAAATGAGATAAATAATGACTTGATGTTGCTGCCTGCAATCACCATGAGACTCAGAGGAGAGAAAAAAACAACACAAACACAAAAACAGGACAAACAAAAGCAAAAGGGGAAACACAAGTGACAAGGAAGAGAGAGATATGACAAGGCGTCACTGGATAGAGACGGCCGGGAATGAAGGGTTCAGGAGAGGTACGAGTGCTAGAGAGACTGAGGAGAAGAAGAAGAGATGCAAAGAGAAAGAAGGAGGAGGATGGGACAGGAGAGGAGGGGAGGAGAGGGGAAGGGGAAGGGAAAAAGAGAGGAGGGGAGAGAAAGAGGGGTTGGTGAGAGAAAAATAAACTGGTTACTCCCTACTCCTATCCTGTATTTTTCTCCCTCCCTCCCCCTCCCTCCCTCCCCCTCCCTCCTCCCTCCCTCCCTCCCTCCCTCCATCTCTCTATCCCCCTTTCCACCATCTCTTCCCCTCATTGCTCCTGGTCTCGGTCAGTGTCTGTCCCCTCTGGTTGCCCATGCTAAATGGCTGCTGTGTGTGAGGGAGTTAAAAGGCCAGTCACATCCTCCCCTGGAGTCCCTGCGAGCCTTAAACCACTTTTCCCCCCAAGCTGAATTAGCTCTGATTACCTTTGGATAATTACCGTCAGAACGCAGGGAAGCGGGGAAGGAGAGAGTGAAAAGGACAGAGATAGAGAGAGAGCGAGAGAGCGAAAAAGAGAGAGAGTGAGAGAGAGAGAGAGAGAGATGAGGGGAGAGTAAGTGTAAGGGGTGAAAAAAAGATGTTGGCTACAGCAGTCAAAATTTCTTTTCTCAACTTACAACCCAATGAAGCTGTTTTTATTTATTTATTTATTTTTATTTGTGCTGATCGTTTGTAAACCACCAAAGAGACAGTGATGACAAGCTCTGGGTATATCATCAATATGTTTGTTTTTGAGCTGCCAAAGCATTCTTGTAGGGCATATTCCACTCCTTTCACGCAAGCGTACTGTCAATAGTGAAATCGAGGATGATGAACTTGTCTTCACTCCATACAGCGTCTCAAGAGTGAGGATGAGAATATATAGACTATCTTCTATATTCCATAAGAACAAAATAAGCAATATCCTCTAGCCAGACTCTCATCGATATGTTAGCTGTCAAAACTCTGCTATGGATAATCACACTCTCTTTTTTTTACTCTACTGTCAATAAATACATTAAGGATAACGATAAACAAATCCTCACTTTATAAACAGACTCTGATGAGAGTGGATAAGGATGTACATTTATGGCGTTGATGAAGTAAAAAAAAAAAAAAAAAAATAATAAATAAATAAATAAATAAATAACAAATATCCTCTGGGCAGAGGGCTCATCGACATGCCAAAGCTCTTTCGTATTGCCAATCACAGTTAACGGTCTTTATGTTACTGTCAATATTATTCTACCGAGGGCGATGACCATGTCTACAAACACAGTGATCAATGGGCAAGGCAAGAAGAGTAAGCCTCAACTCCTCCTGAATATAACTCTCGTCATGTCCTTCCACATAAAAAAACCCTTGTGGCTAAAGCTCTGAAGGAAAATGCAGTCTTATATTAGAACCATAGTCATTTCTTATTCACCTCATATCAAAATAAGTAAAAATTAAGAAGATATTTGTGCTGCAGTGGCGTTCTTTTTACTTTACGTCCACACGGGTGCCGCTGGCTTGGCCCTCGACCACAGATGGAAACAGCTAGTGAAATAGAATTCTTACTCCCAGAGCTCTGTAGGGAGACCAGCCACACTGTGGACTTGGCTTGACTACATGTATATGATTTATGCTGGGCTGTCCAGACGCACTATCATTGCCTATAAAGCCCAGCCTGTGTTTTAGAAACAGTGTGTTGTTTTTGGGAGGGAAAAGAGAGAAATTAAATGGCAAGGAAAAAAAAAAAATCATTCCAAGCTCAGACTGCTTCAATTTGGCTTTCACGCTTCAAAATGAAAGTATTGTGACACTTTGGAATATTAAAGCAGCCTTTGTTGGGCCGCAGAGCTCATTGAGCTGATATCTTAAATTGATTCCTTGTGGGACTGCTCAAACCACAAGCTCGGTGGTCTGTGATTCTGTTACGAGAAGCGAGGCACTTTAAAATGAAAGCGGCGTGTGGGACTTGGCATGTGCACGGGACCACCAGCTGGGGGGCTCTGAAGTTGCGTAACGCACAACAGACCCCTCGAGACATTCTCCTTTCAGACCGCAGTGGCACCCTGTCGATTGGCCCGTGCGCAACAGGGACCCGCGCCGATTCAAACTACAATATGGAACAGGGCTACCACAGGTCTCAGCACACCTTCCTTAACTGTCCACAGCTTAGGCTCTCCTCTC
>JAODXP020000030.1:15182575-15247575 GCA_027497455.2 Sardinella longiceps | reverse complement strand
AACATAATAATAAATCAGAGGTGAGTTTTTTGGTTCTCGCTGGGTGGGGGGCAGGGAAGCATATCTTGTTCACTGAGCTACAATGAGCGCTAATAGCTGTCTGTGAAATCTACAGGACCATAACCATAGCAATAACCCTCACAGTGCATGGACTTACACTGCACAAACTAACACACACTCTACAAACAAATACTCACAAACACACACACACACACACACACAGAAATGGGCATCCATGCATTAACACACGCACATACAATCATACTTTGACACGGAAGAGTGTCATAAACACTTACTGTAAAATCATTCTCATAGACAAACACTGAAAATTAAGCACCCCCCAACACACACACACAGACACACACACGCACACACAATTTAACAAATGTGTGCACTAACTCCAACACATGAAAGCCCTTCCAATGATTTAATGGCTGTACACACATATTCAAGTTAATTAGGCATGCTAAGCAATCCGCACACACATTTCCCCCAAGACAATAATGCCCGGGTATGCTTCTCCTCTCTCCAGCACTCAATCATATCAGTATTACACACCAAGGAGCCACAATATCTCCTTCGTGTGAATTTCAATTGGTCTACGGCAGATATCTGACAAATGATGCTGACCCTCTGGTCTCAAGCGGCACTGAATGGTTCTGCGTTAGAATTAACAGCTGGTATTAACAAACACAAAGCAATATTGCCTCCCACTGATAATGCAAATGTAGCTGGCTCTGTGTGTGTGTGTGTGTGTGTGTGTGTGTGTGTGTGTGTGTGTGTGTGTGTGTGTGTGTGTGTGTGTGTGTGGAGGGTTTGTGTAGCAACGCACATTCCACACACACATTCGATCAACTCGCCATGATTTAAGACAAGGGAAAGAAAAAAAATCCCCTTGCAACCTTTTCTTGATGAAATGCATAATGGATTTACATGTGTTATCTGTATCTAAACCTGTGCCATTTCTGCTCCCCCCACACAGGCGTCCATTCCCAGGCACTGGGCTTCCACGAGGCCAAACCAATTACGGCCCTCTGAGGAGGCCTTCGCACACGGCATGCTTGGATGTGAGACTGTATCACTATATCAAGATGGTGGCTATCCTTCCCGACTCGAGGCTTAGCATCGGAATTCTGCCCTTCAAATCTAGCAGTCTCCACGGTATCACACCAAGGGCAATTACTTTGATTGGTTGAGACCGGAGCGGCAGCACATACAGAAACACATACACTACACATACGTATATAAAAGTTCTCCGAGGGGCCTGAGGCTGACGCCATGCGGGTTGTAGAGGCTCGACTTCCCATGAATCTTTGGAGTAAAGGCAGCTTGCATCATCTTTGCCAGACATCAAAAGGAATATAGAGCTTGGCGAGAGGCAGGGGCGAAAAAGCAACCCTTAAACGGGTGGCCATCTTGGAGACACTGCTTCAAAGAGTGCTCGAGGAAGCACACAAGACTCCACCCAGGTGAGATTTGTTTCACTTTATTTATTTTTTTTTACCCTTTTTAACTTTTAAAGATTGTCTTTGCATGGCTTCATTTCCCATTTCCAGTCACTTGGAGAATATCTATAACTACACTTGTCTGTGCAGCAGAAAATGGCAAAACCTCCCAACGGGCAAATGAGAGAAAAAGGAGGGTAAATGGAACGCAAGTGGCAGACAAATAAATAATGACACAACAACAATAGGCTACTCTCACCGAGGAACTCCACACACCTACACAAACACATTATCTACGTATAAGAGGTGGATTAAAAACTATGAGAGCGTAAAATGGGCCCATTGGTGCTAGTGCAGCTAAAAGCTAAAGGGGACAGAGGCATGAGAAAGAACAACAGCGGGCTGAGAGGAGGATGAAAGGGAGAGAGGGAAATAAATAAATACAATAGCAAAGAAAACACACACACACACACACACACACACACATCTGAAGGCCTTAGAAGAGATTAGAGTGGATTACCCTGGGAAGGATGGGAAAAAAATGGTCAACAAGTTACGAAACGCGTCGTGGAAGTGGGCAGCTGCATTTGGAAAGGGCTGGCCAGGGGAAGTGGGCGAAGAGTCTGAGCCCGTGGAGAGCTGAGCTGGTTGGGCTGCCACACTGACTCACTGGCTTGAGGGGGATGGAGGGAGGGGAGGGGTGTGGGGGGGTTGGGGTTGGGCAACGGACTTTTGGCCAGTAAGGAGTGGGGTACACACGTGGACGGTTATCTTAGCCAATTCAGAGCACCGATAGACAGACATTGCTCTTACAGTGAGTGCTTTCATGCACACACACACACACACACACACACACACACACACACACATTTATATATATATAAGTATTCACATGAGTGCATATGCACAGACTCATGAACATACACAAAAGCTCTCCATCTCAGTCTTTCTCATACACAAATGCACATGAATACACCACAAACAAACACACACACACACACACACTAACACACACAAACACTCACTCACTCACATAAGCTCCTGCACACAAACAATTCGGTTTTTATTTTGTTGGCTTAGACTAAATGGATTAGGATGAAAGGGGACGACTATGGCAGAGAGGCACATTAAATTAGATGTTCAAAGATGTGGGTTTTTCCAAATGGTTTGTTTTTAATTCTGCACATTTTCTCATTGCACTCTATCTATCTGTCCGTTAATATAACTGCTGTGACACCCTTTGCAGGCTTGATAAAAAGAAAACTTCTTTTAAATGATTTTCTTTTTTTAAATACTCATATTCTGAATACACATTCAGAGATCCTCTTCAGGGTGACATTTACACGGCTGTTCATTTTCACAGCTGAGAGCAAATTTACTTTTCAAATGGACAAGAAATTGCCAAACTGTCGACCACCAGGTGTGGCTTCTAAACTCAAATGGCACGCCATTAAAGAGCATTTAAATGCGATTTGGAGAAACGCATGCACATTTGACTTGCAAAATAGCGCCCGCACACACACACACACACAGAGTGCTCGTCTCGTCCATGATGCAATAGCAATATGTGCCACATCCACTGTATTCACAAAGACCTTTTTTGGCCCCCAATCTCGCCTGACTCTATCTCTCCTTTGGTTCCAATTTAAAAATAAAATCATGTCTTCCTCTTGTTCAACCTCTCTTCCTCTTCTCTCCGCTCCTCTCCCTCCTCCAGATCCACTCTCCAGTCCTCTCATCCTCTCTTTTCCTGCCAGCCATGACAGCTTTGCATGGAAGGTGACTGAGTGTGAGAGCTTGTTTTTGCACGGCTTTCCTGCCTGAGGCAATAGTGTTGGGAGCCGAGGGGGAACTAACAAACTCCCATCTGGCCCTGACGAAGCCAACCTTAAAAACACAAACAACACACACACACACGCACACACACACGCACGCACACACGCACGCACACACGCACGCACACACACACGCACACACACATATACAGAGGCCACTGGAGAGAGTACTGCTAGGTGAGGAGAGCACCAGCAGGGAATTTGTGGATACACACGCATGCACGATGCACCCACCCACACCAAAGCAACAAAACAAAGAAACAAAAAGCGCATACACACACACACACACACACACACACACACACACACACACACACACACACACAAAGTTGAAAGTCAAATGTACAAAGTACCTCTCTCTGTATATCTTAATCTTCATCTATATCTGTGCATACTGCTCCATAATATAATCTCTAGAGCAAAGGATTACCCAGGCACATTTTATGGAGATATTTGCCATTGTTGTTGTTGTTGTTGTTAGTGTAGAATAATTTTATAGCTCAAGGGCTATAAAGAGCTGTACTTAGAGCCATTTTATGTGTACATGAAAAGGTGTTTGCTCAATTATTCCCCATATTTCTTTGAAAAAGGTGTTAAAAAGATTCAGAGCAGGAACACAAGGCAGTTGAACCACATCACCAAAGAGAAGGCTAGTATTGATGATGGCTACATGAAATGGAGATTTGTATCACTCAAAGGCTGTCTCTGTCCTATTCTCTGCCATGAGTCACCCTGACAAGACAGAGAAAACGAAGTGCTACATCAGAGACTGATTAAAAAAAAAAAAAAAAAGAAAAAAAATACACGTATGCTTCAGCCTACGAACATAAAAGTAACAAAGGAGCATATGCATACACCCCGTGATGTTCAACTGAACAGAAAAGACTACCTCTTTCCACCCAGGAGTGGGTGATAGCACACAGCTAGTATAATCTTTTTCAGTAACTTTAAGTTTCTCCACAGGATGAATAATTCATTAATTTGCTCTATTTTTGAAAACAATGACAAACCAAGAAAGAGCAGCCATAGCTCATTCCGCTTTTGTGGTAAACGTCTTTGATTCCCTCCCTTCCCGCTATCTATTCTCTAAGTCCCACACACGAATCATGCATGGAAATCAAACCGCATATGACCTCAGAGTGAACTTCATGAAACTTGTCCTAAATTAAATTGTTGATTTATTCAGATACTACTGTGGATAACATTTGAATAATAATATGACTTAGGTTCGCACTGTGAATAACAGAGTAATTGTTTTTTTCTTTTCCAGGATCTCAAATGCCAATCACATCTTTAATATGTTGAGATATTTCCCACTCTGCCTTCAGCTCATCTTCCTCCTATTGCTATAGAATAATTGCCGTGTTCTCTTTCTCTCCGTTTGACGTTTTTCTCTGCAGTTCTTCCACCAAATTATACATTTGCACCATTATGGCTTCATCACCATGTTTCTTTCCAGGAATATGACCTGGCTTTTCCTTTGGGTTTGACAAGTTAATTGACTGCTTTTATTTGATACAATTCCAAAAGAACTTGTAGCCCTCAATTTGCCTGGTTATTTAGCCTTTATACACTGGGACCTGAACAGCTTCAAAGGCAATGTAGGTGTTGATGTATTAAATTGGCAACACAGTAACACTGTTTTTTTTTTTTTTTTGTCTTCTTCACAGGTATTAAAGAGGCATCTTTTTCTGAAGTCCAAACAGCTATTTTGAAACCTTCCTCTACAAAGGATCGACGGAGGCCTTTGGGGTTATCTACAGCCAAGAGGGAGCAGGAACCACAGAGCCAAAAGAACTATGGCTGCCGAGAGCCTTGTTGAGCTCCGCGATTGGCTTTTCCTGATTCTCTTGTGTCTGACGCTGTTGGTCGAAGTCCTGGAGTTTGCTGCAGCAACGGCTGCTGTTGCCGAGGCAGTCGCCGCAGACGCAGAGTTCCAGGGGGATGTGCCGTGCCCATCCGCCTGTCGCTGTGACGACAGCTTTGTTTACTGCAATGATCGCGGCCTAAGCATCATCCCGCCACTGCCTTTAGCAGCTGCTGTGCTCTACCTTCAGAACAACCGTATTGACAATGCTGGATTGCCCACGTCCCTAGAGCGACGAATGACTGTACGAGTTATTTACCTGTATGACAATGAACTGGATGATTTCCCAAAGCATCTACCCCCATCGCTTCGAGAACTGCACCTGCAGGACAATAACATACGAACGCTACCGCGTGCTGCCCTAGCCAGACTACCACTGCTTGAAAAATTACACTTGGATGATAATTCAGTGTCAACAGTCAGCATAGAAGATAAAGCATTTGCGAACAATCCGCGATTGCGACTCTTATTCCTGTCACGTAACCACTTATCAAGTATCCCTTCGGGTCTGCCAGCATCCCTTGAGGAGCTAAGGCTCGATGACAATCGCATATCGACCATCCCCACCCACGCTTTCCGTGGACTCTCGTCCTTGAGGCGCCTCTTTCTGGATGGCAATTTGTTGGCGAATCAACGGATCGCGGATGACACTTTCGCACGTCTCTCCAACCTGACCGAGCTCTCGCTGGTCCGCAACTCCCTCCTGACTCCACCTCTGAATCTGCCCAGCTCTCACCTGCTACGCCTCTACCTCCAGGATAATGCACTGGCACACATGCCTCGCGGATCCCTGGACGGCATGAAGAGGCTGCAGAAGCTCGACCTGTCTGGCAACAACCTCACCACCCTTCCCCGGGGCCTTTTCCGAGACCTGGATAGTCTGTCGCAGCTGCTGATGCGTGGGAATCCATGGTACTGCGGCTGCAACCTCCGCTGGCTTTACGACTGGCTTCACATGAGAGGGGCATCTGTAACGGTGAGGGGTTTAACTTGCCATAGCCCCGAGCGAGTGCGAGGGCAGTCATTAAAAGAACTCACGAGTGAGATGAAGATATGCGAGACGGCAGGGGAGGGTGGAATGGCCGGCGGGGGTGGGGGCGGTGGGGGAGGCGGAGGAGGAGGAGCAGCAGGAAAAGAGAAAATTGGAGTCCTTCCGACGGAGGCTGCCCCTACAACTACACGCATGCCCCAAGGTTCGCTCTTCACACTCCGGTCCAAACACCCGGGCCACATTCCTGACCTGGTGCAGGACCACCTCAGTGAAGGTGGAAACGCAGAGGCTGGTAAGTCACTGCAAGTTAAAGTCAAGCCACTCACAGCAGAAACAATCCACATCACATGGACAGCGGCACAACCAGCTCCGTCATTTCGACTTTCCTGGTTGCGACTGGGCACCAGTCCTGCAATGGGCGACATTACAGAGACGTTAGTCCCCGGCGACCGCAGAGAGTATCTGCTTACTCAGCTGCAACCACAATCCAGTTACATCATCTGTATATTACCCCTTTTTGTAAATGAGGGCAAAAGCTCGTCCCTTTCCTCAACGAACTTGAACAAAGACCACGAGCACCCAGCATGTGCTAAGACTGAGACCTCAGATCTCACAAGACAGTCCGATCAGGACGGGACAGATCAGGGAACAGACCAGTTTGCAGCCCTTCCAGTAGCTGGAATTATTGGGGGTGCCACAGCACTGGTGTCACTTCTCCTGATATTTGGCATCTTTTGTTGGTATGGGCATCGGGTGGGTTACCTAGCACCCGGCGAACAATCCATGTATGGGAGGGGGGACGTGGTCAACAACCGTGCCAGCGGCAAACATTACGATGACTATGCTGAAGCGGGCACGATAAAGGACACCTCAATCTTGGAAATCAGGGGTCCTGGTTTCCAGATGACACCCATGGTGGCCCACCAGCCGCTGCAGCCCAAGGCTAAATGTGAGGACATGACCTACATTCACACCATCTTTCCATCAAACAACACAACTCTCTATAGGAGCACCCACAACCATACACCCAATTCTAGCTATGGGACCAATCGTGGGTACAGGGAAAGAGGTATACCAGATATAGATTACACATACACGTGATAGCCACTTACCCCCACTTAACCCTGCTCCCTTTTACAGATGTGTCTGTGACAGGGGTCAGTCCTTGGATCCAAAGTAGGAGTGTGCCGGCCGTGTCTTTCTTTGTTTGCTACAGATACATACTCTGGGTCCATGATAATTTTTTTAGTCAACTTCAAATCCAAAATGTCAGAGTAGCTGATCATAGTTCCTGATTCAGTCTTACAATGATTATTTAAAAAAAAAATCTGTTGGTTTTGTTTTTAGGTATACATTAGTAAAGATGAATATTGCCACTCTTTAACATTGCCTACAGCTGCAGAATTAAGGTTGAACTGGTCCTGCACTTTCTATTTTAGCTTGTTAATTCATCTGCATTCATTTCAGACACCGCATGTTAACTATTTACTGATACAGTTGTTCTGTTGCCCAGCAACAGCTCAACTGAAGCATAAGGTCAAATTTGGCAAGCATACTGCAAAAATCTATTTTCAATAATGCATTGAGGTTGTATGGTTTAAAAAGTAGGAATGAACCCAATATTTCTTCAGTCTTATCTCTAAAATTGTCTCCTTGCTCATGCTTCATACATCTTCCAAATATGCATAAGAATTTTTGTAAAGACTGTTCTTGAAGCCTGTATCACACAGAGGGACAGATTTAAGCCCTCTCTAAAGATTTCTTTTGTGTGTTTGAAACCTCCCAGCATCTATTATCATTCTTTATTCTAAGATCGTCATTTACTCATCTTTGAACTATGTTCGGCACACTCCTATTCCAAAGCACCCTTTGTGCCTCCTTGACGACATTTCCAAGTTATCTGTTACTGAACTAAATCTGGGGCTAGGACCACACTGAATTTGCTAGTTATGTCTGCCAGAGTGACTGAAGTGCCAGAGATACCAGTCTTGGTATTGACTGTAACCAATATTTCAATGCTACGTTTTTGTTTGCATTGCAGTTTCAACCAAGGTCTGTTTTTATCCCTCTCCCCCTTTGATATATCTCATTTTAAAAGGACATAGTGGCTAGCATGATAATGGTGTTGGGTTGATAGAGGGTCAAAATGTGTATAGAACTAGCTTTACTATCTGTATAGCTTTACTGTACTGTATATAAGCGCTAGCCAGAATGATTTCTCTCTCAAAGCTTGAGAACATTGACTGCAACAAAAAAAGGGTTGGGAGGGAGTCATATTCCATTCCTGATTCAAGATTCTAGGTTTCACCCCTCCCCCCTCCCTCTTTTTTTTTTTTTCTTTATTCTCTCAATTTCTTTTGAGCGCAGCGAGAGGACTTTGTTCCCTGCCGGAGGAGCTGACAGGGGTGATAACAGTTTCGACAGTGACAGAACTCAAATTGCTCATGAGTTTCTTTCGACGTAATGAGAGACAAAGAGACAGACACAGAGAGCAGCCGACAACAGTGACAAAAGCTGAAGTGAGGGAATAGATGCCTCCTGCTTAAGAAATCAGGCATTTATTAAGCAGATACCTCGCTTTGCTGGAATACTAATCATTTCTAAAAGGTTACCATGGAATGCTGGGAGTTGTTTGATTTTCTTGTCAATAACTAATAAATACACAAAGGGCCAGAAGTTATTTTGTTATCTCAGTGGAAAGAAAGAACAGTCCAGAGAACAAAAGTATCTAAAGACAATCATATCTGAGAGGCATTTCCTAAGTGATAGTTAAACTCAAAGAGACAAGTGGACAGTGACACAGTTTAAGAGGTCAGAGACCGAGCGAGAGAGAGAGAGAGAGCTGACCAAATGCAAGTTAATGGGGAGCAGGGTTGTCAAATCAGTCTGTGGACTTGGACATTGAGTTAATAAACACCAACAAAAAGGAAATAAATAATTTTGGACGTTTAAGGATGAAGCTCGGTGGCTAAAATCTGCGTTCATATGTAGTAGAAAGTGACATATCAGGGATATATAGACTTAACACCGTTATACTGTGGACCTCTACATTGCTTAAATAATCAGAGGATAATAAAAAAAGAGGTTAGAAAATTGTGTTCCTAGGAGTTTTAGAAAAGACAAGCTTGGTCACTTGATCAAAAGTGCTGGTACGAAGTACAACAGAAATTTGACACACAAGAGGGAAGGATGGGGAGGGATGAAAAGTAGAATTTAGTGGTTTTATTTTGATCACATTTCCTGGTTTTTCCATTTATTTGAAATGTGAAAATTGAAGACAAGTGACTGGCGTCTCTCGCACCCTTTATCTTTGTTGCATTTCTTCTATTACAAATAAATCAAGCGTGAAAAGAAGTGTCTGTCTAGTATTTCTGTGTACCATTAAAAAGGCTCTGTGCTGACTCTTTGCAGTGATATTTCTCTTACAAGGCCAAAGTGCAGACTAACAAGCTGATATGTATACTTTCTGTAAAGGCCAAAAAAGTAAAGGGAAATTGTTGAATGAAATAGGTGAAAATGTGTGCAAGCTGTATTGCCTTTGCGAGGTAAAGCTGTGGCATCGATCAGTGTGTGCAATGGAGAAACCTCACTGGGAGAGGCATGCAAGGCTGTGTGTGTGTGTGTGAGAGAGAGAGAGAGTGTGTGTGTGTGTGTGTGTGTGTGTGTGTGTGAGTGTGTGTGTGTGTGTTTGCTTTGGAGGCAGACAGGCTCACCATCTTGAGAGTGTGTTAATGCCTGTGTAAGCATAGCGCTGATCGATATAACCAGCGGGGGGAAGAGTATAAGTGTCCATCCAGGAAAGACGAGGGGCTCAGACGCCCTCTCTACTGTGGCTGTGTGTGTGTGTGTGTTTGTGTCTTTCAGTTCTCCCACTCGTCAGAAACTCGCTAGCTGTCATTTGTCTTAATTAGTCACTTACACCTCTAATTTGACTTCTGTGCATCTGCCCACGAATAATAAGAGATGATTAGACGCCGGGTGAAAAAAATGTTTTGACAGATATTGTTAACTTGCTAATTTCAGCAATAAATTTTTAGTCCGAGGCGAAACGAACAAACAAAAGGGTATAAGGGATTCCAGTGGCGCAGTGAAGTCAGACTGCACAGACAAATAGCAAAATGACTGATGCCTATGTTTGATAAGTCGTGAACTAAATTGGCAGTGCGTGGTGTTATTGGGCAATAGCTCAGCCCAAGTGCTTGTTCACACAGCAACTCACAATGCATCTTGTCAAAATGTCTATTAATATTGACCAAGTGCATTGACAATTGCTTATGGCGTAATCTACTTTTGTTGTTCACTCCAAACGAGCCCAATTGGATCTTTTTCACTCGTGTGCCTCAAAGTAATGAGCCCATTGTTCATGTGTAAAGTATGACTGTAGGCGGCTGTGTGAGACCTTAGCACACATTCGCCAACTGCGCCAGTGAAAATGGGTGACATTACAACAAAAGAGAGGCCATTACGACACATCTCGCTCTGTGTCAAACATTGTGTGATATTAAATGCACCGCAAATGATGGTAGTGGGCACATTTCAGCATCTGTCCACATGGCAGGCCAGCCTTCATGAGAACTATGGGGACATGGGCTGTTAACTTTGGATAAGCACGCACAAGCCCTTGGAGTGCACCTGTGAAAGAACCATGGGCAGCAACAACAACTAGCCAACCCTGTGAAACTTAGGAAGAATTTCTGAACGCGCCGCATCGCTGATGAACAGCATGACTCCTCGTCCTGCCTCTACCACAGAGGCAATTAAGCTAATTAGACGACCGATGATTCCGGCTTCCTCCATTTTAGCTAAAGTGGCAATTGATTGAGAGAGAAAAGGAAAGGGTTGGAAGGCTTTTAACAAGGGCAGAAATAATTGCTATGCATGCCTTTCTGCAAGCCCATTCAGTTTTCTTTTAATGTTCTTGTTTGTTTTCCCAAATGCCCATCTATCAGGAATTTACTTGGTGCGTATGTTCTGATTATTTCTGTTGACAGAGAGTTCCCATCAACACAACATGAATGACTGGACTTCCAAAACTAAGAATTGCTGGTGACACCAAGCACCAACGGCAAGTGCTTCTATGTGGTGACATGCATGTGATTCAAGTGAGAGCAGTTACTGTTAAATTGTGACAGGAAAGAAATAAAAAAATGAAGAGAACGTATTTAATTTCTCTATAGATGTGGCCCCTATGCAGAACCTCACTTTGAGAGAAATCACGCCCTGAACGAGCCCTTTCGAGAGTCTTGTGTGAAAATCCTCCAGAGGCACATGCAGCAGCTTTCTTGCGACAACAGTTTCTTTCTATCAAATTTCACTCCAATTAGTGAATGCATGGCATATGCTGAGAGTTGCAAGGTTTTTTTTAGTTTTTTTTTTTTGCAGTGTTAACGCATTTGAAATTCGCCTACGCCAGTGTGTAAGACTGTGGGATCTGTTAGCTCGGAAGAAGAAAAACAACTGTGCCTCATTCTCACCCAATAGCTCATCCAAGTGCTTTGGTCTTTCGATTGGGCAAATATTTTCAAAAGGCATACAGACACTATGAAGCACACTACGGGCACGATAACTAGAGGAGGATCTTTTTTGTGTGTCTGGATAAATTATACACCATTCCTGCCTTCATATCGCTGACAACTGGAAATAAAACTTTGGTCTCTGTAATGGAGTGAGCTCCTCTCTCTCTCTCTCTCTCTCTCTCTCTCTCTCTCTCTCCCTCTCTCTCTCTCTCTCTCTCTCTCTCTCTCTCTCCTTGCCGTCTCATTTCCATGCGCTATCATTTCAACATTTTACTCCAGGGCTCTCGCTCAGACTTAAGAAAAAGATACAGCTCCACACAACATGTCCCAGGGCATTTTAGATTATTCAGCTGCCATTCAAAAGAGATGGGGTGGGGATGGGGATGGGGGTGGGGGGGACCGGGGGTAGGAGGGGGCAAAGGGAGTGTGAGAAAAAAAAGAAACAGAACCCCTTCCATCCAATTCATCCCTGTGCCCTGGACAGAGGGCCTGTTATCTCCTGTTCTGGTAAGAAAAAAAAAGACGGGCCACTTCTCGGTTCTCCGTTCCCGTCCGATCCATGGCGGCGTCCTTTTTTATCTCTGATCTGTTTTTTTGCCCTGTGATTCTGGGAATATGCATCCGAGAATGTCTCTTATCTCTGCCTCGGAATGTAGCTGGTTCCTCTGTACCGAGGGCCGTCGCAAATAAACAAATAAAGGAGGTGAGGTAAAGCATAAGAGGCCCAATGTTCTGACTGCAAGTGATGCTACGCTAAGTGAAGCAATGTTACAGAAACTACCCATACACAGATGTTTTCACTACAATTGAAAGACAGCTGTAAATGGCTAACATTTTCATTAGTCTGACACGCCATTGATTGAGAACCCATGGCTGTAGATGCATAGCTTTTTAATACAGCTTTAACCTTGATTTAATTACAGCTCCAATTAAAGCTGGATGAATTATTGCAATAATTAAATTATTTTTCGTTACTAATCACATCACTCATTACCAAATTTCAAAGTCTGCCAACGCACGCACACGCACACACACACACACACACACACACACACACACACACACACACACACACACACACACAGGCTCATCTCTCAAATGACTACTCATCAGGTAATTCATCTTAATCACTCGTCCAATACCAGACAGTATATCCCCCAGCACTCTTGCCTTCTTAACCTGTCTAGATAGGCAGATAGATGAATAGATCCGTGGACACGTGGATGGATGGATGGATGGATTGATGTCGTGATTGAGTGGTGTAAAGGGGATGTTTTAACCCTCCCCTTCAGCCACCCCACCCACTCCACCCCTCTCCCCCCACCCTGCCGGGACAGCTCCTAAGTGCCTGTGGATTTTATGTTTAGTGTGTTTTATAGGGCCAACGCAGGAGCCAAGTGCAGTAAAATGTTGTGAGGAGGAGGAGAGAGAGGACAGGGGGTGGAGGCAGTGTTATTGTAAATCCAATCTTTATTGAGAACGACACACAAACAGTCCTCCCCTCTCCCACCCTCCCTTCTTCCCCCTCCCTCACTCGCTCGCTCGCTCTCTCAATCGATTGATGGCAACTTTCGGGGTCCTCTCAGAATTTCTGTTTGTCTGTCTGTCTGTGCTTAACGCAGTATGTTGCTGTACCTGGCTGCTATGTCTTTGTGTACATGTGTGTATAATCATAGGTGTGTGTGTGTGTGTGTGTGTGTGTGTGTGCGCGCGTGTGTGTGTGTGTGTGTGTGTGTGTGTGCGCGCGCATGCAGGTGTGTGTGTGTGTGTGTGTGTGTGTAAATCCCTTCCACCCTCTCATCTCATCTCCTAGCCTCTGTTTGTTTGCCTTTTTCATTTCTGTCAGACTGGCTTTAATGAAGACATACCGTTCACACTGAATATAAATTTCAGACAAATTTGAGCGCATTACCCCCACCACCATCACCACCACCACCACCACCACCATCACCACTTCCACTTCCTCCACCAAAGCTCTATCAGCAATGCAGAGCCTCCAGCCTCGCACCCAATATTCAAATACACACAGGGAGCTTTTTCTACCTGAATAGATTTCCGGTAATTAGTCCATTTCACTCTGAACTTCAGGCTTTAAAATGACTCAGCCCATATGTTTATCATTTAATGAAAAACAACAAAAGAAAAATGAATAGAAAATTAGGTCACAGTTTAAACGACGGGAAATTTAAATGCTTTATCTCATTGTGAATTGGTGGCAGTCCTTGACTGCTGTTATAAGACAGAGGTCATAGAACAGAGAGGAATGTTAGTGAGTAGTGTATTTATGTTAGTGCAGTGACACAAGTGCATGACTATGAATATAAGTGTGTACTGTATATGTAGCCTTTCTGTATATCTGTGAAAGAGAAAGAGATGAGAGATGAGAGACAAAATACATCTGAGTGTGTGTGTGTGTGTGTGAATGTGCGCGTGCATCCGCTTTTCGATTCTTTACAAGCATGATCATCTAAATGCAGAGAATAAGAGTGTGTCTCATGTACAAGTGTGTTTGAGTGAATAACTCAAGGTGAATAACTGTTTGTGTGCGAGTGTGTGCGTACACCTGCTTTCGATTTCTAACAAGCATTATCATCTGAATGCAGCGAGTATGAGTGTGTCTTATGTACAAGTGTGTTTGAGTGAATAACTCAAGGTGAATAACTCTTTGTGTGTATGTGAGTGTGAGTGTGTGCATGTGTCTATGTGTGTGTGTGTGTGTGTATGTCTGTCCGTGAACATGAGTAAGTGTTTACACCCGTGTCCCTGATTGAGAAGTCTGCAGTAGACAGCTCTCAGTCCCCCCCCACCCCCCCAGCCCTGCAGTCCCCCTCCCCTGGCGGGCTCATCAGCAATGTTGGAGGTGCACACTTAGCAGTCCTGAGGAGTCCATTCCAGGCCCCAAATTAATTACCTCAGGACAGTCTGTTAATCCTCACGCTTTTACACGGAGACAGGGCGGCCAGCCGATCAATGCCACAACGGGGAGAAATGAATCAATTGCCTGTCAAGCAGACCGCTCTTCTCTCCCCACTCCCTTTTGCTCCTTGCTCCTCGTCCCCGCGCTCGCTCTTCTTACCGAGCCCTACTCTCCCGACTCTCTCACCCCAGGCTGCCTCCTTGCGCTATTTTCATTTGACAAATTCCGCCCCATTTTAGGGTTTTAATCACTTCTGTGTTAATATTTTATACAAATTTTATATTAAGCTTGGTAAAGCTCCTGTGGCGCTCGCAAAAACGGCCACATCAGGACACACACCGTGATGGTAATTTGCGATGTGGCTATTGATAACAGGTCGACAAACAATAAAGCCAGGTTAGTGCTGTGACAGCACATTTATCCATGAGCTTTTAAATAACACAAAATGCTGACATGTCAGCATAACACATTACTCCCTCACTGCAACTTGAACTGATCTTTTTTTTTTTAAACGCCTCTGTAGATTCACTTTTATTTTGTGTAATGAATACACTGCAGCACTGTGCTCTTCTTGGAGCGAAACAAAGGCTTTTGAAAATGAAATCATCAATCTGGACTTTTTCAGCCCTTTCTAAGTCTAATGCCATAGTTCTCTAAGGGAGTCCGTGGACCCCTAGTGGCCAATGAAGTGCTTGCAGGAGGCCATTTACATGAATTTAAAACACACACTTACACATAAAGTAAAGATATTAACTGTATTTATTACGGATACTAAATCCTTTCCTAAAAAATGTATTGCCATGGACAACCCATAAAATAAAGGATAGGCACCATAAATTGTAACTAGGAAGTGTCTACAATGTTAAGGAAAAATGAAGTTCTTAAAAAGATGAGAATAAAGCAAAAGGTCATAATGAATCAATAACATTATTTGAAATGTATCACTGACAGAGGACACTTCATGACCATGAGAAGGCCATCCCTACCACTGATATCACAGAAAACTACAAGGCCTTTCAAACATCTAGCTTTATGTTGTTACAATGTTACTCCACCCTGTACAAATGGCACATAACCATGGGCAATGAGACAGCACCAAATAAGATGCGGTGGCGTAATTCATCCACACCCTAACAGACTTCACAAAATAGCTTGATTCCTTCCTGAGCACTTACAGTACAGTACTATTACAGAACAGTTACAGTAGGCTACGTTTCTTCTGCTATGCACCTGGACAAATCATCCAACAACAACCGAGAAATTCTTTTTTGTTTTGTTTTGTTTTGTTTTGTTTTGCTGTGATTCACCACACTGTGGTTCAAATCACACTTATGTAACATTATCTACAAAGTACACAAGAATTCTTTTCATTAGTCTACCACATTTAGATTTTTGTCGTTTGAAGCCTGTGTGTGATGACAGACTTGACCACTACTATCTTCTTCTTACCCTTTTTGACTTTTGAGAACGAACATACACACACACACACACACACACACACACACACACAGACACACAGACACACAGACACACAGACACCTCATATAGATTTACAGTCTTACAGTCATATTATTATCCTGCCTGGACAAAAAAATCTTCTGGATTAAAACAGTCCTTTAACTGAGTGAAGAGTAAAATCCTTTTTGGAGGTGGTTGTAGTATATGTTATAGATAAGAGATGCAGCACTGAGCAAGAATAGAATCGGATGTCATTTTGGACGACGTGCTGTTCATATGAGAAGGTTAAAGTTCAATATGCCACCGATGGCCAATGTCATTAATTCTAAGCTTAGCTACAGGAGACAGAGGAAAATTCTGTCTGAGGGTTTATCACACAAAATGAAACATGACTGGATCTGTTTAATAAATGAAAAACATGCTATCTTACTGAGGCTATTCCAAATCCATTTTGCGAATGGAAAAACATAACCAGTATGAAATTGCTTCTCCCTACTTTTATTAATTATGCAAGGCTAAGACATGTTTAATTTAGGCCCTCAAAAATTGCACCCTGCAGCAAACAATAAAAAAATTTGCTGGCAAACTATCCATTGTGGGAGTTTATCAAGGCAAGCCAGGCAAAGGATTCCAGACTCTGTTCTGCACTTAAATGTTCCAATCTTACCTGCATTAACTATGCCATCGATCTCCAGCTTGGTGATGTCTCCACGAAAGAGTGAGATTTTCTGTCTCAGGGCATCATTGCTCTTATAACGAGGCTGGGCAGTTGAGGCACCTACCAAGGAAAGCAAATTGATACAGACTGAAGAGATTACCCTAAATCTGTGGGATGAATTGCCTATTATCCAAGTCCAATTCTTATATCCATTTATACAGCAGCCAAATGTTGTTAAAGAATCCTAATTCTGTGAACAGGCAAATAAATAAAAAACATGATTCCCAAAAGGCATAAGGTTAAAGATGACAATTTTCTTTTAATATTTAAGCATGTTAACCTTGTCTCCAGTCTACATCGAAAACAACAACAACAAAAAAGACAGGCCTAAAGCAAAAGTTTGAGTGCCCTGCATAATCCTTATTTTGAAACATCCTGCTTGCCAACTATGCCTTTTAATTATTTCTTGCAAAAATCTTCCAATATGGTTGAGTCTGTAGTGCACTTATTCTGGCACGGTGACACGACTGTGTTTTTTTGCAATGATCCGGTCACTTGCATGTTTGAAATGTTGGAATAGTGCAGAATATAAAGCATCTTTGTATCAACTGCCCTCTCCTAGCAATAACTAAATCTTAACTCTCAAACCTTGGTACAATGCATTTTTGTCCTTATGCAGTTGAGGGGGAAAAGATTCATCTTCAATTCCTATTTGAAATGTAAAAAAAAAAAAAAAACCTTGATGCCACCTAAAACTTAATGCCGTTTTGAACCTCAGGTCACACTGTAGGCATAATTTTAAATTGTTTATCATATGCCCTGTGCAGCACATTTTTATCAATAGCTCAAGGTCTTATACAGACTGTATCCAGACTGTAGCAATCTTGTAGGCACATTAAGTTTCAATGAGGTCCTAAAGAAAAAAGTTAGCAATTAATCAAAATTAGTCATATTACATAGGTCATTAAACTGCTTTTTAACAATGTTGCAAGTGAGAGATCATGTTGACCAAGCAACAAATAAGCATAAGGTAAAAACCTGTAGCAGCCCAGACAGGTACTTTCTCCAAAGGTAGGTAATCAACCCTGTAATGTTCTCGTCTCTTCTCCTGACTAGCAGCAAGCAGCGAGCCTGAAACAGGGAGGAGAGAGAAAACATTTCTTATTATGATTTATGAATGGCAGAAATGTTCAATACTCTTTCTTGACCTCTATGTTCATCATTTTTATTAATGCTGGCATCATATCCTATTGAGAAGATCATTATTGTAGCCTATGCTTCAAGTTTTTGGGGACTAACTTTTTTTTATAAATGCTTGCAGAAATGGCTGAGAAACAATTCTGACTATAAACTCATAAATTCAGACTATCTAAATAAATTAGGCCTATGCTAAAATGTAACTAGGCAAAATGACAATAATATTCTCCATTTGCCAAACAAATAACCTATTAAACTAAATTCTGGGTAGCCTTAATGTGTCAAAGGTCAAGTCAAACGGCTTGGAAATCATAAGTTACAGGAGAAATTTTAGGATATTCAGTTTATTGTTGTTTTGACTGTCTGCACTATTGAGCCAGACAGCTGTCAACTTCTGTCAACTTCTGTCATATTGTAGGCCTACAGGTAATGCAAACTTTATTTCCACCACGACACTCACGCTTTGCCTCTTGCCAGTCAGTCCGGTCCGATTCCAGGTTAACCGTTTCAGCCGACATGGCCAGAAGAGAACTGGTGTGCAATGCTGCAATTGCCCCGGTGGACAACCCAAGGACGCTGAGAGCGACCGTATATGAACGGGACCAACTCTTCCTATTGGGTGCACTGGCACTCTTCAAATGGAATGACTTTGAGGCCGCCGAAGCTGACGAGAAGTTCTCCAACCTTTTGGCTGTACTGACAGCCCACCTGTAATTGCTCGACTTAGATTTTAATAGTCGGGAATTTGTGGACCAACTCTCACTTGCCTGACAGAAAATTGAGTGCAATGACCGACGGCTCGTAGCGCTCGTTAGTTTTGCAAATGTAAAGTCAATACAGGGATGCTTAGTTCCGCTAACTGGACGCAAACCAAAGCTGGCTGGTTTTGGTAATCGCAGAGTAAGTTTTGACACATGAAAAGCCATAATGTTGTCACTGACTGACCAGGGTAGTCATGCACTACCGGGTTCAGACAGCGCAAAGGTTGCACTGTTCGTTTCTTGGCACCGGTTGCCTTTTTAAACAAGTACACACTGGTCGCGCCTCTCCATCCCATACAATTTCAAACATGGAGTGTGTGTACGACTGTGGAGTGTAGTTCCGTGTAAACAAATGCGCATGAACCACATGGACTGTACCACTCCAGAAGGGGGAGTTAGATACGGATTCAAAAGCCTATAGTGCCCCTACCGGTGGAGAGCCCACGAGCTCTTCAGACAACTGGAACAAAAGTTGACCTTCACCCTTTCCACATCTCAGCACAGCCAAATAAAAGGCTATATGAATGATAAGGCACAAATTTAAAAAAAAAAAAAACATAAAGAATCCACATCTCTCTCACAATGCATTAACAACTAATCCAACATTAGGGTGGACAAGTTAATGATGGAGAAGCATCAAAATGGAAAAAAAATGTCAGTTTTAAGCAATTATACATTTATTAGCAACTTTGCATTTTCAGCACAACCATTCTCAAATGAAACCAACCACACTTGTGTATGCATGCAAGAAGAGTTTTTGGACACACCCTGATGTATTTTCTCTGTACTTTTGTGGTCATATACACGGTTCCGTTAGACGGAAGGTTACAAAAGAGGAACACCCTCCCTCGACAGCCCTGACACATGCCGCACATACACACACCAAAAACCACACTATTCTGACACAGCCCATCTCTGCCGAGTTAGTGTCCGTGTGCTGCACATGAAAGTGTGTGTGTGCTTGAGAGAGATCTCAGGTGCACTGGAGAAACAACCAGAGGGATTCCAGACCAGTATCCCAAAGTAGAGCTTGGAAAGGTATGAGAGACTGTTATTAAGTAATTGTGTTATAGAATAGCCTAATGTACAGTACTAGGCCTATTGAATTGTAGGCAATGTATGACTATCAACATTAGGGGAATGTCATAGGGATTTAAAGACAATGATAAGATGATAAGGCTATGTCAATACAAATAAATTTCAGATATGCCGATCTAATCATGTTGGACAGCACATTTACAAAGACTGTAGTAAAATCATGTTAACCTGTCTAGGAATAAATCACCTAAGAACTGTTATGAAACTTGGAATCTTCCAACAAAATGAGCGATTTAAATGTGATAAAAGATAGATATTTTGTCTTTTCAGAGTGAAGAATGACATTTCTCTCTTTCTTTTCAGAAATATAATTAGGTTGCTGTTATAATTTCACACCATAACACATAGACCTATGACTCTTACAGAGGAATGAATATCAGAGGAATGAATCACCTTGTTTAAGATAGGCCTAGATGTTTTGAAGTACAGTATATGACATTCTCTGCCGTTTGCTGTGTTTTTTGAACTTCATAATATGTGTGATTAATGTAACGCAGCAGAGCAGTTACATGGAGTGACAGCAGAACTTTTTATCACCCACCCACATACACACACACAGGGAGTCAGTGGCAGGGTGTGGGTCTAGTGATGCTTTGGCTGACTGAAAGAGGAAGCATGAATCCATGTGATTGTTTTTTACTTAGAAACAGGAAGGCTTTGTCACCTTTAACTTGACGGCTCTTAGAATAACCCAGATACACATATAGGATGAATAGTGTGTGTGTGTGTGTCAACCAGCCATTATGAGCCCTCAATCGAATTTAAAATGTTTAAACAGTTTACAGGTTTCTTTTTCAATATTATTCCACCATTTTTCTCTTCCTTGTTCCCATGTCTGCCCTCTCCTTGGCTGTCTTCCCAGTATGGCAGCGTGGGATCTCTCAGTGATTGTAGATGACTTGGGCCCAGACTCGCCACCCATCACCATCAGTGTCACCTCAGATCTCCATATCGGTGGAGTGATATTCAAAATAGTTGAAAAGACGCGTAAGTTTCCCGTTCCCTTTACTTCTTTGATTTCATTACCAGGTTCCCCCGATGGGAAGAAGGGGAACACTCTGTTTCCCATCATTCAACACCTCATACCTCAAACAGTCACTAAATTGACAACTAAACAGACAACTAAATTGTTAAAATATAGGCCAGTGGTAGCATAGTTGTTCAGAAGCCTGACTAACAGGATAGTAGTCTGCAAGTTGTGGGTTTGAATCCTGGCTGCCACCATTGTGCCCTTGAGGAAGGCACTTAACTCTAGTTACTCCATGTTAGTGGAGAGTGGCCTTAAACTAATTGATAGTTGACAAATATAAGTTGCTTTGGATAAAATCGTCTGATAAATGCATAAATGACACCAGAGGGCCTTTTTCTTTTCCTTTTGTTTTTCCCCTTTACTGTCCCCTTTTCACAGAGGTGAAGAAGGACTGGTCAGACTTTGCCCTGTGGTGGGACCAGAAGCAGCGCTGGCTCCTGCACACGGCCTGGACGCTGGACAAATGTGGCATCCACGCCGACGCCAAGCTCATCTTCACGGCGCAACACAAGCCCCTGCGACTGGGTCTGCCCAATGGGGTGACCTTGCGGATGCGCGCCAGCTTCTCTACGCCCGTTTTCCGCACTGTGCTGGATATCTGCAAGGTCTTAAGTGAGTCTCTAAGCCCATATCACTGTAGCAGAACTCATCCTCCTCTCCTCAGAGAGAGGACACATGATCACATCATTTTAAGGCTGACCTTGGCGTCTGTCATTTTCTCTTTTTTTGTTGTTGTTCCCTCCCCTCAAAGACATTCGTCATCCGGAGGAGCTGTCTCTCCTGCGGCCAGTGGAAGAGAAAAAGAAAAAGAAAGATAAAAATTCTGAGGAGGAAATTTATGACATCACAGATGTGCCGTTGACCTCTGGTAGATATGAAAGCATTTTTTATTTTATTCTGCTACGATCACGATGCCTGACTAAGTTTACAATCAGTAGTTGAGATGTAACATTTTTCTAAACTGTCCAATTATGTTATGGCTGTCTGTGTACTTCACATTATCTATCTGAAACAAACTATGTACCATACAGTACTAAAATATACAATAGCCATCAATAGTCATTGCAATAGCCATCTATTATGTCACACTTTTCATTACACTGCCTCTAAGAAAACGGGATTATAACACCGTTAACTGTGCTTGATTCGATAGCTTCAGTTGCGTGCCTGTACAATGGGATGCCGGCTCATTTTGCCGACTCTCCCAAGACGGAGGCCGTGTATAAGATGTTGTCCACCAGCCAGCCCTCTCCAGCCCCGGACACGCTTGCCAAACTCTACCGACCTGCCAGCATAGTGGACAAAACCCACATCCACACCAGGTACTGTGAGGTCCTGCTGGTCAAACAAATACTTCCTCCTGAGAGTGAGATGACACCACCTGTCACCACATTCACCTCATTGAGTACCATTGCTTTTGACCTGAGTGACTCCACTGTGTATTTAAAGCATCATTAGAAGGCAGAAGAGCTGCCGTCCTACAGACTTCATGTTTTATATGAGTATCAGGTTTGGCAGTTGCTGTCTGCCGTGTCTGTTGAATCCAGGCTAAAATGTGAATAGACCAAGGTGATGAAACTGTGATGAAATGGGACTCTTGTCCTTGTGTGCACAGGTGGCTAGACTCCTCACGTACTCTCATGCAGCAGGGCATTCAAGAAAATGACAAGTTGTCGCTCCGCTTCAAATACTATACGCTGTATGATCTGGAGCCCAAGGTTGGTGTGTCTAAGTGTGTGTTGCTGTAATCAATTTACCGGCATGCCAATCAAGCACGGCATTTGAAATCTTACCCACCCCTCTCTCTCTCTCTCTCTCTCTCTCTCTCTCTCTCTCTCTCTCTCTCTCCCTCCCTCCCAGTATGATGTTGTGAGGTTGACTCAGATGTATGAGCAAGCCCGCTGGGCCATCTTGCTGGAGGACATTGACTGCACAGAGGAGGAGATGATGCTGTTTGGCGCTCTTCAGGTGGGGACACAAAAGCAAGGCACACACACACACACACAAATTAGTCTTTGGGATGAATCACGGCATTGTCACTACAATGAGTAACTATAGCTCGGCCAAAAATTATAGACTTAATAGTGGATAATCACGGATTTGGTCGAATCCATTTCTCTTTTGCCAGAGCAGGGATTAAGTAGCCTAAGAATGAATTAATTGAATATCACCCGTATTTCTAAATAACTAAAATAAAATAATTTTAAGGACTGAATCCATATTTGTACAGAACACTTTTACAGCATTATATTCAAACACAAAGTAGATAATAATACTGTGTATTCAAAATAACACACAAGTTCAAGCATTACATCTGAGTATTTTCTTAGAATGGTAACACATTATGAAGCCACATTTTACAATAACAATTAGGAGCCAAATAAATAAAACAGAAATTAGGCTGAAAAGAAAGCAAAGTAATAATAGTGAGTATCTCTGAGGTATCTCAGAGGTTTGCAACTTATGTCCAGCCCGCACATAATGTATCATGACTCAAGTTCAAAGCTTGACCAAAATAATCCCACCCACTGCATCAGTCAGAACAAGGTCATTCAAATATGTACAGAATTAGAATTTCTGTAAAAGCGCATCAGAATAGCTGCTACGCACTTGCAGTTCCTGTACCTCTGAATCAGATCTTCTCATCCTTTGACTCACTGACTCCCCCTGTCCTCTGCCTTGCAGTACCACATTGGGAAGGTGTCCCAGTCGGAGACACAGGCTATGACCTCTGGGATGGAGGACTTGGACTCAGCCCTGCAGTCACTGGAGGTCAAGATGGGGGTGGAGAGTAGTGCTTCCGAGATGTTGGTAAGGGACACTCCCCACTCCCTGTGACTCATCAACACTTCCTCTTAGTCTCTGTTCCTTTATTAACAGATATTGGTAATGAAATATTGATTCGACAGTAGACAAAAAATTTGATGAACAGATGAAATATGATCAGTTTTTACTGCTGGTATATGGATATAGATGGCTTTTGGTGAGTTATCATTTGTAAGCTTTTAATTAATCATAAAATGTATTCTAGGATATTTGACTTGATTTGAGATATTATAGGAGGTAGATAACCTAGTTCCAATAAGTTAAAGTCCCACTCACATATTTGCTCCTATCATTTACTGAACCAGCCCATTTTAATAAGCACAATTCATGTACCTAATCCAGTACATAGAACAGGGCTCTCAGGTATGCTCTGAGGCCAGGGTTACCAGGAGTAAGAACACATCATTCAGTGCAGTGTCCAAAACAGTAATTCAGCACTGACAGCCTTTATTTGTTGAGGAAGCTGTCAATTAAAGTAACCTTATGCATTCATAACATCTGTTTTCAATTGTAGGAAAATATGACTGCACCTGAATTGAATGACTACCTAAAAATATTCAGGTGAGATTAAAAATCAACTGGACAATAATTCTGTCACATATCCCAAAATGTTAGTGTTCTGTGACAATTTCTCCTTCTTTTTTTAAGGCCTAAAAGACTTACACTAAAAGGTTACAAGCAGTTTTGGTGCAAGTTTAAAGATACATCAATCTCCTATTTCAAGAGTCAAGAGGAGTGTTTTGGGGAGCCCATTCAGCTATTAAACCTAAAAGGTATAAATATTCATTCAAAACTTTCTTTTAATGCACCTATATTCTGTCTCTCAGCAGAGATATTACTACTATATAATGATGTATATGAACATCTTTCAGATTTAAAGATGTGTGAATCTTTTCCCCGCAGGCAGTGAAGTGGCTCCTGATGTGAATGTTGCTGGGCAGAAGTTCTGCATTAAGCTGCTGGTTCCGGCGCCGGAAGGCATGAGTGAGGTGTACCTGCGCTGTGAAAATGTGAGCAGCCTCTCCATAACCTAACTGACTTGGGAGAGAAAACCAGGGGCATAACACTCTCATTTCCTACACTTTTGGGGCAGTATAGCTCTAACTCCAGTAGCCATTACCACTTGATATACTGTAGCACCCTTGAAGAAGTATTTCGAAATAGAGGAACCTAAAGAGCCACTTATTGCATCAGTGGTGAGAAAGTGCACTGTCATTCCATGGTACTTTCACATCATTAATGCCCTTTTCAAGACCCTGTGTTCCGTTTGTTCTGCTTTCCTGCACATAAATGGCTTGCTGTTTGTTCATTTGCACCCCTCCAGGAGAAACAGTATGCTAAGTGGATGGCAGCCTGTAAGTTGGCCTCTAAAGGTCTGACTATGGCTGATAACTCATTTGACAGTGAGGTGAAGAGCATCCAGACATTCCTGTCCATGCAGCGCACTACCCCGGGGACACAGGCAGCCCAGAGTGATGACAACATCAACACCCTGAGCTTAGTCTCGCCACGGTACCAGAAGAAGTACAAGGCCAAACAGGTGCGTTAGTTCTGCCATTTGTCTTCCCTCAAGACAGCATGCAAAGCAGGGAAGTAGAAAGATCCAAGAAATATTTGACATTGTAGAGATTCATGGATTGCATCAAGGATTTTTGGAACAAATATGCTTTTAGATTAGCCCATTTATTGTGTGATGAAGACTATTTAACCATAATTGGAAAAGAAAAAATCTCCAGGGGGACAATGTTAAAGGAAATAACGGCAAATATATTCAATAGATGTTTTCAGACAGAGAGGGATAATGTAATCCACATAAACAGAATGTTCTCTTTCATCCTGCAGTTGACGCCAAGGATCCTGGAGGCTTACCAGAATGTGGCCCAGCTTCCCCTGATGGCAGCCATTTTGAAGTTTCTGCAGATCTGGCAGGCTTTACCTGACTTTGGCATTTCATATTTCATGGTCAGGTTAGAACATTCTGCAGCCTCAGTTCCCAGCTGACAGTATTAAGCTTAGGAAGGCCTCCAGTGATGGCAAGAAAATGTCAAAGCATTGTTTTCATCTGTCAGGCTAATGGACTGTATAGAAAACTTAAAAATCTATGAAATTTGGATAATCAGACAACCCCTTTGTATCTCCACAAAAACATTGTCCTTTCCTTTCAGATTTAAGGGCAGTCGGAAGGACGAGGTTATGGGCATTGCCAACAACCGCCTTATCCGCATCGATTTAGGAGTAGGAGATGTTGTGAAGACCTGGCGGTACAACACCATGAGACAGTGGAATGTTAACTGGGACATCAAACAGGTGACACAACAAACATCCAAAGAAAACATTCTAAAATAGCCTATTGAGCTCTGTTTAAATGGTGTAAATGCACACACTGCCTTCACACAAAATAAGCACACTACAGTATCTCTCTGCACTTGTTTATAGCCAGTAAAATGCAAAGAAAATAGAGTTGAATATTAATTATCAGATGCCATGATGTCTGGTACTCATTATCTGCCCTCTCTGTCACATCAGGTGGCTATTGAGTTTGATGGAAACATAAACATCGCTTTTGGCTGTGTGAACGCTAACTGCAAGGTTGTTCACGAGTATATCGGCGGATACATCTTCATGTCGACCCGCGGCCGTGACCAGAGTGACACCCTGAATGAGGAGCTCTTCCACAAACTCACTGGAGGGCATGAGGCTCTCTGAGAACAGTCCCTGAGAGCAGTGGATGACAGGATGTGTTTTACCAATTGAAACTCTTTTTACACAAAGAGCAATGTTGCACTTGCATCTCATGTACACCTTACACAGGCTGTGTGGAATTAGGTCTGTCTGCTCAGTTTGTTTCTATCACTCATATCACACACTGACAACCTAAACATTAATAATGTATTATATAGTTAAATCAATTTTTTCTGATATTTCCACAGATTTTTTGTACTGTAACATTAAAGCAACACAACAACACCCTATGTCAGTAGACATAAATCAACACGACCTTGACTGCAGCACCACTATTCATTAAGGTCTCGATATTCTCATACACACTGAAATGGCTACACCCAGATTTTCATTTCTTTAAGGAACTCAGAAAAGGAAGCAAGACAGGTATCAGAAATAGATACCAAACACAACATCCCATCATGCATTTCACCCTATTCACATTGCTTTGAAAACAAAACAACAGATTTTTTTGCTGTTGGCTGCCAATTTACTTTTAGTTTATTTTTTATTTTTTAAAATAAACAGAATGTCCACCAAAAGCAGGGCATAGTGTTGTTTCTGAGAAAAAGCAGTCAACCAAGGACATAAAAGAGGCCAGCAGCTTGTTTGGTTGAGTGACAATTCAGGAAACCACGGTCTCTGTCTGTGGAGGTACCCATTGGTACTTAGTGGAAGTTTTTAGCCCAAGCGTCACCCTATCTGTAACACACATGCTCATGCTTTCAGTTACTCAAAATGACAGTTAGCATCTGCCTCCGGTTTGATAGCAATTGCCTAATACAGACTTGAGTCTTTCACACAAGCTATGAAAGTATCAGTGTAAGCCAGACTCCACGGCATCTTGTTTAGCTCACCGCGCTCACGCTATAAGGTTAACACCTGTATTTTTCAACAGGCGATCAGATGTGTGTGTTGGTGGTTTTGTCAGTTTCCAAATGCAACAGTTGTCATAGTGATGGTGGTAGCCTACATGACTAACCACTGCAAAGTGTTAAAAACTGCTGAAGTCAGTCAGTTGCATGGTGATTTGCGTCACAATTCAACTACTCCAGCTCAAGTTCACAACCTGCAGAGACAAGATGTGGTCACAAATAATTTAAAAGGCTTATTTACAAAGCTATAGAAATGTAATAAATGTCACATTATCCTCAGACGCTTTGTAACAGAGATATTCAGCTTCTGCATATCAGTAACTTACGTGAGGGCTTAAGCTGCAGAGCTCTAGAAAAGTAACATGGAGCAAGTTTTCCCTCCGAGTCACCAGGTGTCAGTAAAACTCTGTTTTCTGACCAGAAAAATGGGATGCCATCTGAAATGGAATGGGATGTTGGGTCAGTGACCTTTTTTTGGCTGAGATTATTATTTATTTATTTTTACTCACAGTTATGGATGCAAAGAATCATAGCTCTGACCTGATATAGCTTTGCGGACATCAATATAAATGGCCAACTCACAGTTTTTCCTCATACCTGTCAAATAAACAGCCGCCATTTGTGAATGGTTGTAGGTACAGTATAGTTCACATTAATCCAGACAATGAACTGCTCTTTCAAGTACTTATAAAATGCAACGCAGTTGCTTCGCAAGCATTCTGAAAGCAATCTAACTTGTAACAGGGAGAACAACCTACCCCTTAGACCTGTAGCTTTATCGGGATAAAACAGCCTGATTACTGTCATTGAGCTGTGCAATAGCATTTATATAAAATCTTACTTAATTACACTGCCAGTCAATGCTCTTCTGAACTTATTTTTTATCAGTAATAAAAACACATAAAACACGTTCGTATGTGCATGATGCAACATGCAATATTGATGTCTTTCTGAATGAATGTAAGAGTGTGAATAATCATGTCCACTTATCCCACCACTAATGACTCCATCGTCTCCTGGCAGTCCAGATGCTAAATGTATGTGTGTCCGGCCCATCCTGCTCAAGCCCTGGCTACGAATGGAGGCCCAGTGCTTCATGTAGGAGCCATGGATTCCCTCCTTCGGGAAGTCCGGAGCTTCAGGATGTACCTCTCTTAGCTCCAGATCTGCCACCTTTCATAGAAACGCAGAAACGTAGAAACACAGCAAAACATTTTTTTTTTTTAATGCCTTGGTTTGAGTTTATGCCTTGGTTTGAGTTCCTGTTGCAGGACACTTTTAAGACACAAGACACAGACACAACAACAGGTTGAGATGAGTTAACAGCCAACCTATGGCCAGACCACACTCACCCTTCTTGGTGGAGGCAATGTGCCCTTATTCAGTTTGTACTCACTTGCACTGAGTGGCCCTGATTGGCTCGTATCTGCAAACGCCCATCGTCTGGGTGACTTTGCAGTTTAAATCTCTGCTTGTCGTTGTTTGCCACAACCCTCTCCACATCTTCCAGGGAGTATGACTTGAACTGTGTGTGGGAGAGGAGATCCTCCACAAACATAAAGCCATCTACAAGGGGAGGTTAAAAAAATAACAACATTTTACCCCACAGCAGAAGTGCAAAAACAGGAATGCCCATCAGGGATGTTCAGCCTATGTTGATCGTCATGTCCCCAGCCAACACTGAGGGACCACAGGTTATAGACACAGAGGGATTCATATGTTGAATATAGATTTGCTAAAAGCTGCAGTGATGATAAGCAGTGTTGTACATGAGCAGGTATTTATCCAAAGTCATCATGACTGATGAGTGATGAGATAGGCTACTTTAAGCTTCTTTACCTGGGCTCAGGTGCAGCCCCATTTTACTTGCTCCATGCCGTAGGACATAGGACAGAGCTTTAGATAACCGTACATCTGGTGTGTCCTATGGAAGGGGAAGAAAATCAAAGAGGGCCGAGGAACATAAGCCTACCCTTATTAGGGGTGCTGCCTATATATACACACACACCACATCATGGGGACTTGCAAGCTTATCCTCACCTCTCTGCCGCCTCGCTTTCCACCTCGCCTTCCTCCTCCTCTTCCACGACTCTGCCTATCCATAAATTCGAGATCGCGAAAAATAACTTTACAGACCACTTACAAGCTGATATCCATCTACAGTAGGCTTACAGCTCTGGCGTCTACTTCTTCTAAATCTATGTCATAACGTTGAATAATGCTTATCGCTGTATTTGCTAGCCAGCTGTGGTGGTTACGAAAAGTTACGAGTTACGTAAAACAATCACATGAAAGCTGAATCGTTCACTTCAAATTCTGTCCGGCGTTTCTGAAAATGAGCTGTATTCACAATATTTTTGGCTGACAGATAAATGAAAGACTGAAAATAAGTTCACAGTCTCATTCAAGCTGACTACAAGTCGGACGACGGAACCAATCCTCTGTCTCTGGCGGAACATAAACAAAGACGTACTACTGTTTTCTAACTTCCAGCCAGTAGATGGCGGTAAGCATTTTGAACAAAGTGATGCATGCAGTATTACACACAATGAAGAAGAAAGAGCTTTTCGGTGTAACATTTCTTTTTAAAACAGGTTGAGAGCTACAGTAATTATGCCGGTATTTATGCATTAATGTTTTGTGTATCTTTTCTAGTAAATGGGAAATGGTGTCTGACTGTATGCTTGATGGCCCTGGGTACACCTACGAAGCTTTGCGGCGTCTGTTTGCTAGCCAGGCTGCAAAACAAAAAACATCTGGCCAGTAAACAAAGCAGCGTTGCTACATAGCCGCCAAGTGTAGTAGTTATAACGTTGCAATTACGATAATGTAATGTCAAAATAGTTAGCTTTCCTTACACCACGATCCCTTCATCTGCTACAGTCTCTGTGACACTGGGGACACATAATAATGTAGATGAATTCTCAATTTTCCTGAATCGGTCTTAACAGTTTTATCCATGGAAGAAGAAAGTACCTACGTACTTCATTGGACATCTCCACTGTTACCACCGTCTGGCGTGAGTCCAAGCGTATATGACTGCCTTCAGTGAGAGATTCCCTCTTCAGTGTTTGGTTGGGTGTCTTTTTGCTGTTTTCTGTAAAGGTTAGTTCAAAGATTACATGAATATTTATTGAAACATGCTAATTTTTACCTCAACTGACAGTCACTGTTGTTCTCATTCTCTCTCGCTTTCTCTCTCTCACACACACTCACACGCTCACACACCTCTGTTGCAGATGGATTTCCCAGGGCACAGTCAGCAACTCCTTGCGAGTCTGCGCTCCCAGCAGCAGCAAGGCTTCCTCTGTGACTGCCTAGTGCAGGTGGGTCCTTCCCGCTTTCAGGCCCATCGCGCTGTACTGGCCTCCTGCTCCCCCTTCTTCCACATGTTCTACTCCGAACACCCACTGGGCACCGGTGGCAGCTCTGCAGGACCCCGCAGGGAAACGGTTGTCAACATCAATGGACAGATTGTCACGCCCGCGGCCTTCGGGCTGCTGCTGGACTTCATGTATGAGGGGGTGCTGAAGCTGGCAGCTCACCCTCCCCCAGAGGATGTGCTAGCTGCAGCGAGCTTCCTGCACATGAACGATGTGGTGCAGGTTTGCAAGAAGAGACTGCAGGGCCGTGGCTTGGCTGAGGCTGACAGCACCCGGGCTGAGGAGGTGGACCACGAGGCAGCCTCTGCCTTGGGTGGAACTGCAAGCTCTAGAGCTAATGTAGCCACTGTGGGTACGAGTGGAAGTAGGGCGCAGGATGGTTCGTCTGGATTGTCCGCCAAGGTGGTAGCAGGTCCAGTGTCTGGACAATCATCAGTGAGGTCCCCTTACCACCAGCGTAGCCAGTTTTCCTCTTTAAAAACGGACACTCGGACTGTGGTCGACATTCGCAACATTGGGGATGATAGTAGCAGTGGAGCCGGTAGTCCGGATTTAGCAGACACCACCCAGCCTGGCATGGACTTATTCCCTTCAGTAGGGGAGTTTGGAGCAGTCCCAGGCAGAAGGAAGACACTAGTACAGACAGGAAACCAGGAGTCGGCCCTCTCAAGTCCATGCAGCACAACAGAGATGTACTCCGGAACCAGTAGCAACCCATCGTCCTCATCGTTACGGCAGTCTCATCAAGGCCATCGCAGTACAGAGGGTCAGCCCAGTGGGTCAGCAGTGGTCGTTATGGCTCATGCAGGGGATGGCAGCAGACTCAGCCCTGTTCAAGACAATTCGTCCGAGAATAGCACTGGTTCTGTTCGACGCTCAAGCCAGGCATCAGTTTCCCATGCTGCACCTCAGTTGAACATCCAGAGCCCAGGTGTGGAGAACCCTGCTTCTCCACCTCATCACACACAGCCTCGGTCTGAAGCGGAGTCGGGGCGGCAGGGTTTTGTGAGGGTGAGAGTTGACAGTGTATGTGACCGTCCCCTATCTCAGGAGAGGCAGAGGGCAGCTGAGGAGGACGGGGTGAAGGTGAAGGTGGAGGCCATTGTGATTTCGGACGAAGAGCTGGAGGAAGTGCTGGAAGGGGAGCGTAGGCGAGGGGCTGGAAATCCAGAACTTTCCAGGGAGGCTGTGTCCTTTGACGATAGCAATCCAGACATGGAGGAATTGGCTGGGAGTCACTTCATGGTTTCTAACCATCTGGCACACATCTCTGAACATCAGGAGCCACTCTCTTTCCCCATGTCACCACAAGGCCATAGCACCTCCTCAGACCCGGTCAGCTTTCCCGGCTCACTCTTCCCGTCGGGTTCCCACCAGTCTGAGCACCAGGGTGTTTACTTTGAGGAATTCCAAGACTCCCTCGGGAACTATGTGGAAGACGTGCCAACTTGCAACACATGTGGAAAGACTTTTTCCTGTGCGTACACACTCCGGAGGCATGCCATTGTGCACACACGAGAGCGGCCCTTCGAGTGTCGCTACTGCTATCGTAGTTATACGCAATCAGGCGATTTGTACCGGCACATCAGGAAGGCACATGATCATGACTTGCCAGCAAAGCGGCCAAGGGGGGAGAATGACCCCCGTGGAGATGATCCAACCCAGCCTCCACCACAGACATAACCTCTCTACAAATTTCTGTCTGCAAATGACAGATGCAATGGATCCTTTAATGTTTGTGTGTCTGGTTAATTTTCATATCAACTGTAGGTCAAACTTAAGTCTGATGGCGTCACAAATCAGTCTTGCTCACGTCTAAAACATGCCCATTTCACCTGAAGGGGAAAAGTTATTTAATTTTTTTCCCCCTCAAACTGTGTGTGTTTTGGAACTGAAGAGAGATGTGAAACACAGGGTGTAAAGTCTGAAGTCATCTGAAATGATAATCTATTTTAAATTATGCCCATGCCTGAATTCAAACACAGTGTCCAAGAACTTGAAACCCCAGGAACAAAGAAGTCTTTTTTATTATCACTTCAGAAGAAAAGTGTGTTGTTATACTTGTAATTGTGTCAATAGGAATTTGTTATGGTTCTTCATCTTTTAAAATCATGTTGTGAACTAAAGAAGAAACCCACAAAATCATTCTATGACATTGTGAATAAACCAATGTGACGGAATTGCTAAATTATATTGTAACAGTGTAATAGTGTGTGGGTATGTCGGACCTGGGTTTGATTCTTTTAACCACTGCAGCAAGTCCTATTACCTTGGCCTGAAAATATTGACAAACAATGGAAGAATTTAATGCAGTATTTTGTATTTAGTACTAAAATAAACTACAAATCTTACAGTTAAAAAACAAGTGCAGAACATGTAACAGACACTGCTGTTTCAGTTTCAAGATGGTAATTATACATCTTAACTCCATTCCTAAAAAAATGTATCAATGTCTTCCACTAGTAAACTCGATGAAGCCGTTATGTCCATTATGAGACTGGTTTGATTAGTCTTCCACCGGCCCGTGTATCTGTGAACACAAACACATTATAAGGAACTGTCAATTTTAATACTGAGCTTTCAAGAACAATTTTGACTTAGGGTATATCGGAGGTTAAGGCATAAAACTCACTGCATCTGCTAGTGTGGGCCATTCCATTGCCCTAACGACTCCATCATCAGCAGAGGGAGGGATCTCCAGGTTCCAGTATGTGAGATTATGGAACACAGATGAAACTTTCACCACACCATCCTGTTCAAAAACACAAACAGCAATTATACCAAAGATTGCTCAAGTTTAGCCCTGTATGATTAAACAGTACGATATTCCAACTGCTGACGTGGTAGGCTGTAAATAACTAATAACTAACAGAACCATTCATAACGTTATGGTCACCTCTTGATCTGAGCTTGGCTTGTGGGTTTGTTTCAGAGTGAGGCCCGTGTAGCCTTGAGGACAGTTCAACTCCTGGCCTTTCAATCCTCGACCTCTAAAGGATACATTCAATTCTACAACGACATAGAGATCACATTTTGAAATGCCTATACAATGCATTGAGTTAAACAACATAAACTTATTTGATTTCACACAATAGGTTGCATCCATGCTACTGACCGTGTTTGCGGTCTTTCACCGCCGAGGTAAAATATTGGGATACTTCAGCAGGCCCGTCGTGTTCAATCTCACAAGGTAAAAGGTGTATTGGAAGTTTATCCACTTGGCTAACAGAGCCTAGCTGTACCGTCGTCACACTGCTGTTTGACATGCTGTCGAAAGAACAGTGTGGTTAGAATTCTAGCATGATAAAACAAATCAGTTACGTAAAATGTAGAAGCCAAGAGAGGCAAATCATTCTAATTAATAAACTGGACGACAGAACCGAAGAAGCCCTGCAGCCTAACGTTAGCATGCCTGTCTGCTAAATTCACATGAAAAGTGCACGATAGTTTTGTTACAGACTTTTCTACTAGGCTAAGTGTATTTTAAGCAGATAGCGCTCTGAGGCAAAACATGTCGATTATCTGTCCATTGCAATTTGCAAACAATTTGCAAATTGCAAATAATCCATGCTCTTTACCTTCAAGTCTGTCTGACAGGAAGCAAACATTTGTTTTTGGAAGCAATTCCAGAGAATCACAATCTGATTGGTCAGACATCTTTCTTCGTCTTTCTTGTATCTGCTTGGCGCGACAATTTGAAACTTTGTAATGTATTTCGCCATCTTGCGGATTGGAGGAAATTGACTGTAACAATGTAACAAGTTTTGTCACCTTGTAATTTTGTTTTCGTTGATAGCGTACGACAATAGAAACAAAAAGGTAGGCCTACTGCTTATTGGCTTATCGAAGGGAAAATTCAAGGGATATTCCTAATCTTGATGGGCGTATTTTGAGATGTGCTGGAAAGGTTTACACATGAGATGCAACATTGACTGAATAAGGCTGGCTGCTCGTGCCTAATGAATTGTTTCCTGTTGAGGTGCGAGTCTGTCACCTTCATTAAACGACACTTAATCAATTTATATAGCTCTGAGCAAAAGCCTTTTTGGCAAGACACCATTTTTTTAAAGTGTGTTACATTTTCCTTTCAGCTCATGTTGATCTGGGGTGAATGGGTGGGTAAACCTGCAAATTAGTTAGGCTAGGCCTATTTGGCCTTCTGCATAACGTTATAAGCTAGCCCTACTTCTGTGTACTGATGTGATCTGTGTTAGCCTATTCTTTTATTAGTATCATGTTAGGCTACAATACTATTTTTTAAAATGCAATTATATTTATTGATTAGGCTTATAGAGGATCAATACATTAAAACACTGTTAAAATGGCCTATAAAGAGAATTAGTATTATGCTAATTTGATATTCGAGGTGATGGTCTGAGTCTGAGAATAGGCTAATTGTTGATGTTTCAGTCAAGTAAAGTTTTTGTTTTTTTCTTTCTTTTCTTTTTTTAAATTTCAACAATAGGCCTATACCTACTGTATTGCACCAGGCTATGTGATGAGGCAAAAAGTTTCATAATGGATCAAGTGGAGGTTTTTTTTTCACATTTAAACTAAAGACAGGCTATATATTTAATGCATACATAAGGTAAATATAAGGTGTTGTGATTACTTAAGGTAGCGCATTATAAGACAACACAAGACGAGGCATATACTCTTGACTTGCACTACAGCAGTGGTTAATAATTTAAGGAGGTTGTGAGGTGGAGGTAGAATGTGTATAAATTAAAAATTGGCAGAAAGAAAGAAAAAATGCATTCCAGTTCAGATATAAAGGCCCTGTATCATGTCCTATTGTTCAGCAGTCTGACTGCTTGGGGGAAGAAGCTCTTCATCACTTAATTCTTGCATTAATGAAACTTGGAAATTATTGAAATAGGCTAAATCCCACCCTGTAAAGTCAGAGAAGTGAAAAGATCCATGAAGTGATGGTTCCAGGCATGGTCTGCAGTTATCCTATTTTTGATTGCACCATTTAGGCTAACTTGATAGCCTGTTATTGATTACTGCTAAAGGCTATGATTATTGTTTTATGCCTATACTCATGTTGGAGATGTACGTAATGCTGCAACAGATTTATCATTAAATGGATCCAACAGAGACCTCTTTGGTCTTTCTCTGAGGAGGTCTATGGGCTGAGCTGGGTAGAGAGGAGGAGGGGAGAGGGTGGTTCTTTTAAATGGCCTGCAAAGTAAATGTTTGCTTTTGGTCAATAAAAGTGACACCCAACACCCCCAATCTGCCAAGCAGCTGTCCTCAATAATAGGGAGAGCGTAGAGGAGATGCATGCGGGCAGATAGAAAAAAGAGCAGTCTCATTGTGGTGAGAAATGAGTCATGGCTGCTTTACAATACTGCTGAAATGAACACACAGATGCACACATATACAATAAAAAGAAACCTTACGCACCTGTGGGAGTTTCTAGCTGTCTTATTGTATGTTGCTTTATCAATAGCAATTGAAATATCAGGCACAATAATCTGAGGATTTAAGTCAGCAGGAGGAAATTTTTGCTATTTTTAAACAGAAATCGACCATTTGTAATCTGGTGTCTCAGTTGTTATCCTTTGAAGCATAGTACACAGATATTTGTGTAAAAAGTCTGTAAAAGAGTTTACAGAATTTCTGTTGATAAAAATGATAAGGAATTATTTCAGTCATTAAAAAAAAAGTGTGAGTGGAGGTTTAGTGTTTTTTTTAGTAATGGGGATATGCAATACAAAGTTATAAATCAAATGGCTAATACTAAAATGCTTCTGCTCCAAGAAGTGGGGGGAAGCCCTGTGAGGGAGATTTCCCCAAAATAATAGTCTAATTTAAAAAAAAGATTAACCAGCAAGTTCTTGCCTATATGATTCATTAAAGTCACTTTATGCTTTAATATTGACAAAATAGCCTATTGAAACCAAAATAATATGGCCTATTGAATTTCACTTATCTGAAATTTTGTTTTCTTTTAGTCTATTAAACTGAGTGACCATTTAGGGAGGTTAATCAGAATAAAACTATTGGGATTTGACAAAAAAAAATCTTCAACAAACATTTTAAATGAGAAAAAAGAGGGGATGGTCGAAAGAAAATGGGCGGGAGGTCAATTCTAAGAGAAGACTGCGAGGAACAACCTGAGGATCTTCAAATGAACCTGTAGAGCTTAACTCCCCTTCACTGGCGCAAAGTCCTTCTCTCACATCCCCTGAGTAGATAGGACATTATACAGACAGGAATTCGATTCACATCAGTCAGGTCCATTTTTACAACATATTTTTTATTTCAAACTCTGCACTGGGATTGAACGATGAGCGGATTAAAACGAGAGAAAGGAGACGAGTGGACTACCTATTACCCCGAGGAGGTATGTGAACATTCGTATTGGACGTATGCAGTGCCTTCATAACTTTGGTTTATTTCCTTTTCCTAACTTTTTGTTAGTTTCGATTTAAAAAACTAGAATATTTAGTGCAATGCAATAAATATCATGCTCAATCCAATTATTTTTTCCATCTTTGGACGATTGTTAATGTTACAACTAAAGTAGGCTACTCTACAAAACATAAAATAAGTGTGTCCTATTAAGCTAACTATAATTTATAATAGCCTAATAAGAAGAAGAAGAAGAAGAAGAAGAACAGATAGATTAGTTGATTGATTTAAAGATAGATATTGAATAATCTAATGATATCTATGCAAATTTAGAGATGTTTGTTTTATTTCTTTTTTATTATTAGGCTATTATTATCATCATTATTTTTTATTACAACAAAATAGTTTTGCAATATTTAGATTAATCACTAAGCCCCTACCTAAAAAGCTATTCAAAGCTTCAGTAAATTTAGGCAACAAATAAACCTGATGAAGTAGCATTTAGCATTTAATATCTCTTGACTGTCCCATTAGCCTAACTGTTTTGCTTATTTGTTAACTGAGAGGGGGCAACTTATTATGATGGCCTGTTTCTTGTAGCGCGATATTGATGGCTAGGGTAACTCCTGCTTGATAGAAGCTACTGGCAATAATTCTTCAACGTGGATTTGTTTTGACCACAGGTCTGTTCAACTCAGTCTGTGTGTGGTCTGAAAGTAGTTAATTGATTGAGTCCATGATGGTGCCAGGACCTTTTTTTTCTTCTGACGGATACGTATGACTTACAAACTCACCATAACCAGGGGGGCGTTTCTGAGTTCAAAAAGAACACGAAATGGTCGCTTAAAGCCCAGAATTATTACTAGCAGCATCCACTGAGAAAGGCTGCGGAGGGCAGCAGTCGTGTCCCCAAAGACCCCTCTGTCAAAATGTCTTTCATGGTACAGAAAAAAGGCGGACGGTGAGTGACTTAAAAAGAGACAAAACAAGCGAGGGAAGAATGGCCGGACTAGCGGAACAATGGGGTTATCGCTGGGTGGGTGGCCGGAATATATTTACATGGTGATACCCTAGAAGCTTACTTGCGGGGTTGCTAATGAAATCAGGGCAGCGATGCTGGAGGGAGGTGTTGGGAGTGTCTGCGTGATGGAATTCCCTCGCGCATAAAATGCAGGATCACGTCGCGAGGAAGGTTCAGAGGCTTTGAAGTAGGCCACTAAGCGATTAGGACTGGTCAGGGCACTGAAAGGGTCTCGCATCTGTTAATTAAATTGATTTCAAATCTCTCAATGGTAAATGCCTCTCCTGGGTTTGCATGTATGAATTCAATGATGCAATTGTATTTTTTTTCTTCTTCAAACAAAATTTATCCATAATGTCACTTTTCTCTTGACTTGTGTAACAAGTGGTTGTTTTCCTTCCTCTGCAGATGTACCCAGGAGGGAGCACCCTGCCTTCAGGACTGAGTAGCTACGCCTTCCCTGAGTCTCATTACCTGACCTGTGGACCAGTGGGGGACTCCATGGCAGGGAAAATCTCAGAGCGTATTGGCAGTCCTGGGAACGAACTGCCTGCTCCACCACATCCACCCCAGCAGGGACTCATGGATAGAGACCCATACGGACTGGAGGTCCTGGGCACTGACCCTACCACAGCTTACAGACGGAACATGAACCACGCCAAACCCCCGTACTCCTACATTTCACTGATCTGCATGGCCATCCAGCAAGCTCCATCCAAGAAACTCACCTTAAACGAGATCTACGATTGGATCCGACAGCTCTTCCCTTACTACAGACAGAACCAACAACGCTGGCAGAACTCAATCCGCCACTCACTTTCTTTCAATGACTGCTTCATCCGTGTGCCCCGTTCACCAGATTCTCCCGGAAAAGGCTCCTACTGGACACTTCACCCAGACTCAGGGAACATGTTTGAGAACGGCTGCTACATGCGCCGACAGAAACGCTTCCGATGTGCCAGGTCGACACCAGCGTCCCCCTCCAAAGCCAAAAGCGAGGCGGCGGAAGGCAAGTCAGGAAAGGGAGAGGAGAAGAGGCGTAAGGTGGCGGAGGCTAAGACCCCGTCCTCTGTGTCCGATTCAGCCTCCACCTCCTCCACCTCACCTCCCTCAACAACCTCCACCTTTGCCCTGACTCCACCTGTGGCCACCCCCTGCGCCCTTCGTCCCAAATCTCCCTCGCCTCCTCCACCCCTCCAGCGCCTGTCCTTCCCTCCCCCGTCCCATGAGCCTCCAGCTCACCTGTCACCCCCGTCCGTCCCCACTCTCACCCCCATGACGGGCCCTTCCCTCCAGACCCCTCAGTCTCTGCCACCCCCGTCCTTCTCCATGGAGCCGTGCATGCGAGGCGAGCCCCTCACCCACTACCCTTTCTCCATCTCTCAGCTCATGGACTTCCAGCCATACGACTCTTCCTCCGTCGGATACCAGGGATACTACTCCGCCAACTCAAACTCTCACCACCACTACAACACCTACCTGATGAGCAGAGAGGAGTCCGCTTATATGGGAGACTCTGTGTACTACCCCTCAGGACTTGGAATGTGTTCAGTGCCATTACTGAGCTCTTCATGAAGGGACAAAGAAATGAGAGACTATTCTGATTAACGCACAGATCTTATATGAGAACAGATGTTACAGCTGTTTTATGCTTTTAAAAATGATTGGGAACAATTGGAAATGACTGGAACGTTAACTCTTCCCTGGTTTATGGTATATTCAACAGAATAAGAATGTAAATACAGTATTGTAATGTGACTTTTTATCATGCCAGCATGTCATAACTTAAGCATTTAGTCTATGACATTCTTCTTTTTTCATTGTAAGGATTTCTCATAGAATAATTTATTAGCTATTTTGAAATGACATTCTTTGAACACATGACATCTGAATAAAACATGTGAAAAGAAGTTTTTGTTGAAATTGAAGCATTTTTGATCTATGACTATTGATATATCCATTATATTTGCTGAAGAATATAAAAACAAAAACAGATATAAGGAGAATAGATAATGGGGAGGCCTCAGTTGGCCAACATTTTTCTCCCCAACATTCCTTAAGGTGCTTGTGTGAGACGGAAAGTCAGGCAGCCGGACAAAAGCCTTTGTCTTTACAGTGGTGGACAAGACAGTGGACAAGTCTTTAAGCCGTCACATCTTCTAGCCTTTACAACATTCCTCACATTGGCACAAATAGGATTGCACTGGGAGCTGATGCTCCTTTTGTGGCCCAGGAGATTCCTGGAGACTGGAGGAAAGTTACCAAACTCCAGGATAAGACACCAGACATTAGCTGGCTTTATAGGTACCTAATCTTAATATTCCCTGTTTTTGTTAAATTAAATTTATAATTGTGTCTCTTTTAGGCTTGAGAGTATCGAATAATTGTAATGCATGCAAAGAAATAATCGTGCAGGCGCAATGCCTAGGCACCGTGTTGTCTGGATATCTTCTGAATGCAAATCAGCTGGTCGGGTGGAAATATTCCATGAGACATACACATAGCAGCTTAAATTACATAAACACCACACTTTGTGGCAAGGGCACCACAAGGGGGGTAAAGTTAGAATGATTCTAAGGGCCTGGCATTGACAGGGGGCCCCCAGAGAATATTCAAATATTAAAATCAATGTTTGAAAGAAAAAAATATTTTCTTTCATAGGGCCCAACATTTCTAGTGATGTCCCTGCTCTGGGACAGTACAACACATGTAGGTGGAATGAAAGCAATCAGAGCCTCTTAATGCGGTGAGACCAGCTCGTGTGAACTCCCCTTTAATGGTGTGGGGTGGACGGCCATATCCAGGGTGGTCAGCCCGAGCTTAGGGGTGGCAAGGAATGGATAAAGTGTTATCCTGTCCTGCTAAATGGCAGCAGTGGGAAGGTTATTCAAAAGGTCCTGACCTTCTCCCTTGAGTCCTCCACCCCGCCAACCCTCGCCGTAGTGTGCAGGGAAATCCCCATTGTCTAGGAGAGGCCGAAGACAATGGGATGACACAGGCTCCAATGACAGACCTCCCAAAATCACTGGGCTGTTGAATGGAGGCACAGGGACACCCACAGCGATCAGACACGAGTCCCCCTGCAACAGCCACAGTGGGACAGGGATGAGGAGAGACTTTCAAAGACTGCGCTGAAATTGAGTGTATGATTTTGAGTCTATAATTTTAGATGACATCATGACATCATTTCCAATATCTCGCTTGACTGTTTTGTGGAGTCAATACAGAAAAAAAAATCTATAGTACTAGTACTATATGGGTCTTAAAGGTGTATGCTTAACCACACAGAAATATCCCCAGTTAAGACATTTCTTTCTATGGTTTTATGTGAAGAGACTTTTCAGTGCAGCTGTGTGCTTCCCTTGGTTCTTTACCATCTCCTCCTCTTCTATTTGCCCTATGGGAGGTGACCAAGGGCCAAGATGCAATTTTAGATGGTCAGCAGCCGGGCAGGAGATAGAGGCTGTTTTCATCAAAGGAGAGGTGAGGCGGTACAACAGGTCAGGCACACCAAACAGGAAGCCCAATTTGAGTCCCAGAGATAACAGAAGAGGATTAAAAGCAATTTAACACCTGTCATCTTTCCGCCAAATCTATCTTGAGCCAGGGGCTTGGAATTCTGTGTGTGTCCACTTTAGAGCTGAACTCTTCAAGTGTTTTCTATCAACACATTTTTATTATTTAATTGTATATGTGTCAGAAGTGTACAGGTGTGAAGTTGTGTGTGTGTGTGTGTATGTGTGCATGCGTGTCTGTATTGCATGTGTGAGTGTGTCAGAGTATGTGTTTGTGACTTCCATGCATATGTATCTAGAATATTCTTGCAACTAAGCTTTCATGCATATGTATGTAGAATATTCTTGCAAGTAAGTGTTATTTTCATGCATATGTATCTTTTAAAATTCCTAGCCTTTGTTTGCCCGTGTGCTTGAATATGTCTGAGCTGTACCCAGGGTGTCATGGGGACATGGGGGAAGAATTTCTCCCCGGCTCGGGCAGCCCCTAGTGACATCAGGCCGATATGAAAGAGCCAGCTGTGAGAGGTGAGCAGAGAGCAAAAGGGTGGTGGGGGCAGAGGGACAAAAAGCACCCAGACAGCTTTTATACTATTCGGTCTATGGCGCGCGGAGCAGAAGCCAGGGGCATTGTGACTCTCTGAATGGAAGACAATGGCTGCCGGTCGCATCCACTCCACTGTAACAGTCATTTATCTGCCTGTTGTCCTGTCAGGAAGCCAGTCCTGTGGATGGGTGCAGGTGCCGGATTGTGATTGTGACATATAGTCCCTTTAGATTTGTGTGGCCATCATCCCATTACAGCCACTGTGATCCTATAGCGTTCACTAAATGTGGTGAATACAAATATTCAATCAGCAGTCGGAGAGTAGTAATTGATTTTAGATCTAAGTGCTCTGCTAATGGTGTGGAGCGGTGTTAACACATTTGCACAATCTCTAACATCCTTAGACTGGCTATCAGAGAGGGGGACAGATGAGATTCCAAAATGTCTACTCGCTCAGGCCTGCTGCATTTGAGGTCTTTTATCTCCCGTGTCAGCAGAGGCGGCAAGCGATTGGGCAAAGGGCTGGGCTGCGCAGGCGTAGCCGTGGCAACAGAGGCATATAGGCCCCGGCCGTGTTGTTTACACAGTGGCCCAGTTTTTTATTGCCTGTCTCTGCCCGAGCGTCTCCCCGCGGGTCCCCCCTCGTCTCTTTTCATGACGGCCAGGGTAAATATGCCTGTTCAAATAACCATCACTCAGGGCCCAGGACAGGCCCTAACCCCTCACCCGCTCACTTAGTGGCCTCCAATAGCCTACACTGGAACACCAACCCACCCACCCCCCTCACCACACCATACACCCACCCTCTCCTCGGGAAAAAAAAAAGAAAGACAGAACCCAAGGTCTTTTCTTCATATGATTGTATGAATAAAACATTGCATGCTTTTGTGCATGCTTACAAAGAGCGGCAAAGAGGAATAGTTGGTGCGCTTTGAAGGTTACCTATGATATGGATTTTTTTGCAGATTAGTGCAAAGATGAGAGTGTGTTGAACATTGAGTGAACGTCTTGCAAATAAAACTTAATCCAACAAACCTCTGCTCTCAGCGGCAGCGTGCCAAAAATATGTCTCCATGGTGTTACGGAGACTTTTAGTCTACACATTTTCCTTTGAAACTCACCTTTTACTCTTGTTTTCCCTGCTGCCAGCTCCATACATTGCACACCAGTAACTGTCTCTCGCTGCACCCACCTGTGTTTGCTCAGAGACTCCTGTGTTTCTCTTTTAGGACAGTGAGATAAGCTACAAGCAAATAACAAATGAGAGATAGAGCTCGAGACAGAGACACAGGCAGAGAGCTTCACTCTTTCGGCATCCTATATGTCTTTCATCCCTTTGTAATTACCTTTTGTAAGGCTATCCTTTTATTCAAGCATCTTTCGCCACATCAAACAAGTTATGTAAGCTGCATGAAGCAAGTTAGTAGGCTTAACGCAATTTCTGTTAGGCTCTACTGCTGTGTGAGTTAACAGAATCCATTTTGTTTTGCTTTTAAAAACATATTTTGGAAGTGTATTTATAACAAGAGCAATAACAACAATAGTAATATTTAAGTGTTGTTTCTCTTGTATCACTTTTATTGGGTTCTCAACTTGTGCGTCTTACAGAAAGGCATGATAAAAATACTGGGTATTCGATTGTCATTTGCACCTTTGTGTGTCCAAGGCAGTAATATATTCTTCTTAGTCATAGAAGTGATCAAACTCGTCATCAGAATCGATCTCTTTGTCTCCTGGGGCCATGGGACTATTCTTCTTCTTCTCTGGAACCTCCTCATCAGAGTCACTCTCTGAACCTTTAGAAACAAACAGCAAAAAATATTTTATATATGTTAACTGTTAATGATTTTACAGTGATGTTTTGAATCTTTCCCTTCATGTGTGCATACAGGAGAGCCAGAGAAAATGATCCCTGAGGTAGATCCTTTTTACATCCTTAATCTTAGCATGCACAGAATGTATACAGGGATTGGTGGTACAGGGACCATGCTGCATCATACTATAGGTGAGAAGAAGAGGAAATGAGAATTGAATACTGTTTATCTTTCAGCCATAAGTAACGCCACAGTACTGTGACTGTAAAGCTGACAGTCTTGAGAGAACTTGCAAGTGATTGATCAAAAAAATCATCAGAAACTGACACGTCTGCCTTTGTCTTTGACTTCAATTTCACTCATGCTTATTCAGTTTTCATTCTAAATGTGATCTGACCACCTTGCAGTGTATATAAATATGTTGCAAAATATTGGACTGTAAATATCCCAGTATATTTTGAATAATAAAATGCTACCCATCTATAACAAACATTTTGACTGTGATCTGTGCTTTAATGAAAGACCTTACCTTTTTGAACAACAATTACTTTTGGAATCATCTCCCTAGTAAAAAAAATACAGTAAAGGTGTTAGCTGTATTGTTTGTTTTGAAATGTCCAAAATCAAAAGTCTGTGTAGAATGATACCTAACAAACAAAACTTACTTCGGCTTTGGCACGTCCACCTTAGGAGCAAGAACACCTTCGATGTCATCATCATCCTCATCTTTCTCATCCAGGAATTTTAAGAAGTTGTACTTTTGCCCCTCAGTCCGTGCGTATCCATTATCTACTACAACTTCATCTTCTTCATCATCCTCAATTTCCTGATTGTACATCTCCTCATCCTCATTATCTTCATCCTCATTTTCATTGTCTTGATTTACAGGATTATTTCTGGAGAAAAATGAGAGGGAAAATTAATGATGGTTCATTAACAAAACACAGCTGCAAGTCATTTAGCTTTGTTACAATTTGGTTATCTTGTAGAGAGTTACCTGTTAGAAATGCTCTGGTCTTTTGTGATAACTAATTTTGGCTGTTGTGGTTCTTCTTCACTGTCACCTTCATCATCATCATCATTATCATCTTCCTCCTCCTCCTCCTCTTCTTCTTCCTTTTCTAGTTCATCTTCTTCAACTTCATCATCATCGTCTTCATCATCAGAATCTTCATCTTCATTGTCCTCGTCTTCTTCCTCTGTTGGCTTATCTTTACTTTGATTTTTGTCAACTTCTTTGATGATTTCTTTGGTGCCGTTTTTCTTTGAATTGCCATTTTGGGATTTCTGCGAACCATTTGAAAGCGCTTTATCTGATCCTACTTCCCTACTTGCCCTCAGCTGCCCTGAATGTGACCCAAAGACCTCCACCGCTTCATCCTTCTCCTCTTCCTCATCCTCCTCCTCATCGTCATCATCATCGTCTTCCTCCTCCTCTGACTGTTCCTGCTCAGCTCCTTTCCCTTTCTCCACTCTCTCTCCCACCATCCCTTTATTCTCTTGCTCTTCTATGTCTTCTTCATCATCATCTGTCTCAAGTCTCTCATCCTCCTCATCCTCCCCTCCAGTAGCTATGTCACTTCTGACACTTGGTGCGTTCTCCTCTGTCTCATCATCTGTTGGTTCCTGGGGCCGGTCCTGAGTCTTGATGGATGCTATTGCACTCTTCCCTGATTGTTTACTAGAGGTTACACTAATATTCTCTCTTGAGGCTTTTATTGGGACTTTCATTAGTCCATTTTGTGTCCCCTTTGTGCTCTTACTCCTCCTGGATACTGAGTGTGTTTGTTCTGCTGATTCTGAAGAAGATTCTTCTATGTTGGTGTTCCGAGAGAAAACCTCCTGCCTGAAATTTGGCACCAGACTTGCCTGAGTCTTGACGGATGCTATTGCACTCTTCCCTGATTGTTTGCTAGAGGTTACACTAACATTCTCTCTTGAGGCTTTCATTGGGACTTTCATTAGTCCATTTTGTGTCCCATTTGTGCTCTGACTCCTTCTGGATACTGAGTGTGTTTGTTCTGCTGATTCTGATGACGATTCTTCTATGTTGGTGTTCCGAGAGAAAACGTCACGCCTGAGATTTGGCACCAGACTTGCCTGGGACACTGCAGCAGACCTATGACAACAGATAAGAGCTGTATTGTAAGTGTGACGGTCCACAAATAACAAATGAAATAGCATAATATACTGAGGACACACACACACACACACACACACACACACACACACACACACGCGTTTATGATGCCATCTAATGACGCTTACTGCTGTGAAATAGTGTCCTCTCTTTCCAACACCACTGATCTCTGAGACCCTTTCCCTTCTTTCCTCTTAGTTTTGCTCCTTTTGGAGGTGCTGCTCGCCGCACTGCTTTCATCTTCAGCACCCAATAGCCGCACTTCACAAACAAAATCAAGGTAGAGATTAGAATGTTTTCTGTTGTTTTAAAATACATTAGGTGAAGCAAAATTGTTGTTGTTAACCCCCTCACCCGGTTTGGTGTCTAGCTCACAAGTTCGATCACTGGTTCCCTCATTCACTCCCATTCTCTGCCCATGTCTGCTGGATCCTCGTCCAGGACTCCTGGGTGTCTGGGAACCCATTGGCCCGCGGTCTCCACCGCCACCACCTCCTCCTCTTCCTTCACCTCCACTGCCTCCTCCTCTTCCTCCACCTCTACTGCTTCCTCCACCCGCACTCAGATTGGAGTGGACATCCTCACCACCAGGTACAGGTGAGCTCACCATGCGCCAGACAGCAGGGTTCAGCATAGGTAGCCCTGCGGGGGGCCAGGAACCATATGGGTTGGGCTGAGTTTGAGGCATGGAGGGTCCCTCACCCACCCTTGCCCAGGATAGTGGGTAAGGTGAATTCTCTCTCAGATCATCCTCTTGAATGGGTGGCTCCTGGTACACAGGGCTATACGAGTTGTAGACGTCTCCTCTGGGTGGTGGGTTGAGGGGTGGAGGGGGAATGCCATGGGCACCTCTGGGTTCAGCAACCATTGGGTCTGGCCTGAGTATGGGTTGATTCACTTGAGTCAGCCATGTAGGTGGTAACTGGGGGAAGCCATTCAGATCGGAGTTGCTTTGCTTAATTAACGTTTTTGGTTTGTTAAACTTTTCCGCCACATGGGTGTTTCTTGGTCTCTGATTCGGGCCTGAGGACAAAGATGGAGAAATAAACTGAATAATGGGTCTTACAAACATTATAAAATGATTATTATGGAGATTATGTGTGCTTGTAAATACCCTCCTGCCTCCTGTTGCTCGGAGAACTTGATGGGAATGAGTAGTTTGGTGAATTAGAAGAAATAGCTTCCGGGCTTTCGCCATCCACCTGTGTCATAAATTCTCTAAGGTGCATCTCGAGACGCTATAGCACATGAAAACAGCAGTGAGTACACTCACACCAGGCACCTATTAAAGCGTACAGTCCATCACTGAATGCATTGTGTTACATGGCGTCCTCTCAGAACTCTTACTCTAACATTTCAAGATGGTGCAAAAGGAAGTTGTTGAAGGTAGATAATGTGCAATCTTCATAAACATGTGTTTCAATTAACTTTGTGTGCACAAAAATGACGCTGAACCAAGTGTCGTGCCATGTCAAACTTGAGTTTGACTCTGAGTATTTAGAAATTGCCTACAGCTCACCAATAGAAAAGCAATAGAGCTGAATATGAGTAGAATGCTAATACTGGAACACCCAGGTTCGGATCTAATCGTCTCTTTGATTGAATGTTTGACTCGTGCCCATGAAGACATATAGCCTACAATTGAAATTTGCTGGTGTTACAATTTAATGTAACAGAACTTTTTTATTTCCTGAAATGTTAAGATAAGATTCAAAGTGATAGAAGATGCATTTCCACCTTGCGTTGGGTTGAAAGTTTTTGTTCCTGTAGTTTCTGTTGCCACTGGGGATATAATTGCTCTAGATGCCTTTCATATTCAACCTGAACAAAGAAAGCAAAACAAACCCACACACATACACACACACACACACACACACACACACACACACGCACGTGCACACACACACACATGCACACACAGAAAGAGAACAATAAGATTCCTGTCACACCGTACCTATGTGTGATACAGAACAAGTATTCCCACCCATTCCCTGAAGTCCTCTGTGTACTAACCCGTAAAGTGTTCATAGCAGCAGTGCGCACCATGAGATCATTGATGGTGTCTTGAGCCCTGTGGAAATCCTGCAGCAGCTGCCGGTTGAAGATGTGGGCTTGCCGCTCACGCTCACTCACCTCCAGCCACCTATATTGCAGTTTAGCAGCCCTGCCGCTGCATCAGGCCAAAGATTATAGAAATAACACTTAACATTTTTGCCTGTCAGGATACCATACAATAATTAGCCTGGTGTACAGAGTTGATGCAAATCAAAGAACAACGAAGACATAACAGTCTATGAACTGAAGAGCCTTATTTAACGGAAGGTGGAAAACAGATTAAATACAAACAAGGAGACTGAATCATCAGGAATCAAAAGAGCTTTCTCACATGTGCTGTTCATGCTGTACAGTTTCTAGGTTGATTTTCGGCTCCATCCCTTTGTGTTCACTGCAACATTCCACCATTCCATAAACCAAGCAGCATAAAAAGTAAATAGGTTTTAACCAGGGCAGTGGAATTTTTAAATTATTTAAAGTCCTTCATGATCACATGGTTCCTGTGTAAAATGTGTTTTGTGTTCATGTCATGAAATATGTAGAGGTCATGGCTGCAAGATTAAGATGATCTATGTGGTGGTCCTACTAAGGTAGGCCTGTAATAGCTTTGGTGCTCAGATAGCCTAAAGAAAGGGCGACATCCTCTGGTACCAGGTTGTTACTGCGAATGCTTTTGGTCTTGAAGACTATTATCACACGATTGGTGATGGATAAGAAACAAATACTTATAGTAAGATAGAAAAATATTTGAATAGGGGTTTTATGTTTGTTTTTTTACACAACAAATAGCCTTACACAGTCCACCATGCGACATAGCCTACTGTATGCTTATCGAATTAACCATAGGCTATGACATAGCTAATGGATGAATCCGGCCTGGGCACAGAAAGAAAACCCACATGTCCTTACCTGCGACTTGGTTGGTCGTGTCCATTCATTCTTTTGTGTCCACCAATGTCCATCATTCTATTCTCGAGCTCAAATACCATATTTTCTATCTCTACATTGCACCGAGTTTTACGAGACTACCAGAGCGGCTATGGATTAAAAGAGGATTAGGGTTAGGATTACCCATTTTAAAGAACAACGTAGAAAAGGAAAGGGAGCACAAGACTAAACTAGACTAGTGGTCCAGTTTTGAGGTTACCGTCATCATTTCTTAGGCAAGCACAGAAGTAGAATCATAAGCATGTAAGATCTCAAAATCATATTAGTATTTCCTTTAAAATGGTAACTTCTTTTAGGCCTATTTTGACAGTAAAATCCAACTTTATTTAAACTCTTTTTGATTTGCCAATTTATTGTGGTGCTTCTGGTCCATAATCTTCTTTTTGCCCTCATAGAAAGGAAAATGGAATGGATAGAATTATTTATTATTTGTTCTAGATAATAACATACCCCCTAATAAATATAAAATAACATCTATGCATTATTTGCATGGGGGTTAATTTTATCCGGAACTTTAAGGCAGTCGCCATCATTCACAGGGGAATTATTTACACTGTGGCACCAAGATTCGTCAGGAAATTCTACGATGGTGTTTACTGTTAAAATAGCTAGATGTTTACTTCTTTCATGTGGCACTTTTGATGTCACTGCAAAGACAATAGTCGTGCTAGTCTAGGACATAAGTTCTGTAGTTATGTTTTTTGCGAAGTGTCAGTACACTTAGTGCTCGTAGGAAAAACGGCTAGGTGGCTAACGCTTATTGACAGCTAGCCATCTGTAGGCTAACGCTTCCAGAGAAATTTCACGCTTCTGTGTCAGCGTGGAAGTTGTCAGGTGCCTAGGTAACGTTAACTGTCATTTATTTAGCTTCAACCTACATGCCTTAAATCGTCGAAAGTTGTACTTCTTGTGCAAAATATACAAGAAAGTTTTTTATTTTTATATGTCAATGTGAGAAAACATAGTCACGGAACCGGTTTGTCAGAAATATTTCGAAATTTTTTGTCCGGTAAAATCCTTCCGTCTACAAGCACGTTACTTGGGTCACCTGCATCCAGGTGATACTTTTATCTTGGTAGCATTATAATTTCTTTGCTTGATAGGAAATTGAAAAACAGTAAACATGGTGAGCCTTGGCGCTAAACTGTGGTGTCACACAGAAATGTTCTGTAAATATATGCCCATCGTGTTAAACACGGTGCTTGTCTTTTCTATCACTGCGGAAGTGAGCTACCTTGTCATTGTGGAAGCGCCACTTGAAGCTGATCAAAAGAAAACTCAGTGGTCTACAATTTGGAAGTCGATACATCTTTTTTCTCAGTATTTTATGCTTGGGAACATAACATGGAATGCATGGTTGTTCGTGAACACTACTCCAAGCATTCGTGGAGTGTTCCTTGGTGGAGAGGCTATGGGACAAGGCTGGAGGTAATCAAACTTGTGTTATTTCTTTTGACAGTTGGGTAGAATCTCAATTCATTATGTGTAGTCACAGAATATTTGGACACAGTAAATTGTATTTTTGAGCTGTGGTGATTTGGAAAAGATTTTGTTGACTGCCTTGTGCAGACCTCTTGGGCTTACGTCCATTACTAGTCAATAACCCATCTGTTATCCTCAAGTCTTGAATTCCCATGTTATTTTTTTTCTTTTCTAATAATCACACTTCTTATCGCCTACAGGTACTGCTATGCCTGTGAGACACACACGCCCCCACGGTGTTCACATTGCTATGACTGCAATGTGTGTGTCCTCCGTCGTGATCACCACTGTGTGTTTTTTGGCCAGTGTGTGGGCTTCCGGAACTATCGCTACTTCTTCAGCTGTCTGCTTTTCATGTGGGCTGGCCTGCTGTACGCTGTGGTGATGAATGCTGAGGTTTTCATCGTCATCCTTAAGGAGGGGGTCACCCTTCACAGCATCATGCTCCTCTTGGTGCCGTGGATCATGCTCGTCTCAGGTGGGTGACTGAACGGCTTGTGTCTAGAATCAGTTTTATTGCTATTCATTTAATGACAAGCTTGTTAATTAACCAATAGTGACACCTCTACTTTACTCTTTACTCGACTTTGAGTACTATAAATTCACAAAACAGACAGGAGTCGTATGAAGATGGTTCCATACTGTAGCTGTTTAACTTAAGACACACTCTTGTCTGTCTTGCACAGGACTTATTGAGGTGTGCGCAGCATCTTTAAAAGACTGTCTACTTTGATGGTAGAAATTTTCTCGGTCCACACAGTATTACGGCTTCCTGAATAGTCTTGCATTAAAAAAAAAAAAAAAAGTCCAATTTATCCACTGTAGTAGCACCAAATGTGTTCATTTTTGGGGTACTAGCAATAATCTAAGTACCTGCCAGATCTCTTCGCAAGTTCGCTATTAGTTCATTTCAAATAAAGGAACAGTAACAAAGGCTATGAAGATTAGACGACTTGAGGTAAAAGGCTGTGAGTGAAACTGTCGCCCCTTTTTTGTTGTCTGTCACGTCATTAAGGACTTAAAACACCCATGAGGATAAATGTTGCACCAGAGACAGTGGGTGAAGCAGGTCATTGCGGATGAGAATATCCATCGAGACTATCTATCGCTTTCGCTAAACCCCTACAGCCTATTTATTGTCAAACCGTTCTGCCGAAGCGCAAGAGGGGAGCCGCAAAACATTTTAAATTTTGATGTTGAATTTGTCTTTCATCTGTTAAAAAGTTCCTATTTAGAAATTACTTCCACTCTGTCTGTTGAGGCATAGTCTTCATGTTTTCATATCCGCTCACTAGTCTTTGCCTCGTAATGCCATTCATTTCGGCTACATTATCCGTCAAAGCCCCGTAAGGATCAAAACGATTTCAAATGAACCGTCATTTTTGCTAGCTAGCTTGACTTGGCAAATCACCAGTGCTATGAATGAGGCTAGATTTAAGAACATATAGCCAAATAGCATGCACGTCAGTAATGATTTTTTAAAAAAGTGTTTCAAACATACAGTGATTTTGAGTATTTCAAAGAAATGTGGAAAGATCACTGAAGCTATTGTCAGCATGCGCCTGCCTGTGCGCTGAATTGCGCATAGGACTCATGAAAAATTGAATGGGGAAAGGCCAGGCGGCTCTCACCCAATCCTGTTCTCTTATGATGAGCCCCGTGTAACCTTATATGTCCACATGAGTGATAAATATAAAGGTAAATAATAAACATATATTCAGAACAATAATACAGTATATATGATCCTGAAAGTTAAGTGTTAATGATGATGGGAGTATAGCCTAATACGGTGTCCTGACACAAGTAAGCTGTATCATAAGCAAGAATTTATAGTAATTTAGGGGTGCTGTGAATGCAAAAAATGTTGATGGGGTGCCTTGAGCTGGATCTAACATTATCTAACAATAGAAAGTAGGTTCCGAGGCATATGATCCATATGTGAAGTAAAAATAAACTCGCCTGACATAGCCCGACCATAATACTGCTGTTCATCCGTATTCATGGTCTGGAGGTTCTTTAACCTGACGCGATTATACTGCGGAGGGGAGGGCATTCACTCCTGGTTTGAAACGATTGGAAAGCTCGTCTAATCAGCTTCGCTTATTGGCCGGTAGACTCTCTACCGATGTAAACACGCCCCAGAGGACCGTTCCCAGACCATGGATACGGATGAACATTCGTATTATGGGCGGGCTATGTCAGGCTAAAAATAAACCACCCAAATAAATAAATTACTCCCATTGTACCATCTAAAAGAGACAAGTAAGCGTTTTGTTGTTGTTGTTTTTTAAGAGCAATGAGACTGAAGAGCAGTGTCAGCACTAAAAGAATAGGCTAGACAGTAATGCAAAATGTCATAGACTTACACTTTATCATAGCTTATCCTTTAGCATGGAAGCATCTGTGGGACAAACAATGAAAACATAACCAATCAATAATAACTAGAATGTCACTCAGTGTAATAAACTAAGGTTTTTTTTTGTCTTTAATCCTTGGTGTTTGTTGTTGTTGTGGGCAAGTACTGATTGTAACAGTGTCAATAACAACAGTCAGTGTCTGTCTGCTCCAGTTGGCACACGTCTTTACACACATTACTTTAGCACAGGCACAGTGCTGTTGCTGGGCTGGTTTGGGTGCCTTTGCTCAGTCAAACCTGCTAGAGAATGTAATGAGTCCTACTTGTTGGCCCATGCTACACTTTGCTGGCAAGTTTTTGCATCTTGCTTACAAAGCCACCAGCAGACAGGGCAGAGCCAACGATCATGGAGCAGAGCCTCTGAGACAGAGCAGAGCCGTATAGGCTCTGAGACTGGGCTGAACACATTGCCCCCTGGTGGTGGTAATGACCCTAAGTGCAGAGGTGGGCTGGGAATGCTATTGATGATGGAAATTGGTAAATGGACTATTTAGTTTTTGTTCTCCTCTGAGCACCTAACAGACGCTACAATGTCATGCCTCACATCCACACACACACACACACACACACACACACACACACACACACACACACACACACTATTGAAGGCTGCTATGCAAGATGTCAACTGGTTCATTGGGAGCAGAACAGGCTTGGCAGGCTATAAGCTGGGTGGGACACTTCATCAGGGACTGGAGAAGCTGGGTGTTGATGGTGAACTGGTGTTATTTCACACGAACGGGCGTGATAAAGATTATTAATGTGTAATTGCTTTATCTGTTACTAGATCCTGGAGGGGTTTTGTAAACATGACCTTCGCCCAGGGTCCTTTAAAGGAATATTCCACCCCTTTATGAAAATTGGTTATTCACCTCCTTACTCTGAGTTACATGTGTGGGTAAAAGCATTTTGGTCTCAGTGCATGCGTTTTCCTAGTATAGCATCACCAATTTCCCCCATTTTTTAGCTTTAGCTTAGCATAGGCACTGGAATGCAAAGTTGCCAGATAGCAACTCTTTGGCAACTTTACTTTCCAGTGCCTATGCTAAGCTAAAGGTAGAAATGGGGTTGCCAGACTAGGACAACGCATGCACTGAGACTAAAATGCTCTTACCCACATATGTAACTCCAGGTAAGGGTGTGAATAACCAATTTTCATAAAGAGGTGGACTATTCCTTTAACATGATGAACAAGCTGTTAAAACACTGCAGAAATTATGACCAAACCAATGGCCAAGTATCCCACATTTAACTCTCACAAAAAATTGACAAAAAAATTCAAGATATTCCATTAAACACACACACATAGGCATTCCTATATTTGACTCAAACAAAAACATCTATCCAATGGAAATTCAGAAAAATTGTACCATAGGCTAAATTGTATTTCAACAATGTATAATACTCCATTGGTTCTATAAGCTAAAGTCTCCTTCAGAGATGGTGAACGAGACTAAGACCTTTCTCCCTTTGATTCAATGCTTGTTACCTTCCTAGTTAGAGATTGAATCACTCTATATGGCAAATTATTTAATCATAGAATTTTTTTTCAGACCTTTGCACCTTTTTTTTTAATCAACTGGAATTTTGTTCAAATAATAGGTAGGCTATAGCCCTTGAGGAAAACTAGTAAAAGTGTGTATGCCATAGCTCACAAATGTTTTAAAACAATCTAATGCAGCTCTTTTACCGTAACATAACAGCATCATACTGATTTTGGAGCCTTGTTGACTTGCAATATGTATATATTTTTTTTACAATCTTTTTTTACTCATGCACACTTGGAACGACTGCTATTCCACGGTATTGTGATATTGTTTTCACAGGTAGATCGTAGACTCTTTTTTTGATCAGTTTTAAACATTTGTACCCCTATAGTGCAAAACCCCTAATGCTATAGTGGTCTATATGAGTAGCCCACCGTTATATCCACACCAAACAACTGGCGACAGTGAAAGCGGTGAGAATAATGATAGAAATGTAGCATACTGTGATTAGAGTACTTTTTGAAACGCCAATGTCCTTTCCTTCTGTGACAGGTCAGGTAACAGCACGGGCCTTTGCCTTCGCCTTCATCGCTGACACCTGTGTGGTGGGCTTCCTGCTGGTGGCCGGCTTCCTGTTCTTCCATGTGGCTCTGATGGTGCGGGGCCAGACCACCCGCGAGTGGCACTCCAACCGCCGACCCTACAGCCTCGGACTGGTCAACAACATCAAGGAGTGCCTGGGTGTCCGGTGGTACCTCAGCTGGCTCTGCCCTCTCATCCCCTCTCCGTTGCCTGGAGATGGTATTAATTTCATGGTGACCGGATCACTGGAACCAGTTCGGCGATAATGGGAAATGTTATTGATGAAATGTTATTGATTACAGGGATGAAGTGGAGATGGTTATTGTGGTAAACAGATGAATACTACTGATGGAGATTTCTGTATCCCTATCCCAAAAACACAGCCTTGATGAATACAGAATGCAGCTCAATTGAGATTTTGAGAATTTTGCAAATAGTGCATCAACAACCAGCACTAAATGGAAGTAAAGTGCACACTTGTATTATAGTATTATTTGCCAAATCTGCCTCGGATTTTGAAGGGAAATGTGCAGCTCTCTATGTCTTAAATGATTTTTTTTTTCTTTTTACATACAATTCTAACTAGGTGCCATTATGACAGATGCACTGTGGTCTTAACTGTATTTAGCCTGTTTTGGAAGGATGGTCTTTAATGTTTGATTTAATTTGTATTCAAATTATCAGGGCAGGGCTCTGTAAGCATGTTCACTTTTGGTGCGGTTTCTATTCGTTTACATTCTGTTAATGTATTATTTAGCACCTTTTTGTTGATGATTTTGTTCACTCCTAGCCTATGAGTGCATGAATGAGTTGATTATTTGAATGTCGTTTTTACCGTGTGATCACCAATAAAGAATGGAAAAGAATGGATTTCTTTGTCATGGTGTGTTTATTGTAGTTGCTCAGAAGTATTGTTATGATTTCTAACTGTGTACCACTTTGAGCATTCTGATGACCCGGTTCGTGTCCAAGTTGGCGGCCCCCACGCGCTGCTGTTTAAATGAAAGGGGTATCGGGAGCGCACGGGAAACACCCTCCGTGACGGAGACGCGAGCATTGGAAGAAGAGTGGGGAAACTGGTCTGGGGGAGTGTATGTGAGCAGAATCGTCAAAGACTTGGTAGCGGATGGCGCACGCATCCACAATCTTTCGCATTAGATTTCACTCTGCAAAACATTTAATGCACTTTACCCCGGTAACACGCATGAACAGGAGTAGGCTACACATCTGCAAAGATGCTGCGGTGCCAGTGAGATAATAGCCTAGAAGAGGCAGAGGATGCTGAGGCGACAGACGTGGTTCGAGACATAAACAAGTTCATCTACCAGGGGCTCTAGAGAAAAGCTTTTGCTCAAGTAGACAAAGGAAACAAGGCTGCAGTTGGGACCGACATGTTCTGAGAAGCTTTTTCGCCGGCGGCGTGATGAAGGCGGCGTTTGGAGCCAGACGAAGGCGGCACTTCGGACGGTTCTGTATCTGCGGGGCTGGATTGATTGCCTTCACCTGTCTTGCTAAAATACTTAATGTAACAGGTGCGTCTCATTTCGCCGACGATATTGTTTCTTTCATTACATTGATTACCAGTTATTGCACATTAAACCATGGTTACAATGTTGATTAGACATTCAGTCCATTGCACTGCGTGGTGCAGAATCCATGCGCCCACCCACACATCAATAGCAACGTCACCACTATGGTGGCAGCCTGCTGTAATAACTTGACAGCTGTTTAAAGTGACCATAAAAGAGTAGCCTACTGTTTTCGCCAGTTTCAGAGACTATAGGATAAGATAAATACTTGATGAGACTTGTTATGTTGTGAATATTATTATGTCACACATCAATCAATTCAGGTCATTGTTGATTTAGGCAATGCCATTAATAAAAGCACAGGCAATTCCCATCTGACTAAACTAAGTGAAACTAAGCCTGTTTGAATTAAGAGTGCCAGTCATGTCTTTGTGCAAATGACTGATAGATCTAGTTGTCAACAAAAATCTTTGGATTGTTGCCACACCTGTAGCTCTCTGTTTAAAAGTTATCATTTAGACTGTTATGTCTAGGGCCATAAAGCTGAAGGCTTGGAAAGATTAGTTTCAAATGAACTTATTGTTAAATACATCAACGGTATGATGATTTATTACAAACTTACACCCCGGGTAGGTTGAGATTTTCTGTAAGCCCAGCTGCAGGTGAAGTCATAGTAATTTAACAGGTTAAATTATAGGATCTTTTATTTGCCACATATAGACATAATGGTATAGAGGCCGTAGCCTACAACAACAGTATCCTAGATGTTTAGGGTGTCCTATGTAGCTACCCTACATAATCCACACAGGATGAGCATTATGCTGCCAATGATATCCAAGTTGTGGCATTAAACAGAACTGTTTTCTCTGTCACCTTAAAGCGCTCCTCTCTCATTCTCACGGTGCTGCAAAATTGTTCAAGAATAATGAGATCCTGTGGGAGTTGTGGAAATAAAATAGATTTAGTGAAAAAATAGAAGGAAGCCGCCATCCAGTGAAACTGGATCAGTATCTGACAGTTTTAGGGGAAATGTAGATTTCCTGTGTTACTGCCCTGGTTTACGGTGCAGAATTATATCCATGCTTTTAAATCAACTAGGCCTTGTCCCTATGGGGGTCAGTTAATTTACTCATCAGATTCATAAGTGAAACTCCCTCTGCTTCCATTATAACACATGCCTACAGTTACTGAATCCCAAATAATATTTCAGTGTGTTTCATCATCACGCTTCGTAAAGTGTTCTCTCTGTCAAAAACACCTGATTGCTATACACCATTTCTGCCATTTCATTGGATGAAAACTAAAACGTGCAGCCAGACGGACATGCTAATCAGTAAGCTGTCAGCCAATTGAGGCTATTTTAGGGACGTGATTGGTTTACATATGCAAATGTAGGGGCCATTTTAGTGAGTTGTTCTGGTTCCAACTTCCCTCCCTCCCATTACATCATTGCATTTAGAGAGCGTTGTCATGGGAACGCGAAGTGAGAAGCTGGATAAAAATGTCTCAGATGTCTCAAACAAATAATGTGCCGAGAGGTGACACAAGTTCATGCTCCAAGGCAGGCGTATCAGCATTAGACTGTTTAACTCAGTGAATCAGGAACTTCAAACACAGTAGATATTTTACCACCACTATGTTTGGGAATCAGTCTATCAGACATTGGCATACACCGTAATGTACCTTACAAAGTTGCCTCTTAAATGCCCAAAGTAGCAATTTTTCATCACTTTTTCTCCAGAGCTGTCTGGTCCCTCCAGTGAAGGTACCAACCCTGACTGGTCTAAAAGGAGCCTGGTGGAGGAGAGTGGGCCAGAGAACCAGACCAGTGAGCCACCAAGATCAGGTTTGGATTTGATTTCCTTTGTCCTGACACGACACTTTGCCTCTCCACGTCCGTGTGTCCTGATGTGTGTCTATTTCCCATCCCTCTCCTGTTACGTTGGAAGAGAAAGAAGACAGCTGGCTTCCACAGTCAAGCCCCTTTGAGGCCCGTGTTCCTAGGCAACAGAATGCTTAATTTCGGAACAGAGAGAAGTCTGTTTTGAGCATTCAAAGTGTTGCACTTTAGAGAAATACGTCACTCCCTCCTTTTTTCCCCTTCGCTGATCAGGCTTGTAATCAGCATGCATCCACTACTACTCTCTCTCTCTCTCTCTCTCTCTCTCTCTCTCTCTCTCTCTCTCTCTCTCCCCATAAAAACCTTGATTTGGTCTGTGATGTTGGGGAAAGAGATTATGAGGCTCTTGTCCTCTGATCCTCGCCTCTGATGATTGGCTAGCAATCCACAATCAATGAGTGGGAGAGTATGTTCAGTAAATCCACCACAGTCAGTACAGAGGATCAAATGTAGTAAACACTATGATATCTACCAATTAAAAACACTGGGACCGTGAAATAGCTGCAATACGCCTTTAGCACATTATATCAAATCAACAAATTGAGCCTCTAACATTGAAGTATTGTTTTCATAAAAGGCCAAATGAAATTGACCTCATTAGGCAAGCAATTGTTTTCTATGAAATCAGACATATCTGATACTCCTCTGGTGGCATTCTATTTCAGCTACTGAATTTTGAAGTGGAAATAAGTCCTGAAATGACTACTGGAAGTACACACAGGAGCAATAGATCATTCTCTTTTTGTTTCCTGAATCAATTTTTTTCCTGTGATGTTATGCTCTAACATGTATTGTGCTACTGCTGTCATTTCTCCATCAATACATTAAGAGATATATGAGACAAATCTTGAGATGAAATTGGTTTTCAAGTGTGTCCTTCTGTATTGATTTCTGTTCTCTCTGAGTGACCACAGGCTGTAAGAGAAAAGAGGAACTGCACCTCTTTCAACACAGCTCCCCGTAGTTTCAGCGAGAGATAGTCTTTCTTGCCCACTTCGCTGAGCAGAGGAGTGTTTTAAATTGGCTCCAGGGCCGGCCCATGTCAGACAGTCTGTGACTGGAGTTCTCGCCATCCTTGACAAAAAGCCTCTCGGCGAATCAGAGCACAGAAGACACACTGAGAGGACAAGTGCTTCAAGTGCTTCAGACATTCTGAGAGGACAAGGGTTGTCGATGGCTACGGATTATCCCATCGTCAAATTCATCAATAGCAAAGCCTTTGCCTGTTTCGGTTTGATTTTCACAACTTAGGCTACTGCAATGAATCACAATCCATGACAGAGAAAAAATATTTTCCTCTTTTCAAATGCTGCATGTTTGTGTAGCAATGTCCAGCCAAGCCTGTTTTCAGAGTTCTTCACCCCCCCCCCCAGAACCCTCTCCCCAAACCTGTGCCAACTGCTTGTGGCGCCCCAACGCTGCCCAGTGCCCACCGAGCCCCCCGAGGCCCGCTGAAGACCCGACGGGGATAAAAAGCGAGGGTCACCATGGCAACAACCACATCAGACTGACCTGTCAGAAACCCTTAGTGGAGGGCTGTTACCGTACGGTGGAATTACACTGACAGGCAGACTGGAGTTCCAGGAAAATTGGTCGATGTGTATTATATATGGGGGATGGGGTAGGGAAGGAGAGAGAGTGTGTGAGTGAGAGTAAGTTTGTGTGTGTGTGTGTGTGTGTAATGGATGGTGCTCTGGGTGTCTTTACTGTGAACAAAATGTACCGGAGTCATGCTTTATGACCTGTCTTCTTTATGACCTGAGTTGAACAGTCTTGGCTGGATTTTGTGTGAGTATTTTAAGATGACATCCAGGCCTTATTTCCACTGACTCAGAAGAGCTCTCAATGGATGCGTGAATTTCGGAGAATTTGCTAACTGTCTGTTTGAGTCTAAGCTGCAGTATAATATAGGACCTAGAGAACCACAGTACTTACTGTTGTAAAGATCCTTTTGGCTGTGGTTTCTCAATTTCCTCTCAGCATGGTTACAGGGCTGCTAATGGTCTTTAATAGGTGCATCCCTCCTTCAAACTCTCTCTCTCTCTCTCTCTCTCTCTCTCTCTCTCTCTCTCTCTCTCTCTCTCTCTCTCTCTCTCTCTCTCTCTCTCTCTTTCAGCCATCCATGAGTTCCCAGAGGATGTCTTCACTAAGGAGCAGAGGAGACATGGAGCGCTGCTGCTTCATATTCTCTTTGTGAGTGAGACACAGGCAGCCTAATGTTGTCATGAAGTCTTTGATTTGAAACCTATTAGGCTGAGTAGCTAATTAGCTTATTAGTGTGTATGTGTTAGTGTGTCAGTAGTGTTTACAAATAAATGCTGAATAATGGTGCATCCTTGCACCTGCCAACTGATTTCTTTTGTAGATGAGATAAAATGATATTGAAATCCACAGTGATGAGTCAGGATCCACTGTAGCACAATCATAATGTTTGGATCAGCACACGATCCAAACACACGAAATAGAACTTTAATTTCAGTATGTGACAAGTGCATGCTTAGTCAGATGAACACACATTCTCTGGACAAAATGACACTTTGCAGGCTCCACATCTATAGAATGCAATTTCAGAAACAGGCAGTGTTCATACCCTTGGAGGAGATGTGTTGTATTAAGCAAGGCAATGTAGCTGTTCTCTGACAGTCATGCTCAGCTGACCATATTCCCTGTTTGTGTCCCAGGCTGTCTACACGTTTTATGCCCTAGCGATCGTCTGTGATGTTTATTTTGTTCCTGCACTGGAGAAAATCTCAGAGGTGAGATCTCAATATGATTTTATATTTTAGAGGAAGAAGTGCTGGCCTCTTTATCATCTCGTTCCCTCTATCAAATATTTCTAGACTTCTGACGTACTTATGATGACCTATTCCATAATCTCCTACCCCTCCACATGAGGTGACATTCTATCTGTCTCATTATCCTCTGGTCTAATGACGCTGATGTGCTGCCACACCCTGTCTCTGCCACAGAATTTGCACCTCAGTGAGGATGTGGCGGGGGCCACCTTTATGGCCGCAGGAAGCTCCGCTCCGGAGCTCTTCACATCTTTGATTGGTTTGTGTGCTGATTCTAGATTTAGGCTGATACAATTACAATCAGGGAATGAATTAAAACATGTTACGGTCCTGTACAGTATATTGTAACATACATAATCTGTGTTAACAGTTTTAGGAATATTGCTACAACTAGGCTGGTGTTTTTTTATTTGAACTTCTTGTTACAGGATAAGTAGCTTAGCAAACAGTATTTGTGGGTAACAAATATGTATTGGCTTTGGGTAAAAGTTGTGTGTAATTAGGCTGTAGTGACACTGTGTGTTCTGCCCGGTCATTAGGTGTGTTCATCACTAAGGGAGATGTGGGAGTGGGCACCATCGTGGGCTCGGCTGTCTTCAACATCTTGGTCATCATTGGAGTATGTGGGATATTTGCCGGACAGGTGATTTTATTTGTTTTACAGTAAACTCTCTAATAACAAACCAACTATTACTATTTTTAAATGTAATATACTGTAAGTGTGTAAGTGTATATTTGTAACATACTATATCATTCCAGTCCTAGGTATTTGTAAGCTAACTTTCTATCTTATTATCCCAACAGACAATCTGTCTCACCTGGTGGCCACTCTTCCGGGATTCCATATATTACATTTTCTCAGTCCTGGCCTTAATTCTGGTAAGACATCCTGGAATCTTAAAATCTTTACAAGTTGGATGATGATTTTTAGCCTGGCACGCCCTCCCAGTGACGTAACACCACGGATTTCTGAGTTCCCTAAAAATGGGGAACTCAGAAAGCATTTTCTAACATTTTCTAACATCGGCCAGTAGCAAACCGAGGCATTAGAGGGAGATGGGCCATAGAAATTACAGCGCTATAGGCTCTTGGTCAGACCAAAGTCTTGCAGAGCTTTGAAAGTCGATGGCAATCAGGCTAGATGATTTTGTTGTTGCTCATGTTCTGTTCAGAATCAGTCCCTCATAAATATTGATAATTAATTATACAATGGTGATGGTTTTGTGACTTTGCAAATATTAATCATTTATATCCTCACATTGCAGATCATTTATGATGAGAAGGTTATTTGGTGAGTGTTGAGATTTTCTTGACTATATTCATATTATGACGTACATTTTTACAGAACCGCAGTTGGTGGAACAAAAGTTCTGAGCAAAACCTGTCCTAACCCTAACCCTAACCCATATCCAATAAAGTCTAATTCAGTCTTTCTGTTGAAATATTTTCCTATATTAAAGACCCTACAATGAAGATCACATAATGATAACCGCATTCAGAAATGTTATAATATTGTATTAAAAGATATTACACAGCCTGGTGTACTGCAATGGTTTATAAGGCCTGTTCATCTCTACATAATGGCAACGAAAACAATATTGATAAGTCATCAATGATGACATTACAGAGGTAAAAGAACTTGACTTTGTGATTGGCTCAGGTCTGTAGTGCATACAATACATGGATATTGACTGACCTTTTGTTGTGTAGGATGTTCTTATTTTTCAACACTTTTGCAGGTGGGAGACTGTTCTCCTCATTTCTATGTATGGGATATATATTCTAATTATGAAGTAAGTGAACCTTTTCGTTCTGCATTTGAGAGGTTTCTTTCCTTTAGTTTTCTTTTCTTTTCTACTGTGATGTAAGACAACCTTGTAATTTAGAATATGTTCATACGGACCCATTTGTGGTTCTTCATAATTTCTGTTTTCTTTTTCTAAATGTGTAAATGTACTTGTCTGTGCTCCTTGTGTGTGTGTGTGTGTGTGTGTTTCTGTGTGTGTGTTTGTTTGCGTGTGTGTGTGCGCATGCATGTTTGTGTGTGTGTGTGTGTGTGTTTGTTTGCGTGTGTGTGTGTGCGCATGCATGTTTGTGTGTGTGTGTGTGTGTGTGTGTGTGTGTGTGTGTGTGTGTGTGTGTGTGTGTGTGTGTGTGTGTGTGTGTATGTGTGTGTGTGTGTGTGTGTGTGTGTGTGTGTGTGTGATGGTGCAGGTTCAACAGTCAGATCAGTGCCTGGGTGGAGCAGCATTGTGGAGGTGCGGGGCAGGCATGCCTGCTGAGCAGCCTGCGCAGAGATGGAGCAGTGGGGGAGGCAGGCCCACACAGCGACACCTCCATGATTCTGCTGAAGAAGGGTGAGTCATTACCACTATGTTGTCTCTCTGTATGTGTGTGTGTGTGTGTGTGTGTGTGTGTAGTATTTGTGTTAGGGAAGAGGGCAACAAGGTTACAAATTTCAAATAAACTCAAACAAAAACAAGTAAACAGAGAGAGCTCCTGCTGGTTCTCCTCATCTTGTTTTGTTTTGTTTTGGTTGTGCTCCTCTCTTGCAGGGCTTAAGTCTGTGTTATTGCTGAAGGCTTGTGTACCCATTTAGCAATTCACCTGCAGTGTAGAAAGGAAAATAAATCCACATTATTGAATTGAAATACCAAGAAGGACATTTGTTTTCTGAATGTAAACTTTTCTGTTGAACTTTTCTGTTCCGTTTAAGAACTTTTCTATTCTATTTTATTCTGTTTCGTTTCTTACTCTTATCTGTTCATTCTCCTCTCTCTCTCTCTCTCTCTCTCTCTCTCTCTCTCTCTCTCTCTCTCTCTCTCTCTCTCACACACACACACACACACACACACACACACACACACACACACACACACACACATTCAGGCCAGAGTCCAGTGCAGGAGTCTCCGGTGGTGATGGTGGACGAGATGCTGAGCCAACACCCTCACACCTTCTCCTTCTCTGAGGCAAGCCTCCGTATCATGATCACGCCGCACTTCTCCCCCCGCACACGCCTCAGCATGGCCGGACGCATGCTCATCACCGAGGTAACGGTAACGGCTTGCGGCTCGCTATTCCATTCTTGCAACACCCAACCCCCCCGCTGCCACCCCCACCCATGTCTGACCCCTCCCCACCTGGTCCAGCCGCGTTTGAAGAGCCCGCTCCTGCTTAATGAAGCCTCGGAGGTGCAGTCTGTTGTGTGGATCAAAGAGCGAGCCATGGTTGGGTTCAGGTATCTGGAATAGAAGGGGAGAGGGAAGGGAAGCTGTGGAGTCCTGCTGTGATGCTGTGGCTACCTGGCTTTGCAGATGAGAAGTAGCCATGGGAAGAAAAAAAGGCCTCACTTTCACATCTTCACACATTATGAATGAATGAATGATTGATTTGATGACCTGATAGATGGAAGCATACCTGTACAAACATGCATGTATGGAAGGATAAATGATGAATAAAAATGAATGAAATGGATGCATGACTGGATGAACAAAAGAATAATATGGAGAGGTGAATGAATGCACTGCTGCTTGACAGAATTAGCTTTCCACCCCATCCTCAGTGTGCTCCTGTGATAAAAGGGACGTGCTGGTCCTCTGTATTCCTGTCCACTGCGTTATGCTGCTGGCTGTGTGGTTGCATTGCCCTGTCTGCTGCTTCTGCCCCATTGGCTCCATGGTGCTGTCTGAGCTGCTCAGTCTGCATGCTTTGGTGCATGCTTTGGTGCATGTGTTAGTGCATACACGCTGCCAAAGCCTGCTCTGCCACGTGGTTTAGCGCACCACATGAATGCTTGTTTTTTGTTTCCTCCTGCAATGTTATTTGGTT
>JAODXP020000030.1:15097575-15177575 GCA_027497455.2 Sardinella longiceps | reverse complement strand
AAACCAACACAACCCCTCTGCGTAGTTTTTCATCAAATTAAACTAGACAGTACCTAGTTATAGATGATCAATTTGAACACTTACAGTGTAGTAATTACAGGTTTTCTAGGGTGCTGTCTGAATGGGTTGTCTGATTTTATGGTGATGAGCTACATTTTAATTTATTCAAATTTATGTTCAGTCTAGGGGTTTAGTGAGGTATGATTACTTAATGCTGTGCTTTTCTATCAGCAGAGCGTGTGTAGGCCTGGCCCATACATGCTCTCTGGTCACAAATGTTTGGATCTATTGCCTACTGTTTGTAATTTTAATATCAATTCCTCTTTGTATACATTTCCATCATCTTTGAACATCAACATTTCTCGGGCACTTTAGACATGTCAGTATTGCCAGTATTGTGACAATAGATTCACCTTATTACATATAAAGTATTTGATAGGAATACCAAAAAAATAAAAATAGAGATTGTGACAAATGTTTTTAGATGTTTGATGATTTTTACGTTACTTTGCTGGAACTTGGATAGGAAAAGAAAAAGAGATTGTTATTTCTTACTATCCCTGCTGTTTACAGACTAACGGTGTTATGTTAAAACAGGGTCAGAACTGTACTGTGATATTGCTTCCTTACCTGCTAGCTTAACAACCTGTCTAAATCTGCAGATTCCCTGCTCTGGTATGCATTGCAGTTATGAATTAAATCAAATCACAATTCCGAGTGAACATTATGCATTCAGTAACTCAGCTGAAGAGATATCAATTCTTCATTATGGTACATGATAACAGTTCAATGATGGAGAGGCTTGAGAAAGAGAAAGAGAAAGTATTGATTGGCTGCTTCCTCTGTGGTAAGTGGATATTTTTACAGAGAGTCAGAGAAAATGAGAGTGAAAGTATGTAATTTAAAGAGAATTGTTTCATAAGAGATCATGACTTCTAGATCCACAGAATTATGTGATATTTTTAAGTTAATGTGTTTTAAAATATTGAGCTATTTTTTCACTTGGTGATTCAGAGGCATGGCACCCTTCGTACAATGTCATCCTAATGATTTGAAATCAACTTGTTTTTTGTTTGTTTGTATGTCGAGTGCAATAAACCTTGTCTGTGCAATAAATGCCCCTACTGTCTTGAATTAATTTTAGAGTGGGAAGTCATATTACCTTAAAACAATATTTTATATAACAGATTCAAATATAAATGGGAAACATTGTTTGATGGAATATATCATATAAAAAATTCTATGTAATTCCACTCTATTTTCATCTCCCTTCAACACTCTGTGTGGGATTCCAGCTACTGACCTCGTTCGCTGAGGATGGATCTTATCCTGGCCAATCAGCGAACTTTAAAAATGCAGCACTAAAATATAAGGGCTAATCCAGTCTTTTTGATTTTAAAAACCGAATCCCAGATCCTCGTACAAAGCGAATAACCAAGGGGCTAGTTATGACCAGGCTAGAGGACTGCAGTTTTACTTAGGATTCCATTTTTGAATGATGTCAGGGGTGCAGATAGGAAATGCAGTGACAGTATACATCTAGGCATATTTCGGTTATTCGGTCAATCTAGAACAAGAAAATCATGTAAAGTGTAACAGGACGTATTGTAGTCTTATGTTGGATTTGATAAGGAGAAACAGGAATTACTGTCAGTAATGACAAGAAATAATGGAGAAGGAGAAGGCCCCAAAGTATGATGATTTTACATTGAATTAATGTTACATATTTCAAATTATGCAATGTTATTGTGTTATGTTATTATGTTCTCTATCCATCCTTGCAGAATTGGGGCAGAATCTATTCTGTACCTGGTTAAAGAATATTCTGCCAGACAGATTTCAAGGAGATTTTCCCTCAACGTTTCCTCTGTGTGCGTCACCCCCTTCAGAGGGGCTCAGTGCTCCATCACAGCCAGCGCAGATGAGAAAGTGCGGAGTGACGCACCCTTTTCAGCAGCAGTTTCAGACACCCACGACAGACAGCCTGATCCATCACTGCATGGCACTCGGGATTTTGGTGAAGAGCCTCTCCTCCTCACTGAATGTCTTTCACCTGTGATGAACAGTCTCGACAACATTGCCAACGCCTGTCTTAAACACTTTGAACAGGATCATAGATGTTTTACTGCAAGTGCTTTATGAGTTTTAGGTTTTTTACTGGATAACGAGATGACAATGAAGCTATTTAGATGGTGCTCAAGCAACCACACACACAAAGAAAAAGAAATGTGTTTACTGTTTTGTTGGTTGATTTGTTTAAATATACAGATTAGTATATAGATTCGTTTTAGATTAGTATATAGATTAGTTTTGGAAAAATCACCTCACAGACAAACAAGTGAACAGGAAACATCAAACTTCCCACACCTGAGTAAACAGCCAATGACAAAAAGTTCTAATTTTAGGGTCTGGTTTTAGGCCCAGGTCAGCCAAGGCCCTAATGAGCTCTGTGGTGCACAGGAGATGGTCACCAGTCTTTATGTGTGACACCAGACCCAAAAGTCAATGGATGACACAAAAAAAAACATGACAGACATGAAAAATTTCGCTGAGCAGCCACTGCCTGGCAGTGGAAAGCAAACATTTGTTAGGTGTCTCTCTGTGCAAGCAGAGATAGGGAGCTCATGAATTGGCAGCGCAACCTGAATTGCGTCCATGACGGGGGACTCATCGCGTCAAAACCATTAACGCCGGGATAGGGTGACATGAAATGTATTGATCGCTTCGGGACAGATGGCCTTGGCAGATATAAAAGTCAAGTCCTGTTCCAGACGGAAAGGTAGTTTGGGACTTGAGGTGCTCTCATCATGATGTCTGTGGCTGTTGTGTCGCTCCTGGCTGTGATGTGCTCCACGTGGAGCAGTAATGCTTATCCACTCTACTCAGACACACCACTGACAGCTCAGGGAGGTAAGCCTGATTCCTCATTCTTATGTGCTTATTCACCTCCATCGCTGGCATTTAAGGTATTAAGATATACTGTATGTGTTTTTAAAAGTATGATATTTATTAGGAATTTGATAACTTGTTTTTGTAAGTTGTGGTTTCTGCAGTTATTTGGAGCAGCTGAAAAATCAGAAGACCTTGTCTAAAACCTTGTCTCCTTGTCTAAACTCTAGGACTGAGTTTCATACTTGACTGATAACATTATTACCGGATAATGAAAGGAATGTCTTGAATGTATGTGGGGTGGAGGGAATAGCCACAGAAAACAACTTTATTTGTGAAGCCAAGCTGCCTATCACGTCAGTATAAATAGCTCATGGAAGAAATTGGTACAGTTTCCATGCTTCTTTGATCATTTAGAACAGCCCTGGCAGTGAAGTGAAAGCTTGCAGAATCAAATACATGGACGATGTTGTAGTGTTTTACTTTCTGGAGCTAGATTTCTTGGCTTGTTTTGAGCTCTCTTGGGCTGCTTGTATGTTTAATTGTTTAATCTGAATCAATGCACATTTGAATATTGTGTCTAAATCCACCCCCACAGAATCCCCGCAGTGTGTTCAGTCTATTTAGAAGACTGCTATTCTGCTGTATAATGCTTTTAATGACTTCAGTGTTATCCTGAATGCAGGCTGTTTGCTTATTTTATCACCAGCCCACGGGCAGTGCAGCCATTGGGCGCTATAGAAAGCCTGAGGCGGGCGGCTTTATTGATGCCATTGTGTCTCCTCTCCTCAGAGCTGCTGGAGAAACTGGTGGAGGAGGTGGAGGAGAACCAGAGCAGAGATGCGGGGGAGACGGGTGCACTCAAAAGCCTCTACCCCCTCCTCCTGGACCAGGACAGAGAGAGTCTAGGGAAAGGTGAGAGGATTGTCTACATCTTCATAGAACCCATTCCAGTGCTGTGATCCCATTTTTTTTTTTTTAAATATCGCCATTATCTCCTATGCAGGTGAGAAACGACTGTTAGAACAGGAGAAAATCAGTAACATGGTAAGAGCCTCTTTAGCTCTTCAAAACTCTTCCATGATAAGTTTCATTATACTCCTTACAGGGATAAAATTTCAAACATAAAAATATTTTGTTTGTAACTTTGGTTGCAACAGGTGGATGGCTTGAAGGAAGTGGTGATGAAGCTCGCAGCAGCAAACAAACTTCGCTCCCAGGGATTCACACGGTCTGACCAGTTGCCAAAAAATAACAAAAGAGGTGAGTGAAATTCCTGCACAAATCTTTTTAAAACATCTTAATACTGACATAAAATACATTGCCCTTTGCAGCACACAACGCAATGTTGCAACACACGGTAGGCCTACTGTTAGCATAATCCTTTCCCAGACTAGGATTCCTTAGTATTTGTCCTTGGAATGAGTAAGTGAAGCACACCATCTTGAAGTAAGCAGACATGAGAATAAACAGAGTACTGACTTGACCCTAGGATGATCTCATGTGTATTTTGTGAGGTGATCTGAAATATTTCACCCACTTGCTCTTCTTCCTCCCAACCCCCCGCACCCCCCCATTCTCACGCAGCTTGTTTCTGGAAGTACTGTGTGACAAACTGAAGAGGATTTCACTGCAGAGAGAATCTACTGAAATCTTCTGTATAAACTCATCCATCCCATGCTCATCTCTTGACCATAGCCACTGAACAACTATTAGACATCCTTAACACAATGACTGTTTTATAATGTTCAAAAGCTGTGTCATAAATAAAGATTATATTTTTAATGAAGTTGAGGGCGACCAAACATCGGTGCAATAAATAAGGAACTCTGTGTTATTGGGAAGAAATAATGTAGCTGTGTGTTTGTTGAACAAAATATGCCATGTCATCACATTGTCTTTATGTTTCACAACAGATCACAAAGAAATTTGGAAGATTATAAAGATGACTGAGATGATAACTATTCATAAACAGACGTAATGATACAATGAGTTTATGAGGTGGTCATAACAGTTGGAGCATATCTCATAAAAGTTGGGCGTTTTCTTTGTGCTTCACTCACTCACAAACACAGAACTTTATCTGTTGAATCTTTTATTCATTACACTTCAACATATTTCAATCTATTTATCATGATGATTTAAAACAGTATAACAGCACAACCATTTATGTGCAAACCTGGTCATTTTTGGTACTTAAACATTCTTAGTCTCAGACATGGTGTAAACGCTTGTCTTATTTGTTGAGTAAAACACTGTGAACTGTGCTAATGCGGAAATAATGTACTGCTATACTTAACAAGACTGTAATTCTAGTTGTTTCATTCAATGCATTTCAATCACACTTGACAAGATTAAATAAAATAAACATGCAAGCACATTTAGAGTCATACAAAAGTATTAACACTTATTTACAATATTGACAAAATTCTAAAGTGGATACAGTCAATTGCACACTTGGCCTTGGGGTTGTTACACATTCTGCCCGGTTTGGAGTACTGAATATGACTTGTGTACTGTAATTGCTGATATATGAACTACATATAAACAGTAGCAGCTATTCCATATTTGCTGAATTGCCTACAGACCTTCTGTAGTGTGTTTTTCACCCCTTAATGCAGTGGATAAAACATAATATACAAAGTGGGTCCAGTAGGTATCTGGACCTCTAACTTCTAGAAATTTCTAATGAAGTATTGTCAAGTCTGACCAATGTTCTGGATCACTATTCGTTTTTTACCTATAACACTCGGACACCCTAATCTATGTGGCATTAAAAACATATGTACACTTAGGCTTTGCCTGTGGCCAAAACATACTAAAACTCTCTTTTGTAACAGTGTGTGTATCTGGGGAAGACATGTTAGAGTTTATTTCCGGGCCGCACTCAGGTAGGCCTTCTCAATCTCAATGTCAGCAGGGCAGGTCTGGGTGAACTCCTCTCTCTCGTAGGCATTCTTCAGGTAACGCCACACACCTGTGAACTGAGGCGGGATCTCAAAGCCACAGTACTTCTTTGCTGCGATCTTAAAAAAAGAAAAAAAAAACATTTTTTATTCCTCTGATAGACAAACTTATAGAAAGACACTTACAAATTCTGCAAGTTTTGAGTCTATTGTATGTACAGTAGTAGAATTCGAAAAAAAAGAATCATAGAATATCTTTTTACTTACATATTTATATGAAATAAATTACATTTTTAAATCATTTTGCATTTTTAAAACAACACATATTTTTTTTTGTTTTTTTTTGGCACCTTGGGTTATGGAGACCTGAATATGATGGACCTTCAATAGTGTCTCACCTTGATGATGTGTAGTTTGGGCAGGAGGTTGCAGTCAGCCAGTGTGAGGCGGTTACCATCCAGGTACTTCCTCTTGGAGACGATAATGTTTTCCCTGGAGTTGTGGTCGATTTCCTCAGGCAGGGGATTGTTGAGGTAATCATCCAACCTCTTAAACTCACGCAGCAGGTTCTTCTCCTGAACTGTGAGAAGATAAACATTCACCCATTGAATGAAATACATGAGATTTTCTTCATGTCAATTGGCCAAATACTGTATTCAAACAATTTTAAGGAAAACAGGATCAAGCTCTTTTGTATTGTAAGCTGTTTGGGTCATGGCCATTACCATACATGAATAGCATTCATACTCTTCATGTGACAGCAGCTAAACCTTAAGCTTTACTTACAGACATTGTTGGGGCTGTTTTTTATGTAAGCAGAGAACTTGGCAAAGATGTCTGCACCCACATCAAAGGACTCCTTGTTGAGGGGACTCAGGTGTGGATAACTGAGGTGAACAACAGAGAGAGGGGGAGAACCGGAAACATTAGGTCAGAACCATGGTTAACCTAGCCTGGCGTTGCCTGCCTACGTACTTCCGCTAAAAAGCATGGTTAACCATACTCCATGCAGTTCTACCAAAAGTACAATTTGATTGGAGCTCATTAATTGATTAATTAGATTGATTAGAGCTTGATTAATTTGTGCTGTATACTCACGTTGGAGGGGCAAGGGTTTGTTCCAGAAACTCCTCGATCTTGATGAAGTCTGTTTTCAGTGTGCCATTATAGAGCAGGAAAGGAGGGTTAGTCCCTGGGGCTAATTCCTTCAGTTCCTCTGGCTTCCTGAGGACCACACGGAACACAAAAGTGAAAGTTAGTGAGTGTGTGTGTGTGTGTGTGTGTGCGTGAGTGAGAGAGAGAGAGAGAGAGAGAGAGAGAGAGAGAGAGAGAGAGAGAGAGAGAGAGATGGATTAATGTGCTGATGGACTATGTGGGAGTGGACCTGAAACACGACAGCTTACACCCTGGCTAGAACTCTGTGGTTATCTGCAGAAGTGGTCACAGGGCCTGATTGATGACCATAAAAGAACTCTTACTCATTAAGTAATCACAAGCCTAAGGGAGAGGCTGGCTATGTGAAAGGGTGGTTGGCGTGTTGTGTTTATCTGAACGCATAATTATTTTGGCTTTTGTTCAAAGCGTTGTGAATTTATTTGCTTTGTAAGTAATGGCCAAAACCAATTCTTCTCTTAAAAGAATGACTTGATTACACAACTGTTTGCTCAGAACTGCAAGCGGCTGTTTGTCGATTTTGTGGTGAGCTTTTGGGTGTGCCGCTCCCTGTTTTCGACAGGAGGTCAATTCAGACCAAAACCATGAAAACGAAGACATAAATCAAAGACAATTTTTTTCCCAATTGAAGTTGGTCGTCTGCGTCAACAGAGAATGGAGTTGTTTGTCCAACAAAGAAATATTTGGGATGCTAAAGAGTTTTTTGAGAACAGTAGCTTCATGCTTACTTCCTCATGTCGACGGTGGTCACGGTGAACTTGACTCCCTTCAGCCACAGCACCATAAAGAGTCTTTGACAGAAGGGGCAGTTCCCCACATTCTCTCCATCGTGGCCCGCCTGCAAGCACACACAGCAGAAAAACCTCCCGTTAGCAACCACACACAGCCAACCAAACACAGCATGTCTTAAAGGACACATTCATAGTTCATGACGCAACAATAAAGAAAGGCTCTTATCTATGTTCTAGAGCATATTTCTCACTGTTGGTGCCTCAATAATGATGACATTTTAGATAATGTGACAGTTTTTGGTAGCTGAAACACATAAACACACACATACACACACACACACACACACAATCACCCACACATATCATGCTTTGTGTGGGGAGGTGGTGGTTAGGTTATTTTAAGGAGAGGAAAAGCAGGCATTGTGTTAGTGGGAGAGATAGCGGATATTAGCAGCGCTGTCACTCCCCTGGCTGCACACCTTCTCCACGTGACACACTTGTTTTGATAAGCGCCCCTCCGCTAACCAGCACAAACAAACAGCCTCTCATCTGAAGTTAAACAACTGCAGACACATCAAATATGGCCAGTGGGATGGCTGATAATAACTAAAGACACTTTGTCTCTGTATTGTCTGGCCCTGCTGTTTACTATAACACTGTACTACTGTTCCAAGGCCGCACAAAAGGGTCGGAAAGGGGTGGGGTGGTCTGGACAGAGAGGCAAAGGAAAGATCTAGGAGACTCAGATCTGAAAAGTTGAGCTCTGATGTCTATATTTGAGGCCACTGAGGTCTGATGTGTGCGTGAGCGCTTATGAGTGTGTTAGTGTGGGTGTGTCAGTCACAGGCTTCAGGCCAAGGGTGTCCCTGTGCCGTCGCTGGAGCTACTGAGTGTGTGTGTTTGTGTGTGTGTGTGTGTGTGTGTGTGTGTGAAGATAAGATGCTCTTTGCTGCCAGCTGTGTGTTCATTGATAAAGGCAGACGTCACCAAGGACAGTTACACACACTCTCATCAGAAGCTGATTTGCACACCACGTTTGGTTTACGTAACGTAAGTGCGGTTCCGACGCCCATGACAGGGGCATAAACTTAAGATTCACACACAGTGCCCACTATGATCTCTGCCCTCTGACACAATCAGCTCTGATTAGCTTGGCATCAAATCTCAACCAATTATCACATCACTTAGTAAGTTTAAGCCTTTTCAATGGATGCAGACTCATAAATGAGGCTACTGTAATGCCAGAACACTGTTTTAAGAACAAACAGAATATTTTTTAAACAAGAAAGTCCTCACAAATTTCCCCTCATCCAGACTTAACATTTATTCTAATCAATAAACATGGAGGTCCAAACAAATGGGAACTTTAAGATGCTTAAAGGGCAGCAGAAACTGTCAAAAACTTTTTGAAGTGAGATGTCCTAAAATATCCTAAGCATTATTCGTATAGAAGCTCTTCTTCTATTGATGGTTTAAAAAGAACATCCGAATAGAACAGACCTTGATGAAGAGTTCAATGCTGGGATCTTTGTTGGAGTTTTGCCTCTGTGCCATGTTGTCCTTGTAAATAGGATGTTGATCAGATGTCCGTACTATAAGTCCAGTCGTTTGAGAAAGCCTTCACCACAGCAGGAGAGAGAGAGGGAGCACAAGCACTAAAGCACCAATAAACTGCCAACTCCTTCCCAAGCTGTATAAATATGTGTCTGTCCGCTGTTGCGCAAAACGTCAGAGTGTCTAAGGACCGTAAAAAAAGAGAAAGTCTTGACTGTTTTTATTTTTTTCCTCGAGTGAAGAGGGGGGAAACTTGACGCGAGTCTACTTGGCTCCTACAAGGCTATCACTCCCAGAGCACACTTTTTAAAAAGTCTGAGGAGGGGAGGGAGGGGCAGCGAGGATGGGCGTGGGGTGTGTGTGTGTGTGTGCTCTCATATAAACACCCTGCCAGATTCAGAGCTCAAAATAGCAACAATTTCTACCTCCTGAAACATGACGACAAAAAAACTATTAGTGTGACACATACCTCTCATTGACGGAGGTATGAGGGGGACAGGAAGAGGGGGGAAGTGTTAATAGCCTCGGAGCCCCTTGTTTGTGGATGGAACTCCACTCTGACACTGGCACAGCCCCTGCCTAAGACTGAGGCAGCTCCACTCACAAAGCCTTCACTATGCTCTGCCACAATGTACCTCCTTTCCTTCCTTGATTCAATTTGGGGGAGTGTGTGTGAGGAAAGGGGGGTCGCACATGTACAAGAACACACACCCTTCCCCTTACGTTTTTAGCGGACAAAGTAGGCCCACAAACGTTTTCCATGATGGACCTCCTTTCAGTTTAGTCATTCATTCCATCCGGGATTTTAAAATGTTGCTGTTGAAAATGTAAGGGGAATGTTTTGCTCCTCACTATTTCCAAACATTAAAATAGAAAACCGTCACATTGTACTCCACAAACTGAAAACTGTTCCTAAAGTTTTTTTTTTTCTTTTCCAACTATTTCCCAACTTTTCTCAATGTCAGTTACAGTAGGTTTGGCCATTCTATAATTGATTTCTATGGAAACGTATCATTCCCTGGCTTGGACATTTTTGTGAGTGAACTCAGTGATTAGTCACCCTGGAGGTGTGGACTCCTCCCGGATTCCGGCTAGGAGATTCCTTTGAGCACAGGGATATGTGGAAGGGAGGGTGGGAGTTGGGTGGGAGTATGTATAAGGAAGGTGTGTGTGTGTGTGTGTGTGTGTGTGTGTGTGTGTGTATGTGTGTGTGCTCGTATGTACGTACTGTATGTGTGTATGTCTGTGTGTATGCATGTGTTTGTGTATATACTGTGTGTGTGAGAGTGTTTGTACGCAATTGTTGGCATGTGTGTATGTCATCATACGTAAGTGAAAAGGTCCTTCACATCCCATATATAGTACTGACTCAGTAAGAACATGGGCCTTTGTTGACGCTTAATATGTCATCTTTCTAAGACCTGCCCTGCCTTTCATTGACTGAAGGAGTTTCTCCTAGTGAAATGTCAGCGTGTGATAGGATGCCTATGACCTTGTTTGGTTTGAACAGGGAGGCTATGCTCTGCACAAGCTCCTTGTTGAGGAGTTTAAACCTCATGTGTTACTGAGAGACTTTAATTTGACTGTAGACTTGAGACTGCTTGATTGTAAACTTGTGAAACACTTGGACTTGTTTCAGAAATTTCACAACCTCCACACACACACACACACACACACACACACACACACACACACACACACACATACTGAACCTCTTTTCACAGGAATGCAGAAACAAAAAAATTACAAACTTACAAACTGATAGCTTTGATGGGTCTCACAGAGAGGTTTCATTTCTCCTTTTTAAAATGTCTTTCTTCTTTTCTCCCCCTTTTCTTTCAAAGATTTGCATCACTTACACACATGCCAGAGATGGCGGGTGGTGGAGCTCCCCCTCTCCTCGATTCTGGGAAATCATGGCCTTTATGAGAAACAACAGAAATCTGTGAGTGGAGTGAATGGAGGAGGTACCATAGTAGAGCTTGCTCAAATGGCAAATGAAAAGAAGAAGAACAGATAAGTCTGAGAGAAAGACAGAGTGAGAGAGAGAGAGAGAGAGAGAGAGAGAGAGAGAGAGAGAGAGAGAGAGAGAGAGAGAGAGTTAAGATCAGTGCTGACAGCAGATGCGTGGATGAGCAGACGGACAGGCGGACAGAGGGACAGACGGATGGGGAGTTTCCACAACCAGTGGAGGAGAACAGGGGACGGGGGCGGAGGCATCGTTGGGAGGTAGAAGGGGGGCGAGGGTGGGGGTTGTGGTTGTTGTGTGTGTGGGGGCGGGGGGCAAGAAAACAAAAGCTTGAAATGGAAACCCCGGACAACTCCTGGAAATTAGGCACACAACACTCCGGCGTGCACAGGAAGCCCCAGCAGGGCAGTGGCCCCCCTCTCAAAGCCTCATGGGAGTCTGAGTCAGACTGAGAGGACGGCAATGCCATGTTAGCATGCAGGGCCTCATCACCCATTATACCAACATTAACACCACTGCCACACTGGGGTATTCCCTTAGTCCCAAAGTAGACACTTTCTAATCAGGGGCACTGCCAAAAATGTTGGGCCCTTTGACAGAAAAATAATTTGGAACAGCTCATACATGTTACATGTTATAACAGCTCATACATGTATAACAGCTCATACATGTTAATACAGTATGTTAAATTGTTCTCCGGCGGCTCCTGTCAGTGCCAGGCCCATAGAATAATCCTACAACCCCGACCAGCACCACATCCCACCCCCACCACCAAACCCTGGAGTCACCCCTGACTAAAATTGTGGCTGTCTGAGTCACTAGGTTATTTGAGAACTAAAGGCAGTGTTGAAATAGTAGCATTCTTGTGGTGGGCAAATAAAGTGGGGCGCACACACACACACACACACACACACACACACACACACACACACACAGCTCCTGAGGGGTAGGCCTAGATAACATTAGAGCCACTCCACACACAGAGCAAACATGCTAAGAGTTGAGACGAGGGAAAACGGCAATATCTTTATCTGACCAAGAATAGGGCTGAGCAGACAAATCAATATAGCCTATCCCTGCCCATAACCTACATTCCTATCTAGAATTTACTCAACTCTCCCCAGTGGAGGATTGTCTGCCTGCCTGCCTCTCTGTCTGCTCCTCGCTCCTGGTGTGGACGAGTAATAAAGTGGGCGGTGAAGGGCCATTCAGAATTTCACAATCATCTCGGGCGGTCATCAAGAGGCCAGATGAAAGCACCTGGAGCAGCCGAATGAGGAGGGGCAGCAGGTCTCTCCCATCATCGTGAGTGTGGAGTGGTCAGAGGAGGGATGGGGTCATGAGGGAGGACACGCCAGGCTTTTATTTTTTATTTTTATCTTTACACTGTTTGGTTGGTTGCTATAGCAACACTGAAGCCACAGAAAACAAAGAAATGCTGATAGTTACAAGATTGTCTTTTTCAAAGAAACCAAAGACAAACTGAAAGTATTGCTTGTTGAGTGAAATACAGATTACTTCAGAGAGAGAGAGAGAGAGAGAGAGAGAGAGAGAGAGAGAGAGAGAGAGAGAGAAATCAAAAGTGTTTTCTTGGAAAAATAGACATGCTGGAAATCTGCACCTTGCCACCGACCCTCCACCCTTTCCATCCCATTGAGGAAGGAAGCGCTTATCAGGCGGAGAAGGGGGCAGCCCTGAAGGACCTGGAACAGCTGGAGCTCACCCTGGAAGTCTCCTCTTTATCTACCCTGTCCACAGGACCCAGTCCGGGAATCGGACAGGAAGGATCACTATTGATACTGGCATCTCAGTCCAAATGCGCTCATGAAAACACTATCAAAACAAACGGCAGAGTTAAAGCTCCCTTCTCTAGTGAGGCTGCGGCTAGCGTCAATGTTAGCATAGCCTCTCACCCCAGTTGGAAGCACACTGAGCCTGGGACGGATCTGGCCTTGAACTGGTGTGGATCTGTTTTGGAGTCAGCTCCAGCTGTGCTTAGCTGTGAGTCTTCCACTTTATCGTGTGCTGACAGTCCAGCCAAAAACAGTGTCATTAAGGCCTTGCTCACTCTCATCAAGAGAGATGACGCAGCTGTCTGTCTTGAGACGAACAGCTGCCCCTATTACTGTGACAAGAGGAGAAGAGGAGCATCCACACAATAGCTGTATTGACAACAACCCCCCCCCCCTCCATACAGTCACCCACTCACACACCACCACCTCCCTCCTCTCCTCCCAACCATTCATGCAGCCCAACTACCCTATGCAGTAAACAAGCCCCTGGCAGAGCAGGCACGGCACCGTGCTGGCATCCTTCTGCAAGATGGGCACGATTCGTCCTCTGTGGGTCTTCGACAGATCCTGGCACACTCTGGCCTCCTGCGTCCTCTTGGCCCTGGGCACGTTCACGTACACTTCTCAGGCAGCGCCGGATTTCACCGGTGAGTTGATCATTTGCACTTTGATTGGTTTTGAGTGTTTTTCGGGGTATAAATACAGGGGAAGGGATGAGGGGATGAAGTGTATGTGTCACCAAGTCATTTGGAGTTATTCAAAATTACAACCATCAAATATAAAGAGCAATGGGAGGGTGTGTGTGTGTGTGTGTGTGTGTGTGTGTGTGTGTGTGTGTGTGTGTGCGTGAGAGGGATTTTCTGCAATTTATCATTTGCACATCCTGTACAAAACAGCTGCACAGTGTCACACTGAAAGATGGCTGTTAAAGGGGATGTGTGTGTGTGTGTGTGTGTGTGTGTGTGTGTGTGTGTGTGTGTGTGTGTGTGTGTGTGTGTGTGTGTGTGTGCGTGTTCTCTGGCCTTTCCTCATTGTTTCCAAAACTGTTTAGGAAGGGGAAGAGTCATCTGAATTAACCCAAACCTCACCAAAAGCAAAACAATCCAACCACAGATTAAGACTGAATGACAATGAATTGATCAGCAATTGTACAATAACTCTTGGGCAATTGAGAATGTTTTAATAGGCCTACTGTTCCCTATGATGGGCATATCATTAAACTATGCAGCTAATAGGATCTTTCCTACTGCATGGAAATTCAAGTCAAATTAGTATTTTAATAGGTAATCTGAGACAAAACCCGGGAGTGGCTTTTGAAAAACAATGCAGAGCTAAATGGAAACGGCGTGCATTTGGAATACCCAGGGGTGGCATTTCTCATTTAGTGACACACTAATCTCAAACGCAGAGGTGCCTCTGACCCTGATACCCTGTAGTTGACCCAAACAATATACTTCAACAGAGAGAGAGAGAGAGAGAGAGAGAGAGAGAGAGAGAGAGAGAGAGAGAGAGAGAGAGAGAGGGAGTCTTCAGCTAAGAATAGCGCATTGTGTGACTGTGCCTGGTACTGCCTCCCTGGAGTCTGGGTGCGTGTGCCAGCCAGGGATGGAAAGCAGGCCAGCTCTGACAGAGATGGAGGCCTGAAGCCAGCGAGCAGGAGGCCTTATAAACAGGGCCTCCTCACATATCACACACGCTCACTGTTTACTACAGACAATCTCACAGGCGAGAAAAGAAAGAGAGCCGAGGGGTTTTTAAACACCACCGCACCGCTGCTTATTGAGTTGTGCCACTAAGGGCATAACAGTGCAGGAAACAGGAAGGTCCAGGTGTAAGCGCGCCAGCTGCTTGTTATTTTGTACAGAGGAAGTCTGTTCCACCAATAAGATTTGTGTTTCTTATAGAATAGCTGACTGGGTTTGAACACAAGGTTGTTTTTAAGCTGAATTGCTCAACTTTCATTTTAAGCACTGGTTATGTTGTCTTATTTTCTCTCTCCAACACTTTCAGATGAGTCCTTTTTTCATGTTAACTAACTGAAATCTCCATACCAACCCAATGTGCTGTGTTTGATGCTCATTAAAAAGTAATCATTGTTTCGTCATGACAGACAATATAGCACTTTGGAAGTGGCTTGACAATTGTAGAGCTCCACCTAAAAGATTAGATATGGAAGTATATTTGTTTGATCAAAGGTCTGATGTCAGTAATTCATGCTGATTGTGTTGCCTACGTATTACATTGACAATGGCAATGCATCATTTCCTTGACTACAAACTCTATGCAAAACACATACTGAATACTTGATGTTTAGTCATTGATGTTTTTCATACCATTCTGTTTTTGGTCATGCATTTGTCATTGGTCTTTTTTTTCCCTCAGTCTACCTGCACAAAATTCTCAGGAATCACACTGCCCATGCCTGTGATGGGGACACACTAGAGATCAGATGCCCTTCCAAAACCACCATTGCCATCCTGTCAGCGTTCTATGGACGCCGAGTACCGAGCCAGTACTTGTGTCCAACCACCAACCCAAACATCACGCTGGAAGAGAACACTGAGTGTATGTCACCTGTGGCCGTCCAGGTACGTCCGGGTTACAACACATAAGCCTGGTGCAGAACGCACAAATTCTGATGGTCATGAGATCTGATGAAGTATTAACCAAATACTGTAATACTGAAAAAAAGTTACTTGAATATCCACAATCTAATCTACACTAATATCACCTGAATATCCAATATCTACTAATATCCACGAGTAAAGCTGAAAAAAGTCAAAAGTCATTTGTCAATGCAGTTGTCACTAGGGTCAAATTAATCTGTTATTGTAATCTACGTCACTTTATATACACACACAGAGTCGTGGGTAATAACATTGATGAATGCCTGGGATGCAGACTGTCAAACTTTAGAAGGATAGACTCCCATGTTTAAATGCAAAGCAACATACAGTAGTAATCTCTCTCACTCTTCTATTTGAAGAAAGTGACTCCCATGTGTAAATGCAATGAAACATAGTAACCTATTTCACTTGTTTGTTTGAAGAAAGTGATTACCATGTTCAAATGCAAAGAGACATAGTAACCTCTCATTCGTCTACTTTTAGAAAGTGACGTCAGAGTGTCAGGAGCACAGAAGCTGTCATATACCTGTCATCAGCCAAGTGTTTGGACAAGACCCATGCCCTGAGACCAGCAAATACATGCTAGTGTCTTACAAGTGCCGCCCAGGTCAGTTTGGACACAACACACTATGATCACCATGTGATTCATCCCTATACCTATTACGTAATACAATTCTTAGACATACAGTAGGCTATGTGACAAGCACACCCAGCAGTTTTTTTCCAGTGTAAAAGATTGAAATTACGTCATCCTGACATTGTGGTTAAAATGTTGTCTAAACCATCATGAAGTTGCTTCATGAAGTTGCTCAGCATATAACAGTTTAGGGATTTGTATGAGAACTATAAAAAGACTTGTTTTTTGTGTTTGGAAGAGCACCACAAGACAAAAATGGTTTGTGAGAACGAGAGGCTGCGTCTGGCGTGCAAGAACGACACGGTCCTCGCCATCTATTCTGCCACGTTTGGCCACCAGCTGCACTGGAACCATGACTGCCCACAGGAAATTGACGTCAAGGCCGACATGGGTCTGTTTCTACATAGCTAATACTGCCATCTTGTGGAATTATGCTGTACTGTAGCCTACTTATTATTACCTCAGACAAGGTTATGTTTTTGCATGTATTTGTCTGTTGGTTTGTTTGTTTTTTTCATCTTGTTTATATTTTGTGTGTGTTCAAAATAACTCAAAAGTACTGCACGCATTTGGATGAAATTATCGTGGAATATGGGTTTAAAACAAGGAACAAATGATTACATTTTGGTGATGGTCGGTTGAGCGGGAACATCACCAGGAATATGTATTGTTTCAGTAAGCCTATTGCCTTGTGGCAGAAGTCCACACTGTCCAAGTGCTTTACTAATTAAATAATAATGTGACCCTCCAACAATTTTCACTGTTCTGTCATATTTGCTGAAAAGCAGTCATATATTTAAAAAATGTTCAATTTGTATGCAGATCAAATTGGCAACATAAACTAGAAAAGCGTTCAGAGAGCGCAAACCTCCGCCAAGACAATGTGGTCACAGATGGTGTTCTGGATCACCGATCACCACCAAAATCGAATCAGTTCTTTCTTGTGTCAATACACACGTTGTCCGATTTCATCCAAATATGTGCAGTACTTTTCGAGTTATGTTGTACACAGACAGACAGACAGACGGACACACGCAGGCGAAAACATAACCTCCTTGGCAGGGGTAATAACAGCTTAAGAGCAGGCCCACAGTCATTGTATCAGTGCATTTATAAGTCTAATTGTTTTTCAGAGTGTCTCTCACCTACGGCGCTGAGGAGAGTGTCTCGACGCTGTCACGGCAGAACCAACTGCTCAGTGCTGGCTGACATTCAGAATTTCGGTGACCCATGTTTCCCCGGCACCAGGAAGCATCTGCGCGTGTCCTACACATGTGGTGAGTTAAGAGAATGAATCAATGTAAAAATGAGTACCAGAAATGTAACTATCAAAGTACCAGAAACGTAACTATTACCAATTCACATGACTGCTCTGGTGGGAAAAGATCTATTTTCTGCTGGTGACACGATTGTTTGAACCAGATTACTGTACAATATTGACCTACAGTGCACTACTGACCATGTTGTAATCTTCTAACACAAAATAATGTCGGACATCAACCTCGGACTTAACTGCTCTTCTGTTCAATCAGTTCCCAGATATCTCCTGGAGGATGTTGGACGTGGGACCACAGATCCTTTTTTAATAAGTGACTATACTCATGGTAAATCATCTTCACTCTCAAAGCAAATAACTGACCTACCACCCTCATTAAATGGCTCGGTACCACATTTTGCTATCACATGACAGATTGATATGTGGGGCAATTGGATTAATAAACGACACAACATAGTTATATCTATGGTATACAGTTATATCGATATGAATTAGAGCAAGTAAGCCAACAGATGAACCTCTCGCACACAGGCGGCTGGTACACAGGCCCCGGCGTGTCCAGGCCTCAAAACATTTTCACCAACTCACTGGAAATCTTTTCCCAAATTCAGGGTATGTGGTCAGTAGCTGTTTGGCTATGGCAACTCAATTTGAACATTACTTGCAGACAAATTCTAATAACTATCAAACTATCTGTGCTCTGTGCCTGATCATGTCTAATTGTTCCTCAGCATTGTTATAACTTGTCTGAAATGTGAATGAAATTAAATGTATCATTGTTAATGTATTTTAACATAACTTTTATTTCAGGACACCTTTTCAGGTAAATGTCCACCTTCTCACGTTGTACCTTTCACTCCACAGGACTTCCGGAGACAGTGGCCCTGTATTTCGTCTCAGGGATCTGTGCTGGCTTAGTGTTCCTGCTGTGTTTGTTTGGTCTGAAGTCCACTCTCGTGCGAGATGCCAAGGAGCTTTTCACTGAGCTGGGCGATGAAATTAAAGCCACACGACGCCGTGGCAACTTTGAGGACGACGATGACATCTCTGATTCCTCCTTCCGCAGACTCACCCAATCGTATCGCATGGCAGACATGTTCGGCCCTGACATGATCATGACTGTGGAGATGGTGGAGAGGGATGATGAGAGGGGGAAGGACCTCACCAATGGGGACATGTGGCCCCACAGGGACTCCAGTCCCTATGCCATACACAACATAAAGTCTTCAGCTACATAACAAAACTGCCCAGCCCTATGACATTAAGGGATGTTTGTTGCCCAGCCCAGCCCTCTGACATTAAAGGGACGTTTGTTGATATGTGCAAAGGAAAGGGTACTGTGGGGTTAGGATGTGTTTGAAAACATTTGATGAACATCCAAACACATAGGATGATTATGTCTATATAACGATTTGAGAGTTGTGATATTAATTGTTCAAATTCCAATAGGCCTAGTAAAAAAAAAAATGATGAGTGTAAAATTTGCACTAGAACATTGCCTGCTGTAAAAATTGAGTAATAAACATTGTCTTTTGATTTTCATTGTATTGTTTATACATTCTAGTTAATAAATAATTTTGGCCATTGCACAGTTAAATTTGTATTGTGATAATGAGGGTCATTTTTTTGAACCACTGGTTTGCAGATATTTTGTAGTAATTTATTGAGCACATGCGCATTGCGTGCGCAGACTTGGGGAACAACATTTCGGATTCATGCGCGTATGCAAGTCGAGACCAAACCCGGTGGAATGATGCATGTTCCGCAGACAGGCTAACTTTGTTGGCTGTAGCTAGCAAACCCACTAGCGAGGTGGATATCTTTGCATTGAAAAAACCTAAATGTAGTGGAAAGAATGTCGAGCTGGATAGAAAATATATCCAGTCATTAATGGCAAGTGTCCATCAGTTTAGCTAACGTAATGTTAGCTGCCGGGTCTTGTATGGCTGAATCGCTAATGGCAACGTTAGCTAGCTGGTCGGTTATCAACCTAGCCAACTGCTGATAGCTGGTTGAAAGCTACTTCAAGCTACTTTTAGCCAGGTAGCAAAGTTAACGTTACATTTCAAGCAGCTACTTATTTGACATCAAAGACATCTTCATTTTCTTAAAAAAGCACAATACTACGCCATAACGTTCACAGACATCGCTAACGTTTGTTAACCTAGAGATACTATCCTAACTTGACTGTGAAGAAATCTCTCCGGAAGGCCGCCGGTGTAGGGGTGGGGACTTCAAGGAGTTCACACGGAAAAAAACATCTGGAGAAACACTGACCGGAGGAAAGGACATTACAATTTAATGATGGAGTCGTCATTGGGACTAAGTGAGGATAAGTATGTGGCAGTATCCTTTCAAAGTTGTCATCATCTATTGTTATCGCCAGATAGCTACCCAGCTAACATCACAAGGCCATATCTTTGTGTGTTATGTTTCGTGGGCTAACGTTTCTGGACTGAAGGTGCTGCTAGTATGTTTAAATAGCTAGCTAACTAGCTAGTAGCATCTACCAAAGTAAAGCAGGACATTTTTGTTGCATGGTAACGGCTAAGTACAATAATTATCCTGAATTAACTAAGGGAAGATACACAAATTAAACGACAGTAACGTTATTGTGTTGGATTAGAAATCCCACGTCAGTTAAGTAACTTGTTAACTTGTAAGGTACATTCAGTTGATTGTTGTGCTGCATCTAGCCAGTTAACGTTGAGAATATTATGAAATTGGGCATTCTTAAGCAAGCTGTCTTCTCATCCCGTCTCCCCATCTTACGTTAATCCTTGTCATCACCTAGGTTAGAGTTGAGTTGATGTTTTTACTCATCCAGGAGCGGACATGTATGTCTGCTTTGGCGAGATGCCAGGAAAGAGTTCTTGTCATTTGTGGGCACATGTTGCCCCCTTGTGAATGCAGTTCATTTCTTGACTTTGATCTTCAGACGGTAAAAGGTTTGGAACATCGAGCTGGACAGAAGGAACCAAGACTTCTCTCTCTTATCGAGCGTTCTGGGGCGTTTGAGTAAGTGACTTGACATTTGTGGTAGCCTACAGGTTCAGCTTTGATTTTTTCACAAGAATGCATTTGCTGTTAACTGTTTCTGTCATGTTGTGATGGCTTGGTGATTGTTTTTTTTCTGTTCAGTGCAACAAAGAACTTTTTTTTACCTACATATTTTCCATAGTGATGACAATTTTATGACTGTGATGAGTTTCTACTACATGTGTTATATCTGTTTGGTTGTTGCATAACAGGGATCACAGCATTTGCAGCACAGCTTTTTGGCATTGTATGTCAATAACTGTCATGCGGTAGCATTCCTAGACCTTGCTGCTATGATGTTTTCACTGTTACTCATAGTGTGTGTGTGTGTGTGTGTGTGTGTGTGTGTGTGTGTGTGTGTGTGTGTGTGTGTGTCAGACTCAGTACCAGCCAACATGCCGTCTATTAGGCCTGCATACCGCCTCCTTGTGCTAACGTCTAACAGGACTCACATGAGAGCAGCAGTCATTTAACTGCATTAACAGTGTACAAGCTGCGCTGTGCTGTCAGCTGGAAGAGTACACACACACACACACACACACACACACACACACACAGATCAGGTTAGTATCCCAAAACGGAAGGTGAATGCAAGGATCTGCCACTTTTCTTCTGAATCCTCAGCTGTGTGTCTCTATGTGACTAGTTCTCAAACACTGACTTGTAAAATGCACCTGATCTGGCTAATTCAGATTCATTCAAGCTAATTCTTTTGGTCCTTTCATTCTGTTTCCCCCCTGATCCTTTTATGGGGGAAAGCTGACTTGCAGCACTGAGCTACTGTAGGTTCAAACACAAGCTAGAGGGGGCAGAATGGGGAGTGGGCAGAATGGCCCCTGGTCTTCTGTGTCATTGAGAAAACTGATTGATTCTTTGAGAGAAACTGTGTCACTGGAAAAGAAACCTGGCAGATTTGTGAGATTCAAGGTCTGCAGTGAGGGCCTAATTTCAGTTTCTCCAAACAAAGCTTAAAAATGAACATTCTGTGCTGAATCTGATGCCAGGCAGAGTCCTGCTGTACTCTGAGAGTTGGAGACTAAAATGTAACTCTGTTGGCCCTTCAGTTTTACGCTACATTGACTACATACTACAGCACTGTGATTCAGTTTGCAGCTCTGACCAGTGCTGTCTGTCGCTCTGTTTCAAAGTGTGTCTTCTCTGTAGTACTGTGTAACCTAGTTTTTGCTGATGTGGTGACATTTTCTGTGACCACACTTGAGACTAGTGACGACTCACACTTTTTTTTTTTTTTTTTAGAAGTGTGGGGTGTGGATTCTCAGAAATCACCATATCATCAGATCACAGGGCCCTTCTCATTAATGTCACGATTTGAAACATTGGCAAAGCTTTTCAGTGCATGGCTAACTAGTGCTGGCTCTTAGGGCAGGTTTTTAGTCCTTTCTTTGTCTGAGGATTAGGCTTAAATCAAAGTTTAAATCCCACTTTGAAATAATTATTTTAAAGGATTTGTGAAAATGTTACCCACTGAAACTCAAGGGAATGGACTAAGTGTACCTCTAGAAAAATGAAAGTTAAGCAAGAGAAACCACATCAGATTGATCCAGTCAAGCAGAAAACCAAACGTTCTTATCTGCAGAGCTCTGGGGTGCCCTTAGGAGTACGTACTAAAAAGGGAAGTGGCAGGGGAAGAACAGGTGTCAACCACCGAACACTGACATCAGAGGTGTGATGGAGAGACAATAGAGCTAGAAGGGGCCTTATCTGAATGTCTCGCCATGTGTCAAAAACTGAGACAAAGCTCTGGGTTATCAAAGAAGAGTGCATGCAAAATCATAGAGAGGCAGATTTTCCTGTTTTGTTTGAATATTTCCAGTGATGTAAGACTGTAGTGTACCATAAAGCTTGATAATTGCACTTACATGAACATGTACATTGAAGAATATCTATATTTTTAACAGGTTGGCAGTTTTGGCAAATCCTGATTCCGTTGTGTCATGTCCTCAGCCCGATCTGTATATCCCCATCAATAGTCATTTTCAGATAGTACGAGGTAAGAGTTTTTGTTGTTGTTGATGTTGTTCTTGTTGGTATTTTTCCTTTCAGTAAATCAGCTCTTATGGTCACAAAGCCACCTATCAATTTCATTAACCCTCATGCACCTCTCTGTAAGGATTGAAGAGTGTTGATGACCTTTTGTGTACTTTGTGCACGGGGAGTCTAGCGCTGGTTCCTCCCCCTCTGTCCTTCCGTCGTTGCTGAATTTAAAAATAAACATTGCCCAAGAAAAAAAGCCTATAGCAAAGGCTTCCTGGTCTGTTACCACTCTTCAAACATGACCTTTGTGCCTTACTTTCAAACTCTTTCTTTCACTCTCTCCTTACAGAGGCTGAAGAGGCTCTTCTCATTGATATCCCCTTGGGCAGTAAGTACACCTTTAAAACGATTGAGATTAGTTGTAGGGATTGTAGTTACCTCCGCCAAGGAGGTTATGTTTTGCTTGGCGTGTGTGTGTCTGTGTGTGAGTGTGTCTGTGTACAAGATAACTCGAAAACTACTGCACGGATCTGGATGAAATTTTCGGTCAACGTTTGTATTGGAACAAGTAAGAACTGATTAGATTTTGGTGGCGACCGGTGATCCAAAACACCATCAGGTCAGTGAAAAACTGCAACAGTGGCCATAGCTATATAACAAGTCTTTTTTTGGTCTCTCTGAGATCATGCTTGAGACGATGAGCACTGTAAACAAAGCTAATGTCTGAGGCCACTCAATGCCAATGCTGTGATGACAAGCATGCTTTTCCCTAGTAGACTGGATAATGTCATCAGTGTCACTATTGCACACTGATAATGAGTCTGTTTCAAGCTTGAGATTCCCTCAGGAGCTCTGCTAATTCTATTTATGTTCCACACTGTTGCACATGATTCAACACTCCCGATAGCTCCCTCATTCTGTTACTGAGATATTAATGCAAGAAGGTACCTAGATTGTAGACATAGATGTGGGAAGGAAATGACTATATGTGTAGCGCTTTGAAGCTGCAGATGTGGTTGTTCATATCTCTCTTTAGACACCACTATGCATTTGGGTGTTGATATTTGTGTGTGTCTGTGTGTGTGTGTGTGTGTGCACTTCCGTAGCCTCGTTGCGTGTGCGTTTGAGGGGTGAGCGAGTGCCAGATCTGCTGCTGGAGCTGCAGGACGATGAGCGCAGCCAGAGCTTCATCTCGCACGTGAAGAGGGCCAAACAGCACGGTGAGCACTACCGTACCACCACGCTATCTCTCCTTTGTGTCTCCATACGAGTCTGTCCATCCCTATCACTCACTTTCACTCTCTCTCTTTTTCTTTCTCTCTTCTTTTTCGCTCCCTTTCTCTGTCTGTCTCTCTCTTTCTCTTCCTATTTCTATCTCTTTGTCTTTCAATTCCCCAGGTCATTCATTATGTATTGCCCTTCTTCATTATTTATTAACCCAGAGAGTCGGCCATTGCCAGCAGATTTCCTGTGCCCACTTAAGGAATTTGTCCACAGCGGCTCTGCGGAGGTCAGGGAAGGCATGTATTTGACAGCCCAGTTTTCAGCAGAGCGTAGCGTATTCTGAGCTCAGTCTTTAAATGGTTTGCGAGAGGGCGCGGAGGAACGTTTGTCCAAAACACAGTTTTAGTCAGGCCATCCGGAGGTCACTCAAACACACACACACACACACACACACACACACACACACACACACACACAAACACATGATCCTACTCTACTTGCATGACTGAATTGCACTAATGAGATCGGGAGTCATAAAAACAATGCTCTTCCTCGTCCCTGGAGACACAGATTTTGCCGACGGGCCCTCATCTCAAACCTGTCACACTGGTTTTTAGACGTATCTAGACTTGTCATTGGTTGCTTTTAATAGTTGACTAGTCAATGGGCCGGCCAGTGGTTGATGAGGTCAGCAGACACATGCTGTATATAAGGCACTTCTCAGCCACCGGCCTGCCCCAGGCCTCTCTCTCCCTCCATCTCTCCCTCCTTCCCTCCCTCCTTCATTCCCTCCTTGCCCAGTCATTGTGGCCTGCTTCCCAAGCATTTCCTCCCCTGAAGGCGTGCTGTGTATACTGTGTGTGTGTGTGTGTGTGTGTGTGTGTGTGTGTGTGTGTGTGTGTGGAAGGGGCCTGGCAGCAGTTAAACCAGTAAAGCACAGTGACTGGGTGGAGAACTGCAGGAGAGGTAATGGCCATGCTGTAGACTGTTGGGCTGATTTGCTTATGTAACCGTGCATGTTTGTAAGGCAAAAATTTATGTCTGCTTTCTACTTCTGCATCAGACACAAGGGAGGTGTTTATCTATTGCTTATCTCGTGTGTGTGTGTGTATGCGATTGATAGAGGGGTGGGGCATTGTCTAGCTGTGTTATGTATCTGCCCCAGTGCAGGAGCCGGCTGGTTGTATTAGGCTTTGTATCTGCCTGTGTGTGCTGTGCTTTGTGACTCTGCCTGGAGAATAGAGGTTGATGAATAGATGCTGTGCAGACAGGCAAGCACAGACGCATTGCCCACATGCAGGCTAGATTATGAAAATTGCCTTTGACTGCTTCCACTATAGCATAGACAAATCTGCCCTGTTTCCTCTACCTGAATGCTAATGTTGTAGTAAATCTCAATTGTGAGTCTTGGCCAGACATGAGATATAGTTGTTTGCTTATATTGGATGCGGAACTTGTCCTCCCCCCCCAGTCTGTTTACCCAGCCTCACAGACACCCATTTTTATACTCTTCAACTTTTATTAGCATCATGCCCCCTGTATGATGGCCCAGCTCGGGTATTATATAAAAAAGTGTGTTTGATTTATTACCGTTTTTATTGTTCTGCAGCGGAGTCCAAAAGCAACGTTCCCAAAGCCCAGGAGGCTGTCGTCCCTCCCCCAAGGAAGGGGTCAGTGCCGGTGGCCCCGCAGCGAGGCGTCTCCAGAACCGTCAACGCTGCCCCTCCCGTCGCCAGGAACTCCGTGACCGCTAGCCCTAAGAGCAACTCCTTAGGGAGGCAGACCAACTCAGGTGTGGTGGAGACCCCGTTTGTACCTGACACGTCTCTCTCTTTTTCCCTCTCTCTCTCTCTCTCTCTCTCTCTCTCTCTCTCTCTCTCTCTCTCGCTTCGCAGCGCTGCAGTTTGGGTGATGAATGTACTGCAATCGCTGTCCTATCGGAGCCATTTCTCCTTAATTGCTTTTGCATGTAGAACAGCCTGGTGCCCATTTATAACCTTTGGACACTGCTGAGTTCTGTGGAGGAGCTGGAATTGGAACAAATGCAGTGGGTGAAGGCAGGCAGGCGTGCTGTGCTGTGCTGTGCTGTGCTGTGCTGTGTGTGGTGATGTATGCGTGGTGCAGTATGTGCACTCGTGATTTATGATCCTTATCGCTCTCGCTTTTTCTTTCACTCTCTCTCTCTCTCTCTCTCTCACTCTCTCTCTCTGTCTTTCTCTCTCTCTTCTCTCGCTTTGTTGCTGCAGATCCGTCGTTCTCGCTGGCCACCGACTTTGGCTTCGAGGACAATTTCAACCACACGCTGAAGGTGGAGGAGAAGAAGAACCTGCAGAACCGCAGCAGTAGCAGCAACAGCACCGCCGCTCCGGCCGCTGCAGCTGTGGCTCCAGCACCGCCCCCGCCCCGAGAGAGGCTCCCAGCCCCGCCGCTTCCGCCCCGCAAGGCCTCCTACACCCCGTCAGCGCCCCTGCCCGCCACCCCACCACCCAAAGGCCCCCCAGTGCAGAACATGACTCCAGTGAGGACAGAGTGAGTGAAATGAAACCGCCGCTTTCCTTTCATTTCTGTGGAGTCAGATGCCTCAGCACTTCGCTGTGTGTGTAGCCTTGATGCAACGCTAACCCTGCGGTCAGTGAAGCCATTGGTTGATTGTGAAACACAAATAGACTGAATCCACCGCTGTACTATTTCCATAAACGTTATTATTTAAGCAGTGTAATGTGCTGAATAGAGAAGTATCCACATGTGGTAGCTGGTACTCAAACCTTGTGGTGTTTGTTTTGTAAGATCAGTATTCTCAGTAAGAGAACTCAAGTGCTTTTGTCTGTGTGTGTGTGTGTGTGTGTGTGTGTTTGTGTTTGTGGTGCCATGGCAGCTTCCGGCCGGTGGACCGGAACAACTCCTGGACGGACAGCCCATCCAGCAACACCATGAGGCAGGCCATTCTGAGCCAGGGCCAGAGGGAGGGCATCATCCGCCACCGCATGGCCAAGAAGGAGAAGGAGTATGTGGACCTCAAAAACTTCAGGTGAGCGAGAAACTCACGCTGCCTCACAACCACAATCTTTTGCTTGCTAACTTGCTGTTATGCTGTAGTGTTGATACTCACTCTCCTGTAAGACATCACTACAAACTGACCCCTAGGAACTAACCCTAGTTCCAGGGACTGCCTCTCCAGTCAGTAGATTGTAGTTCATAGAACTGATTGGATCTGAACAGCTTTTTCCAGCAGCCGCAAAATCTGTGACTTTTGGTGGTGTTGATTCCTGTCTCGGCTAGTTCCACTTCAGACGTTGAGCTAAAAGATGGTTTAGTAGTATAATGGACATGTTAGAGTCATCTGTGGGTGTTAAGCTTCACTGACCTTCCTGAAGTCATTAATCAGAGAGGCATTAGTGGTGTTATTAGTGCCTGATGTTGCACTGCTGTTACCCACTTAATGACCCCTAAACACTAAGTGATGTGTGTTAGGGCTGGAGAATAGCAAGAAACTGGCCACGCCGACACAGCCTGATACTGCTACTGCTCCTTACTAGTCAGTGTTGTGCAACACTGTGAGCAACTCATTCAGCCCGATCTGTAGGATCTGCACTTTCAACATCACGGTTCCTGTAACTTTCATCATCATACCATTTTTTTTAAAAAAAAATTTCATGGAATATGAGCAAAATAACTGACTTTTTCCTGTATCAGCAATAGCATCAAGTTTTTTTGTTGTTGTTGATCATGTAACTGTTAAGCTGGCAACAGACCTACCGATTTTTAGCCCCGATATTGATACGATGGAACGTCAGGGCCAGTCATGGGTAGTCACGGGTAATCATGAGTATTCGCAAGTTTCAGTCGGGCTAGATTCGTTATGTGTGTTTGGGTGACAGATTTGTCGGACTAAATCAAACATGTTTGATATGATCTTAACCGGTCCGTTCTGAGGTCGCTATGATACCAGTTATGACATAAAAATGCAGACAACTCAATCATTATGTTTGTGCTCATGAACGACTGTCAATCGTCCCAGATTGAGTCTGAAGGTTTGGCTCACTAATCGTAAAAGACTGGCGTTCTAATCGTAAAAGACTGAGAAAGTCTGTAGGTCTGTTCCCAGCATTTATTACAACACTATACCACAGTGGTGATTGCACACAACACTCCAGTATTTTCCTAAACTAATATGAATGCAGCTGGCTGATTCATCCCTCTATCCGTAAAACGGTTGCTGTGTCATTCTCACTCATGAGTGCCTGTTTTTTTTTTTTTTTCTCTCTCTCTCTCCCTCCCTCTCTCTCTCTCTCCCTCCACCCTCCAGGTTCTTCACAGGGACGTGGAACGTGAACGGACAGTCTCCAGACAGCTCCCTGGAGGCCTGGCTGAGCTGCGACCCCGACCCACCTGACGTCTACGCCCTGGGGTACGTGAACCCGGCGAGCAGTAATGAGGGATTAAAAAAATCCCCCTCCTGTGTCTCCCGTGGTTCTTTCTAATGATGTCATTAACCTCTGGGTGATGGCCAGGTCCAGGTTAGAACAAGCAGCCCTGATGGTTCTGGAAAAAAAAAACTGGATACTGTTCAAAAACACGACCCTGATTTAAACTTCTCTCTCGTGGATGTGACATGCTTAATTCGTCTTAATTTCCTGAAGTTGTGTTCTATTAATCCCTGAATGACCACTGACATTTGACGAAAACGCCAGTAATGACTGTGCCAAATTCACATTACTACGCACCACTCCTAAAGTTTATGGTCTAAGAACAAGCGTAAAAGCTAAAGTGTGTGTGTGTGTGTGTGTGTTGTAGTAGTTTAGCGTTATGGATCAGAACTGCAGCTCAATCCTGCTGTGTGTTTGACCCGGTAGGTTCCAGGAGCTGGACCTGAGCACAGAGGCCTTCTTCTACATGGACTCGTCCAAAGAGCAGCAGTGGGCGGAGGTGGTGGAGCGGAGTCTGCACCCCAAGGCCAAGTACAAACGGGTACGGCATGCCGATCCGCCGTCTGAATCAGCATAACCCATTACTGAACATCCTTAGCCAAAGTAAATAGCCACAGTAGCATCGGCAGAACAGAAGCTCCTAATGCACGCTTCTAAAAGTAGTAGTCGATGAGTCAGGGTTTTTTTTATGTGTTGTTTCCTCTCCTTTAGTTTCACTTTGATAAGTGGTCACTTACAGATTGCTGCGGTTAACAGTTTGATTCAGAAGGCTAGAAAAGAATCATACTGTATTGCCAAAAGGAATGTTTTGGTCTGTGTGAAGTTCTGATCTAAGTGGGATGTTGCATTAATAATAAAAAGGACTGAGGTGATACTTGTGCAATAATTGTTTGGCCTGTACTTCTGAAATCTCTATTAGAAAAAGCAACTTTGACCTGAGAAAAATGTCTTTCGTGCTTCTCTTAAAATATACATGATCGTTAAACCTATTCCCAGGACACAGCGTATCATGTATTACCTGCCCACTAATGCATTGTGCTATTTGTGTTTTTTGCTCAGGTGAAAATGATTCGTCTGGTGGGCATGATGCTGGTGGTGTTTGTCAACAAGGAGCACAAGCACAACATCCGAGATGTGGCGGCTGAAACCGTGGGCACTGGCATCATGGGCAAAATGGTATGCATGACTCAGTCAAAGGGGAAGGACATATCTGTCCCCGAGTATTTTTGCTCCCTTCTGCAGACTAAATAGAATTGGTCTACCCCCATAAGAGAAGATGGGTCATTCCTTAGCCTATTTTTGCACAGTATTGTCAGATGTTGGAAAATGTGTATGTTTTGTTTGAAGTATTGTTTTTAGTCGAGAGCTGTTGCACCTGACCAAAACTGATCACAGAGAGGCAAGTGAATACTATGGCAAAAAGTCTTCACGAATCTCTCGTATGTGTGCAGGGCAGCAATGGGGGGACTCAGGTCACATGACTTGACTCAAGTCCACTTGAGTCGTCAATTTGAGGACTTGAGGCTTGCTTGATTATCGATGATTAATGGCTTGATGCTGACTTGACTTGACTTGCTTGATTTTTGCCTCAGTGGCTTGAAACTTGCTTGAGACTTGAAGATTATGACTTGAGACTTGCTTGTGACTTACACATGAATGACTTGCGTCCACCTTTGATGTTTACATACACAAGGAATTTGACTTTGGTAGGTGTTGGCGCTCTATACACCCAACAATAGACATGTAATAGTACATAGTATTCTGTACTAATAGTAAACATATAAAATATATTTTACAATGGGTAGACATATAATATAGACTTACTGTACAATAAAGACTCTAATGTACACAAAGGCACATATCAACAGAATATACAAATAATACAATGGACAAATAGGACCTAAGGGCACATATCAACATAAGTGGACATGAATTAGACATTAATAATAAGGCCAATGGTGGATGATGGCTATAAAGTGCAAGTAATAAAGCAGTGTAGTGTCAAAGTAAAGGGAACATATGCAGGTGTATGCAGGAATGATGGGTATACAGTCTGATCAGACATCCCATAGCTTATGTAACACCACAGTTTCAGGAGGGTGATAGCAGTGGGATAGAAGCAGTTTTCATGCTTGGATGTCTTGGTGTGCAGAGATGTGGCGCTTGTGGGGCATTTCCTAAAATCTGCAACCATCTCCACAGTCTTGTGGGTTGTGTTGACTGCACCAGAGCATCAACCTGTCAACCTCCTGTCGATATGCAGACTCATCACCATGCTGGATGAGCCCAATAGCAGTGGTGTCATCTGCAAATTCTAGTAGCGTGACAACTGGGTCTTTGGAGGTACAGTTATTTGTGTAGAGGAAGAAGAGTAGAGGAGAGAGGACACAGCCCTGTGCTGCCCCAGTGCCAGTTGTGTGTATGCCAGCAGAGCCGCACATGCTGACTCCGGTCAGTCAGGAAGCTGGAGATCCACTGACAGATGGCAAGAGACACAGACAGCTGAGAGTTCGGCTGTGAGGATTTCAGGTATGATAAGAGTTGAAGCCCACAAACAGGATCATTGCAAGGGTTCCTGACTGGTCAAGGTGTTGCAGAATGAGGTGCCGGCCAATGTTCACTGCATCATCCACTGACCTGTTCGCCTTGTACACAAACTGCAGTGGATCTGGTTGATGACCAGTGATGTTTCTGAGGTAGCCAACAGGCTACAGGTCTGGTTCTTAAAAGTGAATTTACAGCCTACTTGAATTTGTCCCATTTTTGTTGAAAGTCCAGGATATGCACTAAAAAGCATTATACCTTAATACGCAGCTGGGAAAGTGTTTGAAGTCATGATAGTACGGCCTTTTTTGTCATCTTTTTGTATCAATACTAGCTTAAAGAACAGAAAATGTTTAACATAGATTAAATAATTATTCATTTCTTTGTTACACTCTGAATTACCATTCCCAGAAAAAGAATATTGGTCTCTCAATGACTTTGTCTATATTTGATTTTTTTTTATTGATATAATTGATGGGGGTGGGGTGGGTGTTGTTGGGGAGGTTTGGGAAGGGGAGGTGTGTGCACCACAAGTTTTTAATTAGGGCACCTAAATGATGGTCTGTGGGCCTGAAGGCCAGAAGCAGAAGAGTGGGCGTCGGACCCGGGCCCTCTCTCTCTCCTCCTTGACCCTTTTCTTCTCCAGTCTTTCCGCCTCCTTTTTTTCTTTGGCCTCCTGCTTTTGCTGAGCCTTTTGTTCAGCCTTTTCCATCTTCCTCAACTCCTTCCACATTTTATCCTCCAGCTTCTTTAGTTTTTTGACTTCAGCAGCCATGATCTTCATCTGCTTCTTGTCCATTTCAGAGGCACTCTTTTCCAGCCTCCTCTCAAACTCTGCACCAATTTTTTCTTGGACTGACTGGTGCTTGGCCAGGACCTTTTCAATATCCTCCCGCATTATGAAGCTCTGAGAACAAACAAAAAAAAAAATGTGTGAATGATGGAAGATTACAGGCTATTTCAGTGGTGACAGGCCCAATAATTATTATTGCAGTTATATTTATAAATTTCAGCTTTGGTCACATCCGATATGTATTCAGGTATGTACCTGGAGGCCATCATTGAGGCAAGCTTGATTGCCTTGGAGTTTCCTCCACTCCTCCCGCAAACTCCAGGCCTGGAAGACGGCTGGTGCAACCATGTGGTCACCATGGTTGGACACCTGAGGGAAACAAGCACAGCATATTTTCAGATTTCCGCCATACTGTGTTGGCTAACATATAAACATCTTTAGAGTCATGTGAAATGTAATGTGTTAAAATGTGTTAATAATTAAAAAGTAACATTTCCCACCATCCATCTCTCTGCTTCACTCCTCAGCTCCTCCAGCAGTCTCTGTTTGGTGGCTGCTGCAGATAGAGCGATGAACAGGGTTCTCTCCTCTCTCTCCTTGACCCACCTGTTCCAGCGCTCAGACTCCGCAGCCATTCTCTCTGTCTCCTTGGCCATTATTTTACTGTGATAGGCCCTCTTCCGCTCAAGGAGGAAGGACACGCTCCTTAGCTCTCTCTCAAGAGCACACCTCCTTGCTCTCAGAGCCTCATAGTCCTCCAACCTTTTTTGTATTTCGCTGTTAAGGCGGTTGAGGGTCTCACAGTATCGCTCCCTTACCTCGCGTTTAGCAGCCTCCGAAGCCTCGCTCAGAACCACCCTCTCACTCTGCCGTTCCTTGTCCTCCGCCCTCTTGGAACGCTCCAGCTCCTCGAGGTCATCATAGATCTTAAACAGAGTGGTCCGGATGGCATGCTGCCTCAGATAAGCCTCCTCAGCCATGTCCTGAAGATGGAGCTGCAGCTCCTCAGCCATGGCCGAGCTCAGCGCTGCCCTGAACCCCTCGCTCAGGCGGTCCATTGTAGTAATCCTAAGGATGTTATGTGCAGTTAGTTGTCAGGCTGCTTTCAAATGGATAGTTTTTGCACATTATCAGTATTTCTTTTACTAAGTAGAAAGTCTACACTTCTATTGATCATGGTTGGTTGTTTTACATACCTGTACTATGAAAAAATTCTTTATTGGGTTCTAGTTACCCTAGGCTTAATGTCAATGCAGGACACAGATTAGATTAAGTGATGAATGTGAGCCCCATCAGAATATATCAGTAACTTAATATCGCCATTGTTATAATGTATAAGTAGCGGGCTACAGCCAGTGTCCATGCTTCACTTAAAATTGACCTGTCCTTTACTGCTGAAATGTTAGGCTACTGTACATGTGGTTCTGAGATGCAAGGTGTGTACTGGTAGAATACATCGTTACGTCATGGTTGTCGTGGTTACCTGGAAAAAGCTACGAACACTGAAGGCGTGATGTAGTGCTCGAATCTCCCGTGCGTCTCTCGTGTGCGTGTGTCTCTCTCGTTCTCTCGCGCTCGAAATGAATGATTATTGAGATGCGCGCGGCCTTTTATACCCCAGCGAACGTGTTTGATTTGCCTACGTCATAATAGGTATGCGCGTAGCATTGCATCGCCCTGGCCTACTTGGCTCTATGGCTCTGCGCATTTTTAAGTCCATCATGGGTTCACAAACTTTTTCACCAGACATATCGGCTTAGCAAACATCTGGTCAGATGTAGCTAGCGACTGGCAATATTATGTCCTCAAAAATAAATATTCGTCTGATTACTTTCGACTCTATATTTAGGCATTAGCATACTTTATTGTTGCTTTGAATAAATAATAATAGTTTAGCAAAAACCCCGGGTGTCTCTTTGCAGTTGTAACATATTCAATCTTCGCGTAGCTTTTTGGCTCCTTCTGCTCTGTCGTTGAATCTACACTGTTGCGCACGATTCATGTGATCCTCACATTTCACCACGGATCACCTGTTGACCTTTCCATCCTGGTAATCTATGTCTAACACTAGCATGTGAGAGGACAGGTTATTGATCAGTGATCATCGTGATCAAATTACTCTCACTAATTTGCATACATTAAAAAGGCAGCATAGCGTAAATGCCGGCTCACCGAAACGCCTTTACTGCTGCTCGGATAAAAAAAAAGTTTGTTTTAGTGTTAATAGCGTTAACGTGCTCTGTTAACGTGCTGCACTGTAAATCTTTTCTCAAAGTTGTCTATTGCATCGCGTAAGAACCCATTCCACTTGATGGAATAGCGAATACATATACCGCTAAGAATCCGCTCCGGGTTTGTATCACCAACAACTCAAGTAAAATTGCAGGCTGCCCAAAACTGCAGAAGTGAACACCAGCCCCATTGCCACCTCACAAAGTAGCTTTAGGTAAAACCTTATCCTTTTATTGTATGTATTAAAAAAAAAAATATTCAATTAAACAATGAAGTAGTAGTATGCTAATTTGTGTTACATCTGAAAGTAAAGGAAACTCAAAATAAAAAGTAGAATGCACCCATAAAATAGTACGGAAGAGCATTAGGGTCAGTAGGAGATATATATTTTGATGAATCTCTGAGAACATAACACTCAGAATTTTCGAGTTAAAAGTCGGAATTTTCGAGAAATAAAGTCAAAAGTTCTGAGAGAAAGTCGAAAGTTTTGAGATTCAAAGTCAAAATTTTTTACGAGTAAAAAAGTCAGAAATATGTAGAAGGCGGGCAGGAAGTGATATTTGCCGGTGGTCAGTGGACATGAATGAGATCAGTGAGAGGCTGGGATGAGGAGTGACACGCAGCTTCAGATGCGTCCCTGCCTTGTTATGATGCAGCTGGACAAAGTGAGAGTTTCAGCCCCACAACAAGCACAGAACATCGAATCCCTAATTGGCCAATGTCTAGTTTGGTCGGTAACTTTAGAATATTTCAGGGGTCAGTCGGATTTGATTCAACGTGAAGTTAAGAGGCAAGTTAGTAGTGTGGGGAATGCCGGAGTGTATATAGGAGCACAGTGTTGTTTATCGCGCTAGTCACCAGCTAGAGCTTCCATGCCTTCTGACCGTGCCTCTGCACAAGTCCGACAGTAACGTGGAGGCTGGAGGTTCCTTGACTAATGCCACTGGGGATGTTACAGAGGTCATAGTGTTCATAGTGAGAGTTAGGGTACAACATAGGCAGGGTGGGGAATGCGGAATTGATAGATGACAGTGTGCGAATCTCTCTCCACTTTGCTGTGCGCGTCAAGGCGGACCTCGCCACACATGCGCACAACAGGAGGTCAAAGGTCGACTAGTGCCACGGCGATGTTTAGTTCAAGATAATGGAAATGGAAATTGAGTACTTAGCAAATGAGGATCAGTAGCCTTCCGTTTGATCAGCCAATTGGTTATCTGGGGGAAAGACAGACTCGCATGCACTCGCAGTATAATACAGAGGCAATGACTTTAGGGTCATTGCTGGTAGTATACACGCTCCACCCACAACACATGCCCTGCATCTGTCCGTTCCCACTCAGTTCCTCCTGCACGATCAGGCTAACTGGTTATCATTGTCGATGTCCGACTGATTTCGCCTCCTGCACAGCTGCCACAGTTCCACGACACCGCCTCTGTTTATACAGTGTTCCGGATAGAACATCAGCAATACTCGTGATTCTGTGCTAAGACGTCAAGGATCTCTCTGTTATTAAATCCAACCTCAAAATAACATTTGATTAACTCCTCCATTTCAGCAGCACCAGGCCTTGCAGACGAAGTCTAACAGCTCTGAATGACCTACTTCCGGGTAGACTAAATTTGTGACTTTTTTTCTCAAAACTTTTGAGTTTTTTTCTCGAATATTTCGACTTTATTTCTCAAAACTTTCGACTTTATTTCTCGAAAGTTTCGACTTTTAAATTTTCGACTTTATTTCTCAAAACTTCTGACTTTATTTCTCGAAAATTTCTACTTTTTTTCTCAAAAATTCTGAGTTTGTTTCTCAGAGATTTGCAAAATATATCTCTCCTATTGAGACTAATGCTCTTCCGTAAAATAGGCTTATTGTGTCGCATTCATGTAATTATCTCAGGCAGCAGTAGGTTTAAAAACAGTCGTAATTGAATCAAAACGGTAGGCAACTACATAGTTTTTGGAGCTTGCTGTCTAAAAGGTACAAAAACTATCAAAACCCGCTCTCAAAGACTTACTTTCAGTCATTATTTAAGTAGCACACACATTTTGTGGATACCCTCCGCAGAATTCAAATGAGCCAGATTAATCTAGATTAATTCCAAATATACAGTGAGATTAATCTAGATAAAAAAAAAAAACTATGCCCACCAATAGTTTGTTTATACCGTGTTTGTTTGTTTGTTTGTTTGTTTATTTGTTTTTGCTAAGCCTTATCTGGGAAAATACAACAGGACAAAATGTGACAGTCAGTGAAACATGCTGAAAAAGTAGAAAGTGGGCAGTGTGTGTCAGAGATGGGAAGTAGGCAGCTAATCTCAAGTAGCCTGCTATACCTAGCATTTTCAGGTGTCTGTACTATTCTTTAGTATATTTTTTTCACATTAACTTTTACTCCAATATATTTTAACAAAATAAAAATCCATTTTCTGTTTTGAATGACTTGACTTGATTGACCTAAGCCATGAATTGACTTGCTTGATTCTTGCCTCAGTGACTTGTGCCTCAGGGTCTTGCTTGAGACTTGAAGATTATGACTTGAGACTTGCTTGTGACTTGCACATGAGTGACTTACTCCTACCTCTGCTGCAGGGTAATAAGGGTGGTGTGGCCGTGCGCTTCGTGTTCCACAACACCAGCTTCTGCTTCGTCAACTCCCACCTGGCAGCCCACGTGGACGACTTTGAGCGGCGTAACCAGGACTACAAGGACATCTGTGCCCGCATGAGCTTCCACCTGCTGGACTACCCGCCCCTCAGCATCGTCAAACATGAGTGAGCAGCACGCCACACACACCCCAGCTCACTGTTCTGCCCACTCAGCAAACCATACAGATAAACCATACACACACACACACACACACACACACACACACGCACAAGATGTTGGCTTGAGGCTGTGGACTTGCCAAATGCTGTTTAGGAATGTTATCAAGAGAGATCGACATTACAGAAGTTGTGTATCTTAACTTTCAAATGACTAAAAAACACTAAAACTAAAAAGGTACAATCGTGCCAGATAGGATAGCCACTATATCTTTTAACTGTTATCTCTAGACAAGCCTATTATAGCAACTTCTATTTTGATTCAGCTGATGTTAATGCTGAAATGTATGGATTTGTATAGATGACATGTAGATTTTGGAGGTAAAAAGTTGCTGGAAAGAGAAGGTTTTCTTTATCTCTAGCTAAAGGTAGCAAGGTCTTTGGATCATGCATAGTGTGCAAGCTTCAAGAACAGAAGGAGGCATACTTTAATGTTACTTCACTTCTCTGCAGTGTGGTGATCTGGCTGGGAGATCTGAACTACCGTCTGTTCTCACTGGACGCCAGCGAGGTGAAGAAGTACATCGCCAGTAATGAGCTGAAGTTGCTGCAGGGGTATGACCAGGTGAGGATGGCATCATCTGACCAACACTGACCCTTGGACGCTGGGCTGGACTGCTGACTTACTGTAGAAAGCAACCAACCGTAATGAGATGAAAAGGAGACTGTTTGCCATAATGTTGGCAGTGCAATCTCCTGCACATGCAGGGACTTGTAGAAATATCTGATTCCAACTTTAGTCTGTCATGGCTTCTCAGAGGAGGAAGGTCATTTGCATACTAGTAGGGATGTGGTGGTGGCTAACATGAGCAAACACAGTTTTTACCCAACTCTCAAATTTTGGAAATAGAGTTTATCCACCTAGAATTTATGCACTACATATCCAAATGCCACTTCATTATCTTGATTTAAAATTTAATACCACTGTAATAATCCTCCATCATCAAACATGTTCTGCATGTCCTTTTTAAACATTCTGTATTGTGCAGCCCAAAATTCATAGTTTATCCCCACCCTTCTTTTACCACTACTGCACTGCATGGGAGGCTGATGTAGTAGTAGTAGTAGTAGTAGTAGTAGTAGTAGTAGTAGTAGTAGTAATCATGGACATAAAGTAAGGTGTGGGAAACCTGTGTTAGTAACGTCTTTGATGTTTCCTCAATTTGCCCCTGCGGTTGTTCAGACTGTAGCCCCATTGCTTCCGTCAGAGGAATCCCTAACTGTTTCCCCTTTGTGCTGTTCAGAAAAGAACAAATGCAGGGTAATGAATATGTGGTCACACACACACACACGCACACACACTGTACTTCCTCTTAAAGCCTTTTTGTTGTTCTCTCTGCAGCTTAATCTCCAGCGGCAAACAAAGAAGGCATTCACTGACTTTATGGAGGGAGACATCAACTTCATCCCCACGTACAAATATGATCCCAAGACCGATCACTGGGATTCCAGGTGATTCACTGATAGCTTTTACATTATTTACCTACCTAGGCCCTTTCAACAAACACCGCCTGTTGGAAGCAGTTGTGTACAAAAAAAAAATAGTCAACTCTGAGCAGGCCATAGATGCACTGTAAAGAAAGTAGAAAAGTTAACATAACAGACGAACAGTAGTCTCTCTCACTCTCTCTCTTTTCCTATCTCTCTCTCTCTCTTTCTTTCTCTCTTTCCTACTGAACGAGGGTAAACACAATGAAGTGACTGCTTAATGGTACGAGCTAGTTAAGTTGCTGGTCTCCACAGCTCATTAGTGTTGCTCATGCTGTGCTTTTGGTCATAATGAGAGGCAAACGCTATGCTTAAAGATGGTATCTGCTACAGTGCCATGCCACATTTGAGACTTTCCTGGTGTGAACGCAAACTATGTTGCTCACATAAACTATGTTGCCGCAGGAATGGAAAGGAATGCAGCCGTTCCACAAACTCTGACATAGTCTTTGTGTTCTGGCCATAAGAGTCTTGATCCGTCTCATTGGATAAAATCCAGTATCCCTCCTAAGCCCTGAAACATTGGTTAAAAAACTTTTTTTTTTGTCCATATCCAGGCTGTATTGTACAATTATTGATCGAGAAGATCATGGAAATGTTGCTTTTTAGAGGAGAAATCACAGCAGGGATTTTTCAGGGAAATCTCAGGTTTTGCTTCCAGTAGTAGCCCTATATGTTGTACTGTATGTGATGTGTTGGTGCCAGACAAGGATGGACAGGTCTTTGATGATGAGAGCCCTAATCCCTCATCTTGTGTTCTCCTCTGACCCCTCCAGTGGGAAGTGCCGTGTCCCTGCCTGGTGTGACCGGGTTCTGTGGCGTGGTCTCAACGTCAAGCAGCTGCACTACCGCAGCCACATGGAGCTGAAGACCAGTGACCACAAGCCTGTCAGCGCCCTCTTCAGCATTGGGGTAAGATAGACAGAGGAGATGAAAGCATGGCTTGGTTTAGGGTAGAAGCCTGTTGCCTTGGCCAGGATGTGGTTGTTTGTTGTTTCTGGATCCTTGCTAGGTCACTGTTCCTGTGCTCCAGTGCCCAGCTAACTTTTCAGGCGCTCCTGCCAACAAAGTTGCAGACTTCATTTTTTCGGCAGTGGAAATTGTGGAGTAAACATTTCCTGTGTGTTGCTGTTTTGTGTCTCAGGTGAAGGTTGTGAACGAACAGCGGCACAAGAAGGCCTTTGAGGACACGGTGCGCATGCTGGACCGGATGGAAAACGACTTCTTGCCCTCGTTAACGCTGACTCGCACTGACGTGAGTGCAGGGGGCAAAATGATCAATACCTTCATCGATTCCCTGTCCCCCGCTTTCCTCCCCTGTGATATCATAGTGGGCCCTGATCAATAAGGCGTCGGATTTCCATTTTCCCCCATTTGTAGCACAGCATTTGTGGAGTCCAGAGTACAATAATGGAGTACTGAAAACATTTTGTAATGCCAGAGAATCAGTTTCAGCGTTACCTAATGCCTGATCAGTGAGCATAAAGAATTGGTCACTGATAAAGATGATGTTATCATCATTTAATACTGTTTCATTAATACTTGAAGATTATTCCTTGTTTAGTCAAAGAGCACTCTCAATGCTTAATGTTGCTTCAACATTTCACTGCTACTGTACTGAATTGAGAACTTTAACCATGTGATCTAAATGTTGACCTTTGGCCTTTTGACCTCCCTCTATTCTGTAGTTCACCTTTGAGAATGTGAAGTTCCGGCAGCTCCAACTTCAGTGTTTCCAGATCACCAACGACGGCCAGGTGCCGTGCCACTTCGCCTTCATCCCCAAACTCAACGACACGCAATACTGCAAGAACTGGCTGAGGGCGGAACCCAGCGACGGCTACCTGGAACCCAGTGAGTTTCAACTCCACTTCAGCTGCAGCAGGAATGATGGATGATAATCCAAAGAGCAGAATTGTTCACTCGTCCTGTATTTTTGCACAGCCACCTCCATCAGATTAGAGAATAACTGATAAACTAGCTGTCAATCATCCATGCAGGAAATCAAGTAACTAGATGAAGTTCTGCCTTTAGCGTTTTCCTCAATCAGTATTCCTTAGACATGGACCTCCTGGCTGATGCACTAATGGTTTGTTTAGGAGCTGCCCTGTTAACTTGTTTCCGTAGGTCATTAGTGTCAAGTATATTGACTGACTCATGATCTAGAGTTGCCATGCAGAGTGACCCTTAGAAAGATCATTAGACCTGCAGGCTGTATGTTTCTCTTCCGTCCCATCTACATCTTATTTCCACCACGGGGAATGTTTACTTTTTTTTACTCTCTCATATCTCATACTATATACTGTATAGTGCTGTTTAATGACAATTAACCACATTGTAAAGCATAGATCTGTGTTTTACGCCATTGCAAAAACATAGCCGGTCTTAATATTTCTCTCTTAATTTCCCCACCACCCACCCAGACGAGACGCTGGAGATCCACCTGGAGGTGTACGTGAGCAAGGACTCGGTGACGCTGCTCAACTCAGGGGAGGACAAGATCGAGGACATCCTCGTGCTGCACCTGGATCGCGGCAAAGACTACTTCATCACCATCGCGGGCAACTACCTCCCCAGCTGCTTCGGCACCTCGCTGGAGACGCTGTGCCGCATGAAGAAGCCCATCCGTGAGATCCCCGTCACCAAGCTCATCGACCTGGTGAGATTATTACACCCCTGGCCTGAGCCACTACTCAGGAGGGATAGGGCAGAATTGAGTCACCTGAAATCTAACAGTGTCATATTTAAGAGGATTAAGGAAATGGTTCTTTATGTAATACGTTTGAAGGAAATTTTCATAGAACGTTATTGTAAGACCTTCTGTCTGTATAAACATTTGGCAACGTTGTTGTGATCACACACCCCTAAAGCACCTTTGGGTGTTTACCCAGCACTAATTTAAACAGGTGCGGTGTTGACTGTCACACCATCATGCATTCATGGTTTATATAATACTCTTGGACAGGGCACCCATCTCCCAGCTTGTCTGTGTTTATTTAGAGAACACAGCAGGAACAAGGAAGTAGCTTTGTTCTGTAGCCGCTCCCACAGGGATTTCCTTGAAGGCCCGACAACAACAGCATGCATGCATTTTTATCAGCTGTCTCCAACTAAGCCTGCACCAAGACAACTTTCAAAACTTCATCTTGTATCTCTCTCTCTCTCTCTCTCTCTCTCTCTCTCTCTCTCTCTCTCTCTCTCTCTCTCTCTCGCCGTCTCTGATATAGACTTCTTTCTATACTTTCTAATTCTCCTTCTCTTGACTAGTGAACCACTTGGGGTTAACTTGGGTTTGGGTGGGTAAGAATTTAGCTGCCACTGTTCTGCTTTTAACTCACTATAATGCTCTTAGATGCCAAGTTAAGGAATGTCAACCTTACAAGGCCTCCTAGGAAGATACAAAGAAGAAATAGCCTAACTTGTGTTCAGTGCTTTTACATTGTCCTCCTGTTCTGAGGATAAATGGTGTTCCCAGCACAAGGGGCCAGACTGAAGCGCAGCAACCCAAATGGAATGCTCAGGCCCCTTTTCAGTGGGCCAAGACTGGCCTCTTTGACAAAGTGAGGTCGTTTCGTTTGGCTTCCCATCCTGAGAATCTGTTTTTATGCGACACCCACTTCTTTGTATGCTCCTACCGTGGCCCCTATAAATTTCTGTCTGATATATTTCTTTCCACTGGTGATGCAATTGTACTCTGTCATCTGTCTCCTCTCTCTCTCTCTCTCTTTTTCTCTCCATGCCTCTCTCTCTCTCTGTCTCTCTCACCCTCATTTGTTTTTCTCTTCCTCTTTGACTTTGCCTCCTTGCCTTGACCACTCGTTTCCATCCAATCACTGTCTGGGCTGCTTCCTGCAGGGAGAGGATAGCTTCACAGAGAAGGTAACGTCCTGTAGCCCTCACCACCACCACCACCACCATCACCACGCCCACTTTCCCCCTGTCCCTGTCCCTGTCCCTGTCCCTATCTGTTTATGGACATGCAAAAGGTCCAGTGATTTGAACAGGCCAAACAAGTGGCTTGAGCGATGATTGTCTGTAATATGTGGTTAAATATTTTTGTTGTTGTTGTGGTTGTTTTTATTTGTTATCAATGAACAAGAATATTTCACTGCTGCAAATTAGTGTAGATCAGTCATCAGGTTAGTCAAAGGCATTGGGATAGAACTTGTGTGTGTGTGTTGGGATGTGCCTGGTCATGTGTATATAATTTTATTTTTTTTTGTTCCTTTGGTTGGTTCTTCACCCTTCTTCCTTCTTTGTACTGCATGTACTGTGTGCTCTAGTCCTGTCCTCTGTGTCTCCCTCACTGGTGTTTTTACAGATACATCACTACACACACACACACACACACACACACACACACACACACACACACACACACACACACCTGTGTACATCTGATGTTCCTTGAAACTCTAATTAGCTGTGATCGTGTGTGTGTGTGTGTGTGTGTGTGTGTGTGTGTGTGTGTGTGTGTGCGCGGGCTCAGATTTCACGCTCATTACGCTGGAGAGTAATCCTGTCTCTGTGCTTGGCCTGAGCAGGTGACTCACTCAGGAGAGCTGGGCACAGATAAATCAGATTAAAGCTGTCACCATAAATCATTTAACGCCAGTGATTTTAAGATCACGTTTCAGATGAGACCTGTGCTGAGAGGGCTCTCTCTCTCTCTCTCTCTCTCTCTCTCTCTCTCTCTCTCTCTCTCTCTCTCTCTCTCTCTCTCTCTCTCTCTCTCTCTGTTTTCCATTCCCTCTACCTCTCTATTTCATCCTTTCATTCTTTATCTCTCTCTTTTTACACCTCTCTTTCAGTCTCTCTCAGTGAATGTGTGTCTGTGTCTGTGTGCGCACACAAATGTGTGTATGTGACGGATGTGTTCAAGCCCATGGCTGAATTCAGTTCAGCAGCACAGTTGAGAGCCTGTCACTGAGATTGTCACTGTCTCTCTCCTCTCCTCTCCTCTCCACCCCACTCCTCTCCTTCACTGCTCACTCTGAGGCCTCTTCACTGGTGGCCTGAGGCTCGTTCCCCCGCAGCCCAGAGCATCAATCAGACACCCCTGCCCATTATCACCCACCCAGACACCCCTGCCTATTATCACCCAGACACCCAGCCTCCTGCCACTGCAGAAGGACCTGCAGGCTATCACTACTTCCACACTCTACTTTCCCCACTTTGCTTGCGTGTGTAGGAGAAAGAGATCACTCAGTGTCCATAGGAGTGGTTTGGGGTTTTGTGTGTGTGTGTGTGTGTGTGTGTGTGTGTGTGTGTGTGTGTTTGAGAGGAAGATCTCTCCAGTCTCCATATCTGTCTGAGTGCAGGTAGTTATTGTGAGTGTGTATGTGTGGATGCGTGAGTGATCTCTCAATGTTTGTGTGAGTGTACTTGATTATGGTAAGTGTGAGTTTGTGTCTGTGTGTGTGTGTGTACTAAGATTTTGTGTGTGTGTGTGAGTGAGAAAGAGAGACAGAGAGGGTACTCTCCATGTCCGTGAGAGAGTGCCTATCCTCCCCTCTGCCAGTTGGGTTATTTTTGGCTTGGCTTCAGAATTCCCTGGCATCCATTTGCAGAGGCCAGAAGAATGTGAAGCTCTCAATACAAAATGGCCCTCTACCAAGCCACCAAATTCCTACGGCACTTATGTCACATACAGTAGCCCCTTGTGTCAGAGGTGATTTGACTATCAAAATATTTATCACCCAAGGCCAGCTGGTGTGTCACAGTGATTTAAAAATGTCTTGCCCATCTGCACCATGAATCCAAAGCCTCCGGAGGTACAGTTTATAGGAAGATTTAGGTCTTGGATTACTAGCTTATACTATAGGAAAAGAAGAGGATAGGCTCTGTGTGTGTGTGTGTGTGTGTGTGTGTGTGTGTGTGTGTGTGTGTGTGTGTGTGTGTGTGTGTGTGTGTGTGTGTGTTAGTTATGGTTTTCCTTACGTGTGTGTTTGTGTACCAGGAGAAGACCAGGATGAACTTCCTGCTGGTGGATAGTGCGAGCACCGAGGACAAGCCCCTGAAGATCCCCAAAGAAGTGTGGCTGCTGGTGAACCACCTCTTCACCAAGGCCTGCCACCAGGTCAGTCACTACACACACACACACACACACACACACACACACACACACACACACACACTCTAAGTGTAATCTGCCTCAATCTGAATTCAGCTCTGTTCAATTCAGTGTTATATCTAAAGTGTCAAAACTGCTGTCCCAAAGCCAGAGCCTAGACACAGGTCTGTTTGCACTGTCTTTCTGATGGTGTCTGTCTGTCTGTCTGTCCCCTCAGGAGGACTTGTTCCAGACTCCGGGCCTACAGGAGGAGCTGCAGGGCATCATAGATTGCCTGGACACTAGCATTCCTGACACCATCCGTATCCTTTCTTAGACACCTCAGTGTGTGTGTGTGCATGTGTGTGTGTGTCTACCTTTGTTTGACCCTCATGCTCATACATAGTCAAAGGTTAACCCAGGGGTTCACAGACACTGTGCAACACTTGTTTTGGCACTTGAGGCCTTGTTTTGACAGCCTGTCAGACAGTGTGTGTGTGTGTGTGTGTGTGTGTGTGTGTGTGTGTGTGTGTGTGTGTGCTGCTCTTCAAGTGGCCATCCTTGTTGTGACAGTTGTTCTGCAACAGTTTAAGGGGTGTATATATATATGTATATATGTATGAGGTGTCTGCTTTGGTCCTTAGGGGTTATGAGCCTGTAATCATTACTTGTGTTGTTTATCCGTCACCATTAAAGCGCTCTTTCTCTGCGCTGTTCTCTTGTTTTCATGCTCTCCTCTCATGTCTGTTTGATCTGGGATGCCTTCAGAGGTTGTACGGCATCTCCTTGGTTACTCTGTTGTTCACCCCACCTCATAGATGCTGCGTATGTGTTCACAAAGCCTCACACATTTGTTTAAGTGGATACAATGTGATGATTGTGTGTGTGTGTGTGTGTGTGTGTGTGAGTGACTCTATGTGAATGTAAACTATATATCTATGTTTAGTCTGTTTGGCTCCTTGTTGAGTGTGTGTGTTGGTTCCTTGACTGGTGTGTCAACACTAGCTGGTTGTAATCACTCAGTAGCTGAGGCGCTGCTGATCTTTCTAGAAGCTCTGCCTGAGCCGGTGGTGTGTTACGAGCTGTACCAGCGTTGCCTTGACAGCACGCACGACAGCCGCCTGTGCAAACAGGTAAGCGTTAAGTTCGCTCCAGTTTCCTCATCAAGGGACCAAACGCCAGACAAACTCACAAACCCATTGAATGTATAAACTTAAAGGAATAATCCACCCCTTTATGGAAATTGGTTATTCTTTACTCTGAGTTACATACTGTATGTGGGTAAAAGCATTTTGGTCTCAGTTCTTGTGTTTTCCTAGTATGGCATCACCAATTTCCCCCATCTTTTAGCTTTAGCTTAGCATAAGCGCTGGAATGCAAAGTTGCCAGATAGCAACTCTTTGACAACTTTACTTTCCAGTGCCTATGCTAAGCTAAAGGTAAAATTGGGGTTACCAGACTAGGACAAAGCATGCACGGAAACCAACAAGCTCTTACCCACATTTGTAACTCCAGGTAAGGGGATGAATAACCAATTTTCATAAAGAGGTGGACTATTCCTTTAAGGGATATGATTTTCAATTTAAGTTGTAATTTTATAATTGTAAATGTTATCATATTTTATAGTCATAAAGGTTATAATTTAACTGTCAATAACCTTTTGAATGTTGTAATTTCAGCTAACACTACCACTAGCACTAAAAGTTATTATTGCCGTAATTGTTGTTGACCGATAAGGAAGATATTTTCTCAGTTCCTTTGCTTTATTGCTATTATGATTGAAATATAAACTTTTCAGTTGTGTCAGGTTCCCAAAAGTACAGTAGGTACAGTATGCCTTTGAGTCGCTGCAGTGAGTGCTCAGTAAGTGTCCTCTGATTTACAGCTCATCTCCCAGCTTCCCCGGGCTCACCGGAATGTGTTCCGCTACCTGATGGCCTTTCTCCGGGAACTACTGAAGCACTCAATTGACAATAACCTCTCCGCCAGCCTCTTGGGTCAGTTGCTTTTTGCACACTCTCCCTCTCTATCTCTCTCTCACTCTCTCTCTCTCTCTCTCTCTCTCACACACACACACACACACACACACACACACACACACACACACACACACACACACACACACACACTCTCTTCTCCACTACCATGTACAAAGGACAAAATTGGAAGGCCAGGTCCGATCTCTAAGATGACCTTCCCAGTGTTTAACCTCTTCACTCCAATCACTGTTCAGAATAAAATAAAAGTTGGAGTTGCTCCAATCTCCTCTCAAACAACATTTCCTGTAGAGACGATTTCCAAGTTTGCAACTTATTGTCCTTTTCTCTCTTCCCCTTCTTAATTTCTTTTCTTCCTCTGTCTCCTGCAGCGTCTCTCTTTGCCAGTCTTCTGATCCGGCCCCCTCCTAACCTGGCGAACCGGCAGATGTCTCCGGACCGCCAGAGGGCCAACGACTTCATCCTGGGTTTCCTCATGGCAGGCGACGACGAGTGAGGGGTTGAAGGGGTGAAAGTTCAAGGGTCAGCAGTTTAAGGGTCACGTGTCCCCCTTGCTCTGCCCTGTGTAGTGTACCAGTTCAGGTGGACTTGAGGCCCGCAGCGGAAGAGTTGAGGTGTGTGTGTGTGTGTGTGTGTGTGTGTGTGTGTGTGTGTGTGTGTGTGTGTGTGTGTGTGTGTGTGAAGCCCATGGCTGGATGTATCAAGAAGACACTGTGCTTGGGTAGAGGGAGAGGATATGTTTTTTTTTTTTGCACACCGGCATGGCTGTCCTTCAGGAGCCCATCAATACTGTGTGTGTGTGTGTGTGTGTGTGTGTGTGTGCGTGCGTATGCCTGCATCTGCGTGCATGTGTTTGTTTTTTGCTCCCCTCAACTGCCATTTTTTTGCACAGTGGCTCTGGAGGAAGGGGGACTGGGAGAGAGAGGGGCCGTATACCTCTAAGGTCCTCAATGATGCCTCCACCTACGGACCCCTATCTGTGGCCTCCGTCAATACCCACCCCTCCTCCTCCCCCATGTTCAATCCTTACACACCCCCAACATGTACCTTAAACTTACTGCACAGTGGTGCAGTCCATGCCAAAAACACAAACAGCAAACCAACAAGAACATTCAGCGGAACAGTACTCTTCAACACACTAAAATTGGCCATCTGGGCCACCGTCTGCAAACTGAGCATTACCGTCGTCGTCGTCGTCATTGTTATGCCTGGTTTACACCCCGTTTATGAACTTGGACCTAGTGGGTGTGTCTCCAACCCCTTGGCAGATGGTGGGCAGGAGACCGGTATTCAGGTTTTACTGAAGAGGAACTCACTCACTAGTGGACTGGACTGTTGTGTGTCCATGTTGTTCAGTGGCCTCTAGTTCCTGACGTTCCCGGGAATTCCCTCAACTGGAATTCTCGGAGCCCTCCACTGTGGCGGCCCATCCCCTTTTGAGGCGTTTCTGTCCCGGACAGAAAGGGTGGCGTTGTCATGGCACGAATCCAGGCTGACTTGAAGAGGAGTGTGCTCTCGAGAGACGACTATTGACAATCGACTACCTTTCTCAAGGCAGAGGAGAACGACAAAACTGCTATTGCGGTTGTTTGGGAGTCAGTAGGAGTTAGAATCTTAAAATCATCATTGGGAGGGTGCAGATACCTAATGTAGTGTCAGCGAATGTTATTTATAGTCATATATAGAGAGAGATAGATATATACACATTCTTGCTTCATTTCGCCATCATCTGTTTGATTTTTGTATGCCATAGTTCATGCTTTTGGTTTTTCCTTTTTCATTCTCTTTTGATAACACTGCATCTGTGAGCTCCCTCTGTACTGCTCTGGACCTTAAAAAAAAAAAGCTTCTGATGAGGAGGGCTGCCCTGGAGTCTTCACAGGCTCCGGTCACTAGCCTGCCTGGACAGACAGAATGACAATGAAGCTTTGGACTGGTCCGCTCCATCCCCATAGCCCTCCCAAACTGCCTTCTTCTCAACCCCCAGCCTGTGCTCAGAGATCTCAAACTGTAACTTTTACCCCTATGTCTTAACTGTTATATATATAGATATATAGATATATAAATATCTATGTGTGTGTGTGTGTGTGAGCGTGTGAGAGAACTGGCCCTTGGTCACTCTCTTGGTCTCTCCTTGTGGGTGTAAATTAAGTGTGCTGTAATGTCTTAACTGCGATTGGTGGAGTGACCGTGTTCTCTGTTTTTTTGTTTTTTTTTCCCTGTTGATGTCATCATTTTTATGTTGAGTCTTGCCTTCACTCAGACCTCTGGAAGCCCTAATCTGTGTTTACACTCTTCAACCATGATCTTTACATATTAGGTGTGTGTGTGTGTGTGTGTGTGTGTGTGTGTGTGTGTGTGTCTCCTCATTGTGTTGAGCATTAGGTTTGTCTGTAACCTGCTTTGTGACGGTCTGACTTGTGTGCTGTATGTGGGTGTGTCATATGTGCCTGTATGGCATGCTAGCATTTGGGAGATGTACAGTAAACACTTCATGGGGCCGAAACTGCAGGATGTGCTTCTTTTTTCTGCAAGTTCATTTCCTCTTGTAAGCTCTGTGGAAAAAAGGGTTTGTCTGTGACCTTTTTTTTGTTCCATGGAAGTAGCGTGCACTGGCATTCATCATGGAACAGGACCGTTTTGAAATCTCAGAAAAGTTAAGTGGCTGGCTATCTTTATCATCTGGCTGTTTGAAATGTCGCTGCTGATCATCAGTTGGCAAGAATTTTCCAAGCGGTTACTTCAACTGGCTTTCATTTTGAATGGAAAGGGCAGCCTATATTGGTTTCTTGTATTGCTATCCGCAGCAGTTGATCCATGAAAGACCACAGTCACGGTCAGCGTGGTCATTTCTGTTGCTTGTTCCTTAAAAATGTACCCAAGTAGGCCTCTATCTCCCGAGACTCTTGTGAACACTCGGTCTTCTCCATATCATCACAATTCATTCTTGTTTTCTTCACTTCACACAATCCAGTTTAAGACGGCTACATTTCTGGTGGAACTGGTGGTACACTTGTAGTATAATCGTTTCAGCATTTACTTGACTGATTGACAAATGACTTAATATTCTCCTTGAACTGCCCCTGACATTAAGGCCAGGGGGATATTTGGACAATGACCTCAAAGCAACCAGTTCTCACAACACCAGAGTGCTTGTCACCTCCTGACCTCCAGAGGGCAGCATTGGGCTTCATTTCCTCACATCAGCAAACTGTAGGCCGCCTCATGTCTTTCATAATCTCCGGTTTCCCAGAAACTGTCAGTAAATCTGCTCAATAGGCGCTAACATCCTGCCCCCTGCTCTCCCAGCTTGCCTTTAATGCTTGCTCAGCATTTGCCAAACCAATGATTTTAGGAATGAGAGAGATTCTTGGTGTTTGATGGAGAGTAACCCAGAGAAGGTCTGAGACATTTCGTTGCTTTTAGGCTTTTTGATACAGTTAGGCCACCATCCCCTTGGAGCTGAATGTTTACTCCTGTGATTTACACGTTGTCCTTGTTTTCAGCTGTGTGTTCTGAGTGTGTGGATCTTTTTTTTTCTAACGGTCTGTCTCATAATTATGGTACTTATGCAAACAAAAACTTGCACATGTTTTCATTTCTCCTTTATTTTTGGTACTTTTAATTTATTTAATGGAAATAAACATATTTGAAAAACTCTGAATAGTCTGTGTGCCTTAAATCAGCTGTGAAAGGTTTTACTGAGGGAAGACATGGGAAATTGGAAATTAACTTCATTTCCATATATTCTGGCATAGACATCTGGGCTAATGCAAATATTGATTTCCAGACGTTTCCAACGTAACGCACGAAAATTATCATCTCTGGTTTGTACTTTGATTTGCAAATAAATTAACATCGATTGTTGAGAATGTGTAAAGCAGTTGTATTTTTTCTAATATTTCGGCGACTGTAGGTGGAGCTCCGGAGATAGAAAACCGTAGTCCTGCCTGGTGTCCCTTTAAAAAGTAGAATTGCATGTGAACTTAGTTGTGAAAAATTAAAGTTGAATATATTTATTCATTATTAACATCAGAGAGTGGAATTAGGATTTCAGGCACAAAAGGGGTAGGAGATCTATGACCCTAGAGTGAGAGTCAAGACTCAAGGCCAACACCCTTGGCACTGTTGCACAAGTTCCCCTTACAGCATGTCGCACCATACATATAACTGGGCTGGTCTGGCCTGGCATCAATGCAGATACTACTGGAAGCACATCCATTCACTGTGCGGTTCTGCCCCTCATCTAAAGAATGGTTGGGACATGTACATGTTAAGGTGATTCCATCACACTGACTGAAAGTTTTGTCAAAGTAAGTTATTTTACTGCAAAAATGCTGTTGACAGCTGAACTTTTGTCATTTTTCTAAATGAGTCAGAATGTATTCATGTTTTCGTGTACATGAAGCATGGTTGTCATGAGCATAAGGGCAAAAGAACCCAGACTAAATTGACATGTTGAATTGCACCTGAGCCTATCTGTGATAAATTAAAGTTGAATTCTATTTTAACATCGGAGAACAAGGCACAATTTCCCATGCATCCATACTGTGTGTCCCATTTAAATAATGAAAATACACAGGCATGTATTTTTTTTATTTATTTAAGGTACTTTTAATGTACTGAATCAAAGGGGGAAAAATCCTTAGAACACTGGTACAAATACTTAATTGTGTATATCTGCCACAATGACAATATTGACAGAACAGAAAGGTACAGTTTGATCAGAGGAACAGTCTTTTCATTATAATAAGCATCTGATCTAAATCATTGTCTTCCTTTTCAGGCACAAAAGGGGTAGGAGATCTATGAGACATCTAGAGTGAGAGACTCCAAGACTCCTAGTGTACTCAATGGAGGAGCAGGACAGAGAGGAGAGGGCCCAGCAGGAGCAGGACACTCAGGCCAACACCCTTGGCACTGTTGCACAGGTTCCCCTCACAACAACTTTCCTCATAAACCACAGAGCGGAGCTGAGATGGTAAGTTTGTGCAGGCATTTTTAGAAGCACATCCTTTCACTGTGGCTGTCTGTCCATCCACCGTAGCTACAAAGAATGGATGGGACATGTTAAATGGCTGAAAAAGAGGACTCTTTGTCATAACAGGCAGACTTCAAATCAATCAAACCAACAAACCAAACAAAACAACTCACTTGTTGCCTTAATACAGCTATCCTCTGGTCCAAGACAGGATAGCTGTTTGGTGCAGTCAGTTCCTTCACAGGTGAAACACTTCTTCCCATTGGGAGTATTTGAGTTTAACTCTATGGACACATAAAAGGTTTAGGCATGTTTCCCAACATATGATCACAATATCTTGATTTGTATACTTATTTCCAACACAAGGCTGGAGGATGGATCCTGAAGGATCCTCAGAATTATATGACCTATATCCAATTACAAGCTAGTAAACATCTGTCCAGTATGAATGCTTCTCTCAGGCATAATAAGACAATGGGCACACAATACATGAAGAGAGCGCAGAAAGGAATTGACAGGAACACCAGAGGCACCAACTACCACATACAATCCATATGTCTCTTTTAAATGACTCTGTTTCCATTTAATGTGATCTACCATTAATATTTTATAATATTTTTAGCCAACAATGAAATGTACTGACTGTACTGTATATATAATCTGAATGAGATACATCAGCTGAACATAGTAGTAATCAGTGTTGAAAAGTTACTTTTGATAAGTAATTATGGTTACTTGTTACTTCTCCAAAAACAAACTCAGTTGGTAACTATTTTACTGCATTGTAAAAGCAACTACATGTTGTTAAGGTAAGTAAGGTAACAAAGTATATTGTGTAACCTTTTTTTTTTCTTTTTAAATGTTCTAATTGGCCATATCAAGAATTTGCCCTGTTCCCCTTACTATAGGACTTTTAGGTCATTTATTTACCCTCTTACCCATATGTGGGTAAAAGTATGCGTTTTTCTAGTCTGGCAACCCAAAATTTTAGCTTCATCTTAGCATGAGTAGGCCTACTGAAATGTAAAGTAGCCAGAGAGCTACTTTACTTTACGGTGCCTATGCTAAACTACATGGTAGCAACATTTGACAAAAAAGGGCTCAAAAGAAACTGGTGCCTATATTTCAACAGGTTAAACATTGTAGTGAATGTAGCCTACCTGGAGTCTTTGCAGAGTTGCAGCGGTCCGTTGAACAGCATTTGGTGCTTATTGTCGTTCTAGCAGTTCCAAAGTTTACTGATGCGCTTAAGCACTGATCTGTTGGTAAGCAGCCCTTTGCATTTTCTTCACTGAATTTTGAACCATCTGTGAAGGAGAACGAATACTGTAACAATAGTGTGGATCACACAAATCAATGTCAAAAAGATGTAATGGCTTTGTCTTACATATATATGAAATCAGAGTCTGGCTGGCACATGTTCCTGTTGAACAGACGGCAGTGCTGGTGCAGGTCCCAAGGTTATCAGGAATGCACTGGTAACAGACAAGTGCAGCCCCTGGACAGACAAAAATCAATTCATGAAGTGAAATTCTGTTCTCAAGAAGAAGCTGAAAACAAGAAGTTTTTCTGGAAGAATTTTGGAAGACCAGAGGCAAGCAAATCTAAGAACACAGTCATCAGTTACCTTCAGAAAAGAGCATGCATAGAAGACCTAGGCTGATGCTGAGTTTCATCTTGATTGAAGTCATGGCAGAGGTGTACCATTGAACCTCTTTATATGAGGCTGAGGGGCGTGAGGCAGGTGCATAAAGAAAATATTCTGGGGGTGTTACCTGTTCTGAGAAACGGAAACTTAAGGAACACCAGGGCCATAAAGATCATATTATTTTATTACAGATAAGGTTCGCTAAAGAGAGGCATCTACAAAACAATGACAGCAGGAGTGTGTGGCAAGGTCTGAAGATGATTACAGATTACAAAAGACCATCTATCACCATGGCTAATGTGGATCAAACATTGGTGAATGACCTCAATGTATTTTATGGGCGCTTTGAGGTTAGTAATGAACACACCCACATTAGTGCAGCTATCGCAGTCAGCACTGCTGACGTAGGCCTAGTGTCTGATTCTCTTCCACTGCTCGTCTCAGAGCATGATGTTAGGAGAATTTTAAGGGAGTGAACAGCAGAAAAGCTCCTGGCCCTTATGGTATCCTTGGCAAGATCCTAAAATAATGTACTGATCAGCTTGCACCTGTTTTTACCACAATTTTCAATCAATCTTTAGCCAACACAGTTGTTCCCAGTTGCTTTAAGAGATCCACCATCATCCCTGTACCTAAGAAGGCCAATCCCAGCTGTCTAAATGACTACCGCCCTATAGTGCTGACTTCAATTGTAATGAAGTGTTTTGAAAGGCTTGTTAAAGACCTCATCTGTGCTAGTCTCCCTGGCTCATTAGACCCACTTCAGTTTGCCTATCGCTCAAACAGGAGCACTGATTCAATTCAATTCAATTCAATTTTATTTGTAGAGCGCTCAAATACAGTACATCGTCTCGCGGCGCTTTACAGACAGTACGGGAAGCATCCATGAGAATCAGGGGCAAGGAAAAACTCCCTCGCTTTGTAAATAATTTGTTTTGTAGGAAGAAACCTTGGGCAGATCCATGCCTCATGGACTCAGCCTACCTGCCTGGGGCCTAATAAAGTATCCGTAAAGTCTGATGCATAGATTGACCATGGTTAACACAAAACAGTATGAGTACTGAATGTAGTCAGAGATGATATACATATAGTTTGTGTGACAGTCAGGGCCAAGGGATGGAGTCAGTAGTTTGAGTGTGGGATTAGTCAGGGATTAGTCTGATGATGCCATCTCCCATGTGCTTCACTCCACTCTCTCTCATTTGGATAAAGGGAAGGGGAATTATGTACGGCTACTGTTCATCGACTACAGCGTGGCCTTTAACACCATTGTGCCCTCTAAATTCATCAAGCTCAAAAATCTTGGCCTAAGTCCTTCCCTTTGCTCTTGGATCCTTAACTTCTTGTCAGACAGACCTCAGGCAGTGAAGATTGGCTGTTTCATCACCAGCTCAATCACCTTCAACACTGGTGCCCCCCAAGGTTGTGTGTTAAGTCCACTGCTCTACTCCCTCTACACCCACGATTGCTCTGCCACCCACAATTCCAACTCTATCGTGAAATTTGCTGACGACACTGGTGATTGGACTCATCTCCAACAATGATGAGTCAGCCTACCTAAATGAAGTAGAGGTGTTGTCAACATGGTGCAAAGATAACAACTTAGAGCTCAACGTCTCCAAAACCAAAGAGTCACACTCTCCACTCAAAATCAATGGTGCTGAAGTGGAGAAAGTTAACAGCTTTAAATACCTTGGAGTCCACATCTCTGAGGATCTGACATGGTCACTACACATCAACACTGTGGTGAAAAAGGCAAGACAGCGTCTGTAACATCTCAGACGGTAGAAGTTCAGGATTTCTACTGAGCTGCAGAAGTCTTTTTACATTACCACCATAGAGTCCATTGTATCTGGGAACATATCTACTTCGTATGGAAACTGCACCTGTCAGGATAAAGTCACCCTCAACAGAGTAATTCACTGTGCCGAAAAGATCACAAAATCCAATCTGCCAGGGTTACAGGGCCTATATTCCAGGAGATGCCATTCTAGGGCAAAGAGGATTATTAAAGACATTCACCACCCCAGTCATAACATGTTTGGAAGACTGCCATCAGGAAAACAGTTCCGTTCTCTGAAATCCAGAACTGAGAGATTAAGGAAGCGTTTCTTTCCTCAAGCCATAATGTTTATGAACTCATAGATCTGCTACTTGCTCTAAGATTTTATTTATTATTTATTATACATAATAATTATTATAAATTTAATATAATTGTTGCACATGGAGATAGTCGCAATATGCATTTCACTGCTCTTTGTAACTACAAATATGCATGTGACAAATAAAATTCTTGAATCTTGAATCTTGAATCTTAAAGGTAGCTTATTCACCATTAGTGTAATTTAACATAGCCTCATCTCTGTTTTTCCAACAATGGTGTCCAACAAAGGTTGCAATTGTTTGAAAGCTTATACCAAAAAAATGTAATTCAAGAAAGAAGAACATATGAAAGATTATTGTGTACTTTTCAGTTTTGTTAGTTTTTTCTGTCCTTTTATTGTATTTTATCATCAGGGGTAGGTTTTTGCAAACGCCAACTTGTTCCACTTCATTACACCAGACATGGACGTCACTAGGATCCATAGTCAAGGGGGGCTTAGCCCCAGAGGGGTGATATGTAGATGCGCGCGCAGAGCGCACGCCGAAAATTTTTAATACATAAATTATATTATAGGCCTACAGTGTATATGTGTGTATATTGCCAACTATTTATTACTTGAAGGACATTTATCAGAATATCTCATATCTTAGGCTATTTTTATTAACAAAATTAGTCTAAATCAATTCATCAGACTGGTTTGTGAAGAGAGATGTTTGCAAATATCTCCATCAATGACTGTGGTGTAAATGAACTAGGCTCTTATATAGCTGCATTTATTTCAGTCTAATGCACTGAGCAAGATACAACAATGGTAACAACTAGCTTAGTTCAAATCCTAGGGACATCTGATGATACAGTCATATATGAAAGTTTCTAAAACATTTATTCTGCAAAATGAGCATACAATAGCTACTACAATATTATGCTAGGCTATAGCAAATAAATATGTCCATCAATGCATGTAGGACAAACTAATATGGCATAGACTACAGGCTAATGTATATTTCATAGTTCAGTCTTTTGGAGAATATGTTGCCTAGAAATTTGCTGGATCAGACTATAGCCTACCAAACTTCAGATTTAAGACTATTTTTCCTGCTCAACTTGAAGCATAGTTCGTCATCAGTTACAACAAGAAAAAAATGCTCTCAGTGGATGCAGGCAGAGCTGGAGAATTTACTGAGAAATTTCACATGTACTTAAAGTGGACTTTCTCGTGGACCGTTTATCATAGCAATTAGTGACTAGTACCATTGGAAAGCTTGGAGCCTACTGAATCCGATGGTGTCCTGACGTTAACTCCGCGAGTAATATAACCGCTAAGAATGGATGTAATTTACATACAATGAAAATAATCTGCCCAGTGTTAGGGGGGCTTGGGGGAAATTTAGGGAGGCTTGAGCCCCCCCAAAATGGACCTAACAACGTCCATGACACCAGATAGACAGGGAGAGCATAATGCATTTTAATTTTCAGCTGGCACTGAGCTGTGCAGCCAGTCAGACAAATGGAAGCCGCACCATCAGACAACACCAGCCTTGAATTCAAGATAAGAAAACGCAGCAACCTATGGTTGCAACACATTTTATACGTTTTGCTGTACAAGTAAGGGATTGTCTGAGAAAGAACCAGAGACCGATGGCACGGCCGGAGGACGAATCAGCCATTGCAGATGGAGACGTGAATCTCAAGCAAAAAAACTGTTGCCATTTATTGGTAATAAAATGTTTCAAAATGTTGCAATGACTGAACTTGGCCCATGTTAGCACTGGCACATTGCATTGTGATGATCAAGCAGATTTTGGTTGGCTGAAGAAGAAAGCATAGTGCCCTCTAGACAGAAAATGATTGCCGGAGAAGTTCCAGATGCTTTGCACGAAGTGAAACAATGTGAAAGCGGATGGTCCAATCAAGCTAGGCGGCATTGAGGTGCCAAAAAAAGAAAAAAGCCAAAAATATTATTTTATTTGCGAGCCATTACAACCATGTGCATCCAAAGACAACACACTATACTACTAGAACAATTCTTTATTTTTGTTTTGGTTAATGTGCACTGATCATTTTTATATTACCCATTTGTAATGGGGAATGGCCTTTCTCCATTTGGAGCAGGTGTGTTTTATGTTTTGTTTTGTTTGTAATGACCAACTTTTTGGTTATTTTGTTTTCAATCAACGAAACTGATTGCACTATCTGGTTACATTATCCAACCAGCCGGTGAGCTTGGATGGTGTGGTTACTGGTTACCCTCACTGCAACAGGGGTGTTTACTCAACGAATGTTAGTAAACTGAGCATATGATACCATTTTATTTAATGTAACATTGTGGAATTTCAAATGTGGAATTTTAGATAAAGATCATATTCTGGGGGTGTTGCCTGTCCTGGGAAACAGAAACTTTAGGCAGCTCATTTTCTTCTAAATGGTTTATGGTTGGTTATGGATGAAAGTGATACCGTAATAAAATTGTGATAACAACTTTTGCTGAAGCTGATTTACAGACTGACTTCAATAATGTTCAACACTGTCTAGCCACTAATAAGCTTCTACTCAATAAAAAGAAATCATTTACCATGATCTTTGGCACAAGGCAGAATATCCAATCCAAATGTAAGACACAATCATGTGTCATTTCTTGTTTAGATGGAACAATCTTAAATAAGGTTGATCACATAAAATACCTTGGCTTGTATCTTGATCCAGAGCTCTCTTTCAAATATCACATCAGTCAAATTACACAAAAAATACATAATATTCTTAGTCTTCTTTTTCGCTCTAGAAATTCCTTCCCATTCAATGCCAGGAAAAAGATTGCATTCCAACTAATCCTACCCATTATGGACTATGCAGATTCCGTTTACTGTACTGCCTCAATCTCCTCTTTATCATCGCTCACTACTGCTTATAATAGAATGTGTCGCTTTATTCTGAGTTGTCCATTTACAACACATCATTGTACACTTTATGAGCTTCTTGGTCTGTCCACACCACAGCTAAGAAGACACATTCATTGGCTACAGTTTATTTTTAAATGTGTTCATTTTGATTATCCATTTTATCTGAAGCAACACCTTGTTCCCTTTTCCTCCACTCACCAACTAAGACATACTGCACAGCTATTTTTCTCGATTCCTTCTGTTTCTAAGTCTGTCTCTAGAAGAGCGTTCAGTTTTAAAGCACCATCTGACTGGAATAATTTGCCATCAAATATAAGATCCCTATCATCATTCAACATGTTTAAGCATGCACTTCAAAGTTATTTTGTCAACACTTGCACCTGTAGAATATATTACCTTTTACTTAATTCCTCTAGCATCATCTCTCTCTCTCTCTCTCTCTCTCTCTCTCTCTCTCTCTCTCTCTCTCTCTCTCACTTTTCTTAAATGCTTCTTATGTTCCTTATTATTTCAACTCCTTAAACAACTTTTCAGCTTTTCAAAACATTGTACAGCTGACTTATCCAGTACTTGTAGGCTCATGCATTATGTTTAGCATTTGAATGTGTGTGTGTACTCGTATGTTTGTCTCATTGTCTGCTGTCCCTTAATGTTTCTCTTATTAATTTATCTTTAAGTAATTTCCATTGTTGTATGTTTGTGTTTTCTTGTTTATATTTTTGTTTGTATTTGCTGTTATAAGTGTATGTATTACGTGTTACATGTGTATATTGTGTTGTCCGTTGTATGTGTCTTGCTCGGGACCCTCTCGTAAATGAGATATCACATCTCAAGGGGTTATCCCAATAAAGATTTAATTCATATTTAACACCATGCAAAGCTCAGTGGTATAATGCTTAAAAAGCTTGATGAATATGCAAAGGTTTGTTTAGACATTGTGGCAAAAAAATGATATGCTGTATCACGGCCCCTCTACCATGGGTTAATGCAAAGGCTTATTATTTAGCAATAATGTGTTGAGGACAGATGAGACGATTGCAACCAGACAGATTTGCATGGCAGAAACAGCATTCCAAGTGAAGAACTTTCCACTCAACATTTGGTGAAGAATCCCATTAGGCTATGGGGTTGTATGGGAAAAAGCCACAATGTACTCTGTTCCCAAAGCTGTATTGACCTCAAGGTCTTTCATAATGCAACAGCACTTTACGTTTATTTGCAGTATATTCCTCTATTTTCTGTTTGTAATTACCAACGTTTTGGTCATTTTGTTTTCAGTTAATGAAACTGATTGCAATAACTGATTGCAGTTGCACTACCCAACCAGCCTGCGAGCATGGATGGTGTGGTTACTGGTTATACTCATTGCAACAAGGGGGTTTATTGGATTGGATGAATTTTGGAGTATTACATAAAGATTATATTCTGGGGGTGTTACCTGTCCTGGGAAACTGAAACCTAAGGCAGCCCTTTTTCTTCTAAATGGTTTATGGTTAGGTTTAGAAACTTAGTGCCGCTCATTTTTTAGTAAATTATTGGCAAGTCATAAATCATGATAAAAGTGATACCGTAATAAAATTTTGATAACAACTGTTACTGTTTTAACGGTAGCCTACTAATGGTTTGAATCACATGAGGGAGAACAGAGGACTAAAGTTGTATTCACCTCAAGGTATCATAATGCAACAGAACTTTACGTTTATTTACAGTATATTCCTCTATTTATTCATTTATTCTATTCTATTTTTTTTGTTTTGTTTTTGTTTACGCTGTTAACATGCCTTTTTGTTTTGCTTTGTTTAGACTGCTAACATGCCTCCTAAGTTTACATAATAGCCATTATAGCAAATAGCATTTGCCCACCTCAAATAGTTTACCCACCTCATCCGGTGTTTATGCACCTAAAGTCCAAATGTCTAAATCTGCAGTGAGTCACTTTCTGCTATTGTCTGTGTGACTAATCTGCTAGAGCCAACAAGGCGCAGCAGTGCACTATGGATCGATCAAGGTCACTGCTTTATCACTATCGACTGGGTGAAAAGTAGCCAAACAAGCCAACATATAACATAATACATACTAACTATAATAATATAATGTATAGTCTGATAATCTGCAGGAAACATAACAAGAACTTGGCAGCTAACATTGACTCAGTTGGACATAGAGAAATGAAACAAAGTATGCTCAATTAACCTGAGATGAAAGTCAGGTAGAGCACCTAATGAGGTAGGCCTATTCTTCTGCTGCTTGCATACCCAGCTGCATACTGAGGAATAATGGATTGAGCTCAACAAGTACATGCTTTGATGAATCAGAAGAGATTGTGCATGGACAAAGAGTTTTCATGAGGCATGACTGTCATGAGCGTAAGGGTGAAAGGACCCAGACTAAATGGGTTTTAAATGGGCTTGTTGAATTGCACCAGAGCTTATCTGTGATAAATTAAAGTTGAATGTACTATTTTAACCTCAGAGAACATAGATAGATCCCCTGTAAATAGAGCTTAGGAAGTAGGTGTGTCTTCCGGTTATTTGGACACCATAACCAGTTTACACCCTTGCCTTCAAGAATACATTGAAAATGGTGGTTTGTTGTCATTTTCACAACACGGAGCAAATTAACGTTAGAATATGGTGATGTCACAAGCCCTTTCCCCTTTAAAACACTGATGTAAAGAAATGTCTTTAGCAATGTGAAGCTGGTTAGAAAGACTATAACTTACTTACATTTTGTATGAGATTCCAATGGAGAGACTGCAATGCGGCAGCACATAATGGTTGCAATTTTATGCAAACAGAAACTTGTCTGTGTGTTTTTTTTATTTCAGTTATTATTAAACTTTATTACAGGCTCTAGGCCCAATAGAGACACATACAACATACAGTACTAAATCGACAGAAAAAAAGAAGAAAGAAAGAAAGAAAAAACAATCAGTAATGCATGAGAATATAAAAAAAACATACTATCAGTCTGTTTTAACAGTCTTAAAAGGCAGCCATACCAATGCTTCCACAGATATGATTGATATCAGACAGAGCTGCATCTGGGGCTTGTGAGAATCATTATAATACATTACAGACTTATCCAGACGACACATGAACTTAAACATTAGGTTTCTTTAAGAGAGCCTGTAAAGTACTAAGTCCTGAGTCGCAAAAGAGTTTAAAAGCACTTATAGCAGTTATGTTTCAGGTGCTTTAAAATGTATTGAACATAAATAAATAGATTAAAAAAAACTAAAAAAAAAAGTCTGTGAAACAAATGTAAAAATATTGATTGTGAACAGGCCTCCACATTTTTAGCCTGAGAAAACTGGTGCAAATATTTAATTATGTATAGCTGCCACAATGGCAGTATTGACAGAACAGAAGGGTACTGTTTGATCAGAGGAACAGTCATTTCATCAATATATTTTAAGCATCTGAGTTGAATCATTGTCCTCCTCTTCAGGCACGTATTGGCGAGGTGAGCTTTGACATCCGAATGAGAGACTCCTAGTGTACTCAATGGAGGAGCAGGACAGAGAGGAGAGAGCCCAGCAGGAGCAGGACACTCAGGCCAACAGCCTTGGCACTGTTGCACAGGTTCCCCTCACAGCAGCTGTACTCATAAGACATGGTGCGGAGCTGAGGTGGTAAGTTTGTGCAGGCATTTTTAGAAGCACATCCTTTAAAGGTGAATGTCTCCCCGTTCACCACACCTACAAAGAATGTTTCAGACATGTTAAATGACTGGAAAAAGTAGACTATTATACGATTGACAATTTATTATTATTATTATTATTATTATTATTATTATTAATAATAATAATAATAATAATAATAATAATAAAACAAATCAAAACAAAAAGACTCACTTGTTGCCTTTATACAGCGATCCTCTGGTCCAAGACAGGACAATTCTTGTGTGCAGTCAGTTCCTTCACAGGTGAAACACTTCTTCCCATTGGAAGCATTTGAGTTTAACTCTTAACAAAATAAAAACAAACAGGCTGATAAGACAAGGCTGATGGTAGCGAATATTGCAGTTTTCATGCTGTGTGTGTATTATATTAGTGGTGGGCAGAGATTTTTTTTTTTTTAATTTGTACTTTTGAGGTAGGCTAGATTGAGTGCAAAATTAAGCTCTGTAGCCTGTTTCTAATACTATAAACAGATGAAAGAGTCATTCCAGCTCCTTTCACCGATACCTCCCACCTGACCATCTCAGAATTTCCTGAAAAAAATCCACTAAAAAGATAGTTTTTTAAATAGGAAGAATGTAAAATGTTAGGTCTCTAATGTCAATATTTTTCTTATTACAAATATTTCATGAAGAACAATATCTGGGAGATATCTCACCAATAGCCTTCAAATTTTCTACTGTTAATATCTGGTACTACTGGCCTCCAGACATGGAAGGATGTGGGTCAAGTATAACTTAGAATGGTAGATAAACGTCTTCCAAAATTGCATTGGCAAAATGAAATGGTAGTTTTGGATAGAAAGAATCCAAAATTTTAAGTCTCTACTGTCAAGTTTCCTATTACAAATCCTTAATGAAGAATACATTAGACACTTTTTGGCCATTTTTTGGCATCATACTCTGAAAGGCCATTTTTAACAGTATCTATCTCAGTATAGCCTTCAAATTTTCTACTGTCAATATCTGTTACTACTAGCCTCCAGACATGGAATTAGGTGTGGGTCTAGGCTTACCTAGCCTGGCTTTGGCCATCCCCTTGGTCTACGCTTTAGCTTTGTACAAGGGTCTGGCATTTCAACATTGATGAATGATTGCAAGCTGGAGGTGTGAACTGTTGAAGTTTGAAACGATTAAATCTGATTTCACCAACTTGTTTGTGAAGTAAGCGACCCTACAACAGTAGAAACCCGACGTAATCTCTCACAATTCCCAATCCTGCTTGTTTTTCAGCTCGGTATGGAACTGCTCGCTGCAAATGATGTCAATGGCCAGAACGCCAGACGGAGTCGTGGAGGGAGATAATCATTGAGCAGAGCTACGTAGGAAGGCAAAGCCAGGTAAGGCTTACCTAGTAGGCTAACCTAGAATGGTAGGTAGTAAAACTTCTTCCAAAAATGTACCTCAGCAAAATGAAATGGCAAATTTAAAGAGATGTCGAGCCCCCAGTTTTTTAGATAGAAAACTTCTATTTTACAGTAAATATATCTGGTACCACGTTAAACACTCTGCAAAATGGATGATTAGTTTCACAGATTTTAAGACTCAATACCAATGGAAAACTGCCATAGGTACAGTACATCACAAGTTTGAAAAATCAATGTCAAAACTAGATTGCATTTCCTCAGAGAAACTGCTGGAGTGTGCTTGCTCAAACTCGCCACAACAAGACCAACAACACGAAATAATTGAGGCAACTTCAGAGACAAGGCCATACATCCTCATGCCTAGTCTAAAATTAAAGTGCCAAACACACTGCAATATATGAGCCAAAACAGTTTGTTTTGATAGCTATTGTGCCCTGTAGTGGTCACATGGGGCCAACCCTATTGGACATACTCAAGATGAGGTCCCAAGTGGTAATACTAAAATTAGTCTTGATACAACAAATTGTTGGCGAGATATGAGTCCATTTTCTGTTTGTGTGTCTACCTTAATGTGTGTGTGTGTGTGTGTGTATGTGTATGTGTGCGTGCGCTTGCACATATAGGCCTGTTTCTAATGACAGTTACACTCAGCTGTGTCAGTGTGTGTCTCTGCCTGTGTGTGTATGTGTGTCTACCTTTAAGTATGCATGTTTATCTGTGTGTGTGTGTGTGTTTGTGTATGTGTTATTGTGTGTAGTCAACAGCTCCCTCTGTCTTTAATTTGATTTAGACGAAAGATTTCGCTGCACATCTCCTTCTATTGAATCTTTTTTCTATTGTGTGTGTGTGTACCAGGTGTGTGTCTGTCTGTGTGTGTGTGTGTGTGTGTGTGTGTGTGTGTGTGTGTGTGTGTGTGTGTGTGTGTGTGTGTGTGTTGACCCTGCTTCGCACCCTGAAATCCTAGTTTTAAATGGCTTTGGACAGCAGCTCTCACTCTTTCTAGAAGTGCTTTTTAAATAGTTTACAGTTTGAATATGGTTGAATATCATGAAACTATTTAGAGTTTCTACATGGTTTAAAATTAGATTTTTGTTTCTACAATCCTAGGTTAAAAGCCCCTTTTTTGAGCTCTCCACTCTAGTAGCTAGAGTGAGAGAGTGCCCTGTGATATCTGCGTTTTTTAAGTTCCGCCATTCATTTCATTCATTTCAATGGGCCAGAATTCGCCGGAAAACGCGGATTACGGGTGAACGACAAGCGATACCGTAACACCCTGAAAAAGCACCCTCTTCCTTTTGACATGATTTTCAACCATATTCAGAGTTTCTATGGTTTAAAACTTGATTTTTGTCTCTACAATCCTAGTTTAAAAACCCTTTTTTTGAGCTCTCCACTCTGGCACCTAGAGTGAGAGAGTGCCCTGTGACATCAGCGTTCCAAAGTTCCGCCATTCATTTCAACGCAAGCATGCACACTAATAAGGAAGAAATTTTAGATCTTACAAGAAAAGTACTGTAAGTTTGAGCCTGATATCTGTAGTCAGTTTATTTGGCTCTAAACTTTTTTTTTTTTTTTTTTTTTATCTTTTTTTTTTTTATCTTTATGTGTGAAACTAATTATCCAAGAAAGACCTATTTCGGACTGTGTTTAAGCTGGTACCAGAGATAGGCATGGTTATGTCTTTGTTCCAATGTAAATTCCCATCAGCATCTTGGAGGAGATGGACCTCTACTCCTCAACGTACATGTAGTTGTTAATAATTTATACATGTTGTATACAGTATATGACTAAGATAAGAGCTGAAATCATGCAGTCTATAGCCTAACAGTTTGCATAGCATTTTATAACCCCCACCCTAAAAAAGGAGTGGTGTTATTTTATTACAGTGCAATTGCAAGCAAGGGTCAGCTCTTAATATAGGAAAACACCTTAAGTACACAATAGGCTAAGGACATTTATTTATGGCCTTGAGGCCTTCAGCACACTGTTGCCTGGCCTGCCATATTATAGTTAATAAATGCAGGAGGAACAAGTATGACACATGTCAAAACATATAAAACCAAGTCACAGATGGCTTAAGAACAACTTGATTGGAGACAATGTTAGAAATTTGGATATTTAAACATCAAATTTGGGAATTGGTAGGATCTCTGTTTTGATATGTGGCTTGACAATGTTTGCGTAGAGCTTGACAGGCTTGTTCTCCCATTGAGAGATGGAGAAGGGGCTTTATCATATTGATTTTGATGTTAAGTCATCAAGCTGTTTGAAACACCAACAAATGAATTACTTGAGTAGCAGTGTTGTAAAGCTCTTTCAATGCAAAGTTTCGCTTGATGTGCACCATACAGTATGTAAATATAAACTGACTGAGACAATAACTAATCTAAGTCGCCTAATCTACAAAAGAATATGCACAACATATGCGCTTGTGTCAGCGATGGAAGCAATAATTTATTAGATTAGCCTACTTGTTACTGAAAAAATAGTTAGTTATTTTTAACGCAGTCATTTCCATCACTTGTACTAATAGTAGTAGTTAAAGTAGTCAGAAAAAAACAAGGCTGAAGGATGATAGCTGTGAATGTACCTGGAGTTTTCTGAGAGTTGCAGCGGTCTGTTGAACAGCATTTGGTGCTTATTGTGGTTCTAGTAGTTCCAAAGTTTACTGATGTGCTTAAGCACTGATCTATTGGTATGCAGGCCTTTGAGTTTATTTCATCCATGTTTGAGCCATCTGTGGGGAGGAACAAATATTATAGCAATAGTGTGGATCACACAATGCAAAAAACCCAAATATACAGTAATGGCTTTGTCTTACATAAATATGAAATCACAGTCATGCTGGCACATGTTCCTGTTGAGCAGACGGCGGTACTGGTGCAGCTCCCAGAGCTATCAGGAACGCACTGATAACAAACAAGTGCAGCCCCTGGAGAGACAAAAATGAAATTCATTCATTATTCTAGAAGAATTCTGGAAGATCAGAGGCAAACACATCTAAGTACACAGTCATCAGTTACCTTCAGAAAAGAGCATGCACAAAAGACCTAGGCTGATGCTGAATTTCATCTTGATTGAAGTCATGGCAGAGGTGTACCATTGGACTACTTTATATGAGGCTGAGGGGCGTCAGGCAGGTGTGTATAAGATAATACTCTAGGGGTGTTACCAGCCCTGATAAACAGCTACTCATTTTCTTCTAATGGTTTATGGATGGATTGTATACAGTAGAGGTTCTGTAAATTATTTACAACTAAGCTACTTAAATGTTTTCAACCTTTGTTCCTAAATTCCAACTTTTTTGTTGTTGTTACTTTGTTTTCAATCAATGAACCAGTTCAAATCCAAAAAAATAACAAAGAAGATATTCAGTTACCTTCAGAGAAGCGCAGACCAAATGTAATTCTGTGTTTCACCTTGATGAAGGTCATTAGATAGAGGCCATTGAGCGTGTTTAGATAATGGCCGGACAATATAGGGAAATAGACACTTAATGCAGCTCAATTCTAGTAAATGAATGGCAAGTTATTATACAGTGATACGATACTTTGTGTTTGTCTTCTTGCTTTATTTTTGTGAATAATTTGCCACTGCTGACACTTGAAATTTGGTAAAGGGTCCTCACACCTGTAGACTACTGTGTTTCACCTCTCACTTAATGTACTTTGTTTATGTCCTGTGCCTGTCTAGTATCCATATTGTCTTGACTAATGAGTTGTGCTAATGTGTTGGAGCGTCTCATCAAAGCAAATTCCAGGTGATATCTTGTCATATTGGCAATAAAGCGTTGATGACTAATTAGTAATTTTCCCTCATAATGACCCAGATGAGAGCATAGAAGTAGTCTAAAGGGAGCGTAATCACTCTCACCCTTATTTATGATGCTAATTAGAATGCCCAACCTTAGGGTATTATGATATTGAGCAATGATAGTGAATTGTGTATAATGTTGTGTTTGTGCCTTGGGGTTGTTGTTTTTTGTATGTACAAAAAACTTTAATAAATAAATGTTTTAAAAAAAAAAGAACGCCCAACCTTAGTGGCATTCATTTATTGCAATTGCTAAGGCACTTGATCCGAGTTTTAGCTAAACTCTGAACACCGTTGACACACCTTACACAATCATCCAAAGCTTTTCTCCCCCTCACAAGTTAACATTTAACAATGACTACCGGTATACATGTGTGCTTGACCTTACAGTACTCCACTGTTTGCACCCACACACCCCTTGGTGGTAAGGATTATCACGTGTGACACATTGTATGCCGACTGGCTCCATGTATCTATATACTGTATTCTGTATAGTGTATGTATGGAAACTTGCACTGTATGAAACAGTTAAATAGGTTAAAGGTTAAAAGATAGTGTTTCTCCAATATCAATCACACATTCTCATATTTATACATACACACATACAGTATGAACGCCATGGCTTTACTAATACCCCTTTACCTTCTTTGGGTTTATTCTATTCTACATGCTGAGCATAAACAATATGAAAATACAAAAAATCTGTCTTTTAGGACTATCCACTATTCACAGAAGAATGTCAGTTCAAACAAAAACTTGCACATTTCATTTCCTGATACTTTTAATTAATTTAATTTAAAGTGGACGGTGAATGAATGGAGATACCTTGTTCTCTTTGTCAAAATTAAGCATCAGCAATTTTACAAGCTCAATTAAAATTGTATTTGTTATTGGTAATAATGTAATATAAAGTGTTATATTTTGGCTTTGGCAAAACAGAAAGATACAGTCTTTAATAATGTAATCAAACACTTCTGCAGAATCTTTGTCCTCCTTTTCAGGCACATAAGAGATCTATGACCCTAGAGTGAGAGACTCCAAGACTCCTAGTGTACTCAATGGAGGAGCAGGACAGAGAGGAGAGGGCCCAGCAGGAGCAGGACACTCAGGCCAACACCCTTGGCACTGTTGCACAGGTTCCCCTCACAGCATGTGCCATAAACCTCTGGCGTGCAGAAATGACTGGAAATACATCCTTTTATTATGACCGTCTGCCCGCTCGCCTCATCTGCAAAAAATTGTTGGTACAGTGCATCAAGTTAAATGGCTGAAAAAGAAGACTGTAAAAGACCAATTGACAGACAGAAAAAAAACCCACTTGTTGTATTCAAGCAACGATCCTCACTTCCAAGACAGGATAGCTGTTTTGTGCAGTCAGATCCCTCACATGTGAAACACTTCCTCCCATTCGGAGTATTTGAGTTTAACTCTAAACAAAATATAAAACAAATAGGCTGAACAAATATATACAAATAAAAGATTTAGCTATGTTCCCTAACATCTGCTCATAAGTCATAATCTTCACAATGTTGTAGAATGCCACATTCAATTCAATGGAAACAGATTTGAGCCTTGTTTATGGTTTAAAAATAACTATTTTCCTAGCCCTATGCCCAATACACCTAGCTAGCTCTTCCTATCTCCACACATCCATCTTGGACCGAGATTTTTTCATAAATGTGATATGCAAGGATCCTATGGAGCGATCCCAGATGGATGTGTGGGGATATTAACCTCGTGAGACCTAACTGATCTTGCGAGCTTCAGGTCTTCACTCGCAGCTCAGTCTGGCTACTCTCTATTGACGAGAATTTGGAGCAGGTTGCCAAACAAACGAACTAATCAGCGTTGGCTTTGAGGCGGGTTGAGGTGTGGCGCAAGGAGAAGCGGGTCTAAGGAACATGTACGTATGTTAGTACGTCATATGCTTCTTTGGTCTGATTGGTTGATTTGGCCCGTCTATCACCAACATAGGTGGTGATAGTCAGATGCCTTATCCAATCAGCCCAAACGAAACTAATGAAAACGAAACTAACGAACCAAAACTTCTTCAACGGATCGTTCCCAGATGGAATTGCGAGAGCAAGTCCATCTGGCGGAGTCAGGTTATGGGGATATAGGCAGAGTTAACGGAATTACATCAGTTGGACAAGACTCAGCTTACCACCTATGCAAGATTAAGCTAAAAGCCATCTTCTTTGGCTTGCACAATCTACTCCCTGATGAACATTTAAACTTTTTATGAAGTTGCATGATCCACTTTTGGTCTATTTCACTCCAGACTGTTCCTTTACAATTTAATGTGTCCATACAGAGAATATAACCACCTGGTATGGTAGTAGCAGTAAGACCACAAAGCCCTGCAGGATACAGGAAACTTATGCTAGGAGATGGCATTCCAAAGCCAAAAAAAATAAAATAACTAGATGTACCGCTTGGCGGTACAAAATATGACCGCCGCTCAGTTCTGCACATTCTCTGCATATATATGATGCTTGTCAACTTGTTTGTATCTCTCTCATGTTATAAATGTGTGTCTGCATGAGTGAGTTTGCTTTTGTGTACAAGTATAAGAGTGTGTGTGTGTGTGTTTATGTGTGTGTGTGTGTGTGTGTACTCGTGCGCATGTGTGCTTGTGTGTACAGTATGTAGTGTGTGTGTGTGTGTGTGTGTGTGTACCCGTGCGCATGTGTGCTTGTGTGCTTGTGTGTATGTAGTTATATATGAGCACTATGGCAAGCCGTTCGGGAAAAAAAACCTTGAATATATTGAATGAAGTCCTGAATATATTGAATGAAACTCCGGATATATTGAATGAAAGAAAACCTTGAATATATTGAATGAAACTCCGAATATATTGAATGAAGTCCCGAATATATTGAGTGAAGTCCCAAATATATTGAATGAAACTCCGAATATATTGAATGAAAGTCCAAATATATTGAATGAAAGTCCAGAAATTTCGGTGGAATTCTTGGATTCTCTCATAGACTTCAATGTTACAGAATGAGCTTCTCCACTGCATAAATTCGAGCGCCGCCCAGAACTACCTTATTTGGCATTAGCCTCATGACTCCAGGAAGTGGGTGCTCATGATTTATCTCTGTAAAGAAGGATCTCTGGTACCGCTTGGGTGGAGTGAATGAGTAAATGAGGCAAAAATATTAAATAAATTATAGTTTTATTAATAATTTCATTGATTGCAGCAGCAAGGTAAAATAGTTTAGTTAAGTCACAGTCAGTTATTTTGGCCGAGTAGTAATCCAGCTGCGTTACCACCTGTACAGCACAGGAAGCGGCGACGATCCCACCAGAGAACTTTTAATAGGGGAGAATTAGCACTCCGATGGTATTGCGCCTAGATGGCGCGCGCGAGTCAGTGAAGAATGAATTGGGTTCTATGCAGCTGCACCTCAAATGCTGCATTTCTTTAGATACAATTTTTTCTTGAATAAATGCATTCATGCATGCGGTTCAGAGTAATTTGATTTAATTCTCAGTCCACACATAATATTTTTAGCATTTTTTGTTCATTTGTAAAATCCCTTCCAAAGTGTCTGTCACGTGACACAGCAAGTCTTTCCCTATGGCCATTCACCAGAATAGAGTAGCAGAATGCTAGTGAGTCAGGGGAACAAACAGCTCAAAGATGAAAAACGTAATGGTCATATGTATTAAATATATTTCATTTTGATTGAAATCCATGTCAAAGTTGCTTAAAATAAAATGCAATCTGTGATATGTTGTCCCTAAATATGTGAAAATTATACATTTAGCCCTATACCTCATAGGTGCCCATTGATTTTCCACTCAGTTTCCACTGACTCGCGATCGCCCCCTAGCGGATTTGCAATTGGAATTGCAGGTTGAATGGCGTTAATAGGAGTGCCATGGCTCGCCGTAAACGGGCTCTGATCCCACTGAAGGTTGGCGTAGCAGCTAGCTAGCGGCGACGATCCCACTGAAGCAGCGACGATCCCACTGAAGGTTAGCATAGCAGCTAGCTAGCGGCGACGATCCCACTGAAAGTTGGCGTAGCAGCTAGCTTCAGTGGTATCGTTGCCGCTTCCTGTGCTGTTCACTGGTGGTGGTAACGCGGCTGGATTAATTACTACTCGGCCAAAATAACTCACTGTGACTTAACTAAACTATTTTACCTTGCAGCTGCAATCAATGAAATTATTAATAAAACTGTAATTTATTTAATATTTTTGCTTCATTTACTCATTCATTGCCAACCACTCCACCCAAGCGGTACTGACTGGTCACAGGCATTTCCATACTTGTGACACACATAAGATGGCCGCTGGCACTGACCTCGGATGAGGCAAGTTTCATTCAATATATTCGGAGTTTCATTCAATATATTCGGGACTTCATTCAATATATTCAGGGTTTCATTCAATATATTCGGAGTTTCATTCAATATATTCAGAGTTTCATTCAATATATTCGGGACTTCATTCAATATAGCCTATTCGGAGTTTCATTCAATATATTCGGGACTTCATTCAATATATTCGGAGTTTCATTCAATATATTCAAGGTTTTCTTTCATTCAATATATTCGGAGTTTCATTCAATATATTCAAGGGTTTTTTCCTGAACGGCTTATATAGAGCACATATGATGTAAATGATTATTTGAATTTTGTAACCCAGTAACCATTCACTTAATAGCACCATCTACTGGTCAATAGTTGTACAGTCATTAAATGTACATATAAATTCATTTATTTTATAGCCCCCCATGGATGAAATCCCACAAAATTTGACATATTCCCACAAGATGTCAGGTTCATCATACACATTAAATTTGGTGCAGTTCTTAGCATCTGATCCAAAGATAGGGTCAATTAAAGCAGTATAATATTGGATTTTAATTTTTTACCATGGGGGTGCAAATCACAAATGACTGGTTATAAGCTAAGTTGATGTGGGCTCTTGAGACCAACATTCCATAAAAATTTCATCATCCTAAATGTCACAGATCAGGTAGTTTTTCAGGAAAAACTGCATTTTTGGGGTTTCACGGGGGGGCATGCAAAGATGGAGTGGCCCCCGGGGACCAAACGAAATTTTTCCATAATTAGAGATCCAAGTCATTCTAACCCTAGCCTCTTCTCTGAGTTAAGGTCTGGGAAACATTACCAGTACCTGACAACTAGAACTGAGTGAGGAAAAGTGATTTTCTTTGTCTTGAACCACAAGACTTCATAACTTTTATTGTATAGCAAAATCTATGTATGTTTTCTTGTAGTACCTGGAACCATTTCAGTGTTGCAGTTGTCCGTTGAACAGCATTTCATGCTAAAAGTTCCTCTAACATATCCATAGTTCACAGAAGCAGTTGGCGCACCCATCTGCTGGTGCACAGAGCCTTGAATTTGTCTGAGATTTTGTACCATCTACGAAGAGGAAAAGATATTGTAATCACATTGTGGATCAGATAAAGCGAAGCAAAAAATGTAATGCTTTGGTCTTACTTTCATAAGTAGTCACAGTCATGCTGTAGCATGTATCAAATCCACAGACTTTAGAATTGGTGCAGGGCTGAGAGGGTGTCACATTACTACACTCATAACAATGAAGTGCATCCACTGGAGAGAGAACAAGCAATCGAGTGAAATTCTGTTCTCAAGTTGTAAAACTAATACTTTTAACTAGATGAAGTTGAAAAAAAGTGGAGCAGAAAGTTTTGAAAGCCCAAAGGCAAGCAACAGTTAACCCACAGTTACCTTTAGAGAAGAGCATGCATAAAAGACCTATGGTGATGCAGGCTGTCATCTTGATTGAAGGGATGGCAAAAATGTTCTGGTAAACCTCTGTATCATAGTGCATCACAGGAATCAGGTGTATAAAAGGTAGTATTCTGGGGGCGTTACCTATTCTGGGAAATATAAACGTAATGACACTCTTTCCACCATATCACCATGGCCCAGACTCACAGAAGAGACTCACATGATGGCCAATAAATATGAAGTCAGTGCTGAATGAATACTAAGGTAATAAGTATACAAGTTTTACACAGGCCATTTGTCACTTGTCTACATGCTATGTCAAACTTGTCCCTCATGCATTTCAGCACTTCATGGCCAACCCAGACAATGCCATGCTGAATGTCTGTGAGCATTTAACACCCAATCATCTCTAAGCAGAGATACACTGACTGACCAAATTTGGGGCTCTAGCTCAGGACTATAAAGGTCAGTAAAGATTTTACAACTTTATCACAAGTTTATCACTGACTAGCAGTTGGGCATGTGGCTCAAATAAACTTGTACTTATTTCCTTAGTATTCATTCAGGACTGACTTCATGTTTATTGGCCATCATGTGAGTCTATTCTGTGAGTCTGGGCCATCATATCATGTAAACTGAACCCTCTCCGGATCCTAGGGAAATTATGCTTCCACTGCTCCACCAATCACAACTTTCCAAATAGCTGTAATAAACCTAGTTGGAGAGTTGACTAAAGTTGGAGAACAGAGAGAAAACCACACAACCTTGCTAAAGTTACAAATATACACTTTTATTTATTGATCACAATTCATACAGCCACCCATCAGGTCAGGACTGGGTTTAAATAAAGAACACTGATAAAACTCCCCACGAATTCCCCACCAGCGGCGTATACAAATTACCCACACGTTAACCCACTACACACTTACTGCACAGCAAAATCAAGTTCATGTCACACTAGAAATATCCAAGGCACTGCACACAATAGGCACTGCAATACGTTTAGGCTACACCACACTTTAAGCGCCCGCAAGTAGGCTAATACACGAGAAGAGCCAGTATCTTTAAATATCCCCCACCCCGAGCCCACAGGATACGCCGATTAGTTAAAACACACACAGACAAATCAACACAGAAGAGATAATTAAAACTTAGCTATCCCCGAGGTTAAGACCCTCCCCCGGGGTCTGAGCTTGGCGCTGGATGGCTAGGAGGGGTCACGCACAAAACGCCAGTCCAGCGCTGGGAGGCCTCCACTGGTAGCGTATGTGGACAACCTTTACCAGGAAGCGGGCATCGCACTCCTATGTCCCGGACTTATCTAATGGAGGTTGCCCTACCTAACACAGGAACCTGTCCCTTCAGCCCACTGGCTATCTTCACCGCCGGCAGCCCTACACAGCTTGCGAGCGGCACCCACCCCCCTTGGTGTGAGTGCTATAGCGTCTGCAACAAGATCGCACCGCTTCCCGGAACAACGTCCATTGTGTCTCTCTCCCTTCTTAACACCTTTGCTCCCCCCTCATCAACAATCAAGTCCAGGTGTACAGGAGTTCACCCCAGACAGACACACGCACACATGCACACACAAACACACACACACGCCCACAAACACACACCCCCAAACACACTAAATAGCCAAACAGAATTAAATATGAACACATCTCCCCTATTCTTGCATCCCTACATGAGCTCCCTATCAATTGACTTTAAAATGTTCCTTCTGATCCCCTGCATATTAGCCTGACAAGCCAGACTATCACATAAAATGTAGTCTGGCCACGAGTGATAGACCCTCGTGTAAGACCGCTAAAACCTCAGCGCAACTAACAAGCCGATTCAATCACTCCCTGTCCAGATAGAACGTTGTGATAGGCTAAACACCACAATGTCCGAATACAACCTAGAGCGTTGTGTTTGGACCACCGATGTCTGAGTACAACCTATGGCTGATAGCTAGACTTACACGCTGAGTAAATTCAATTTGCTACCGCTAAAGTACGTCTAGAGTTCTAGGCTACCTGTAAAGACCTACTTATTCCTTACCTGCGTGGAGGACCCCTGAGATCCCTTGAGACCCCTAATCTCTTTGATAATTTGATAATTTCTAAATCTACAATAGGGGGAAGAGCTTTCTGCTACCAGACACCTCTCTTATGTAATTTTCTCTCGCTCTACATTTGTGAAGTGGACACTCTCAATACCTTTAAATCTAGACTTAAAACCTCGCTCCCCTTTGATGCTTTCTATAGTTAGGGTTGGTGCATGGTATATTACCACTCCTCATGGGTCTTATCAGAAATGACTTCCTCTGCTGTTGCCTCTAGCCTGGGTTAAGGTGGCCACTAACCATCATCTCTGCAGTGTCTCTGCAGTGCAATCATCTCTGCAGTGTCCAGTCTGCTGTCCACCCCCTGCCTCCCTGTCATTTGGCACTCTGCAAATAATATTGAATTGAAAAACATTTGGCTTGTGTTATCTTGCAAAGTCTTTTCTGGTCAACTTTAGATTCATTTTTATCAAATTGAAACACAAAATTATTGTACAAAACTTTATTGAAGTGTAGGAGTTTTCAGTCTGCTCAGCATTTTGACTCAGAGTCTTTGAGACTTTACTAGACCTTAGGGGAAATCAGTGTACCACACCTGACAAGGCTCATTGTTCTTTCAGATTTGATTGAAATTATACAATACCTCATTTTGTGATTCCTGTTCCCACATACTTTTACCTATTGTCAAATGCTTTTAAAAAGCTCAGACCTTGATTTGATATGATACAAGTAAAGTGGAAGGACTGTGTGATGCACTGTATGATGCAAAGAGCTACAGAGACAAGAGTTTTTCAACAGATATTTTACAAAATATCTGAAAATGGAGGGTTGAAACCCAATTCCAATTTACACAACTGGGGCCTCACCCCATTTCTTCTGAGGCTGTAGATCAAATGAAATCACTAAAACAAAAAAATAAATAAAAATAAAATATTTGACTTTGATATTTGACTATACAGTATGCCTCGATGTGGAAGGAAAAGGTCTCTTTACCTACTCGGCCGGACTATTAGAGAATATGGTTACACTTTACTTTAAACACTTTGCCTTATTGACAGTAAGTATGCCATGACATGGCCATGGTTAGTGTGATGGTAAGAGGAGGGTGCCTGGTCGCATGGTGTGAGGAGTGTGCACTACTGTTTAATACCTCCAAAACCAAAGAGCTTGTCAGGCCAAGCCATATGCCAGCCAGTTACACCTGGGGCAGACTGTGACTAGTTTTAAATACCTAGCAATAATCCTTCATAGTCACTTGAATTATATAGAAGATACTGATTATGATTAAAAGAACTGCCTTATGGCTTAAACTAAATGGCTTCAGTGTCAGTAATGAAATCTGAAGAGTAAGAGCAAAGTTCTCAAAATAATTAATCAGGAAAGTCAGGAAAATCATCCTTGCAGAGGCAGCAGGTGGAACTGTATGAAATCCAGACTACTGTATGTAGAAAGCCTTCCAAATAGTTCTGAACCCCTCTCACCCTCTCTATCAGGATTTGGATACTCTCTTGAGGCTCCCTTCTGGTCGGAGATAAAGGGTTCCCACAGCAACACATTTTTTTTTTAAGTTATCTTTTATACCACAATCAATGGGTCTCAAAGAAAGCATGTAGCGGAAAAGGTTTCGGATAAAAGGCCTTGATAAGTGCTCGACAACAGTAGAATAAGTTAATGAATGTTTTTTTCGCTTAAAATAAAACTGTCCAATAGTACCTGTAAGAGTATAAAACTACTTTCACTACTGTTTATAACCCCCACTCATACACCAGAAAAGGTGTGGCATTATTTCATTACAGTTGCTAACAAACATGAATATAAAACTATAGGAGTTTAACCAGGGCCGGTTCAAGCCTTTTCGCTGCCCTATGCCAGATTTGCCCCTCCTTTTCTAGAAATACAAGTTAAAAACTGAAGGAAAAAAGTAATAAATGTATTTTGATGCCCCCCTGATATTTGGTGCCCTAGGCAATTGTTGAACCGGCCCTGAGTTTAACATTAACCTAAACTTTAAAAAATTAATATTTTCTTTAAATATAAAATAATCTATTCTCCTTGGAAAGAAATGACATTTGTAACAGTAACATTTACAAACTAGAAAAGCGCTCAGAGAGCGCAGACCTCCGCCAAGGCAATGTGGTCACAGACACAATATAAATTCCAGATCATGTTCTGGATCACCGATCGCCACCAAAATCGAATCAGTTCTTGCTTGTCTTAATATACACATTGTCTGAAAATGTAATCCAAATCCGTGCAGTACTTTTCGAGTTATCCTGCTGACAGACAGACAAACAGACAGACAGACAAACCAACGTGACCGAAAACATAACCTCCTTGGCGGAGGTAATTTCAATAGAGTAATAGTTTCATTAGCCGAACAAAACTCATTTAGATCATTACAAATAAGTTTTTGGTCCAAGATGGATCTTCAGGTTAGCCTGACATAGCCCACCCACGGTACTTCTGTTCATCCGTATTCATGGTCTGGAGGTTCTTTAACCTGACGCGATTATTCTGCGGGGGGGAGGGCATTCACTTCTGGTTTGAAATGATTGGACAGCTCGTCTAATCAGCTTCGCTTATTGGTCGGTAGACTCTCTATCGATGTAAACACGCCCATGAAGACCGTCCCCAGACCATGGATACGGATGAACATTCGTATTATGGGCGGGCTATGTCAGGCTATCTTCAGGTAGGCCGAAAGTAGTTTCACTGAGTAACTGTTAAGATAAGATAAGATAAGATAAGATGCTTGATTTATTATCACACATATAACATGTATAACGAGATTAAGATGCAGTCAAGACACAGACTCAGTCATAATAAAAATAGATAAATAGAATAAACAGAATAGACAAAGTACACTATCATCCACTCACTGACTCACCCAGCATATCCCAATCGCACATCAAACAACACACACACACACACACACACACATACATACAGCAGTGCTAGTGGATACCATGCCTATACTATAATGTGGTATGAGTTACTGTATCTCTGTGAGTGGATGCGTCACAGTTCAGAGTGGTTATGGCTGCGGGGTAGAAACTGTTCTTTTGACTGTAACTGTCAAATTGTAACTGACTGTAACTGAATCATGACAACCAAGCTGATGATACATCTAACCAAGATGATGTATACAGTACAGTAATTAGTTACTGCCTATTTCTTTGGACAAATGAACAGTAGAGTTTTCTTTAAGGCTTTGGTTACATCATTGTTCTAATTCAGGTAATAGAGCCTGAAGTCCACCAGTCCACCAGGCCTTCAGTCTCCTAGTGAGCAACTCACTAACACTGGAGTCAATGCTTGCTCTGGATTGTCTCCAGCCCTCGTGAAATCCTCATCTGCTGACGCTCTGCCCTATAGTTAGTCTGCCCAGCGGCCCATGACGGCCCCTTCATGTACATGCGAGATTCTCCACCAGCCACGACAACGTTATAAAGCCCCATGGGCCAGTCACTGCCATTTCCCCAACAAGCCTCCCCACCACCGGACTTATCATGGCTGTCAGGGTGTCCTCCTACCGCCGGATCTTTGAGGAGCAGCAGCAGTGGAATGGAGCTGGAGCAGGAGCAGGATTTGGAGCAGGGGCCGTGGAGGTGCTCTCCTCAGGCAGGTCAGTGAGCGCCCACACCTCAACCTGCTGTGGGATTCATGGGGACTAGAGCGTGTTTAACAGACAGAAGTTGAGTTCTGATAGGAGTGTGTGTGTGTGTGTGTGTGTGTGCGTCTTATGTCTTATAACATTTTTCTTTATTCATTTGTTATTGTTGTTGGTTTTTTTATCTATAATGTTTTATCGAAGTGAATGTTTGATGCTTGTTTGATGGATATTTGACCAAACCTGCTGTGCATTAACTGTGTCTCAGTAAGTTGCATTAGAATTGTTTGTCTCTTTCTCAGCTACACATGGCAATGGTTTCCATTAGTTATATAAGGCAGCAATGGAATGGCCTGGGCTTATGTACTGTCTTGACCATTAGTGCTGTACAGTTTACAGAACCACACCTAGTTATAGGAAGCTCACACATGACAAAGGCATTGACCTTGAAATGACATCAAGTACTGTACACACGTCTTACCATCAGAAGGTAGTAATCCTGTCTAGTATGTGCATTTTTGCAGTCACCCAGAAATGTTTGTTATTTTGTTTGCATCTTGTTTGATTAAAAAGTCAATTATTGTGTTTGTACGGGTGGTGGGAACACAAGTAGTTCCAGAACACTCTGTGATGGGGTGGGTTTATTTGGCAGCAGGGTGTGGGCACACTCACAAATTTTGCATCACATCAACAAAGCACTCCTCCCAGTTGAGGTCACTGGCGATGGAATATTGTTGTGACCAATTAAATCCAGGCCTTTGTCATCCACAGGGGCGGGGACTCCAGCTGCCCGTGGTCTGCGCCGGACTTTGCGGCAGCGCATGCACTCAACAAAGAGACAGCAATGCGTTATGCCAAGGAGCGCTCTCTCATTGCAGCTCTCAATGACCGACTGGCCGTCCTCGTCGATGTGGTGAGAATGAAGCTGGAGAGAGAGTGTGAGATGAGGCCTCACACACCCGCTTTGAAATGTCCCAACTAAGTCCTAAGCAAGTGTGTCAGACCAACAGTACAAAACCTGTGTGACTCTCTTAGACTTATATAGCAAAGTTGCAACGAAACACTCATTTTAGTCCATTCCTCTGTTCATTAATCTTTCATATGGAATCCATAGTACGATCTTAGCTTTTCAGAAATATATAGCGCTGGTGCCACTGGGGCAGTGAAAAACTTTGCTACACTGTATGTGGAGAAAAAATGATTGTTAGGAATAAATGTATGAAGCAAATATTATTCCATTTACACTGTTGGCCTACAAAAAAACTGCTCCTGCCTCCTGTCAAGTTTAGCCAAATGCAATAACATGCCTACAGTATTTACTATTAACACAGTTGTTTTAGAGTAATGTTAGAGTACAATAGAATAGAGTTAGAATAGAGTTCAGAAGCATCTAAGACAACACATGGCTACAATCCTACAATGTAGACATAATTATGGTTAAATTTGTGTATGTGGCAAATATGAGTTTGTGTTCCTTTGATAATGTTCTGCTCTATGAGGGCTCCTAGGCCCAATAAAGCTGGCCAACCCCTGATATGTTTAGTCCAGTAGATGCAGTTGATGAGGGGCCAGGAGTGAAGAGTATTAATGTGGTGTTGCAGGCGCGGTGTCTGGAGGAGGAGAATGAGTCTCTGGAGGTGCAGATCCTGGAGCTGAGGGAGCGCATGGGAGCGGAGGGGGAGGAGGACTCCACCGCCATCACCACCCGTGGGCCTGCTGACTACAGCCTGGAGGCCGTGGTGGAGAGGCTACGTCGGGAGAAGGTGCAGCACCACATTTTATAGTCATTGTTGCACTTTACAACACTGTCATTAACATCACAGTTCAGTTCAAAATCTTGGCTCATGTCTCATGTCTCATGTCAATCTTCAGGTCAACGGTGTCAAGTAAAGTGTTGCCCAATCCTTCACCACATTACTATTACATTACATAAAAAATGTTGCAA
>JAODXP020000030.1:14985075-15090075 GCA_027497455.2 Sardinella longiceps | reverse complement strand
GAGCGGCCATCACCGCGGGAGCAGAGGGAGGAGATGGGAACGGAAACGGGGCCGCCGGGGCCAAATCAGCAGGGGCCCGAGTGAAAGACGTCTCCAAGGTGACGGACGTGAACGCCCTCAAGGCACTGGTGAGGGAGTGGACCACTCTCAGCACTCTTTCTCTCTTCTTCTCTCTCTCTCTCCTTCCTCCTCTATCTGTCTCTCTCTCTTTCTCTCTATCTATCTCTCTCTCCCTCCTCCTCTATCTGTCTCTCTCTCTTTCTCTCCTCCCTCTTAATCCCACCAGGCTTCTCTCTCTCCTCTCTTTCTCTTCCTCTCTCACACACCTGCCAGCCTCCTTCACTAAAACTGCCAATGCGGATGGAACCATCTCTCTTTCCCTCCCCCTCTCTCTCTTTTTCTCTTCCTCTGGAGATTTGCTGTCTTCTCTCGTTCCCCTTCTCCCCTCTCTTCCCAGCGATAATAATCACACAGAGAACGTCTCTGAGGAACAGCTCGTCCAAGATGGTTTTTAGACTGCAGTTTAGTTTGTCAGACGTCAGCGCCGAAATTGGGTGTAATGGGCAAATTGTTCAATCTCCTTCTCCCTCTCTCTCTCTCTCTCTCTCTCTCTCTCTCTCTCTCTCTCTCTCTCTCTCTCTCTCTCTCTCTCTCTCTCTCTCTCTCTCTCTCTCTCTCTGCTGCCTTCTGAAGGGTACTGAGGCCACAGTGTCTTCTCAGCAAGCTCTGCCTCTGACAGCTCAGTAAATGGATAGGACGAAGTCCCGCAGACTCCCGTGTTTAGATGTGGGTTGCCGGGTGCATGTGTCGCTCTCTATCTCTTTCTCTCTTTCACTCACTCTCTCTTTCTCTCTCTCTCTCTCTCTGTCTCTTTCTTTCCCTCACGCAGTTTCTCTCGCTCCGTATCTCCCTGGCTCCCTCCATCTCCACTGTTTGCATGGAGAGATATGGGCAGTGAGATATGAGGGTGCTGATGCGTCTGCTCTGCTGCATTTATCTCCCCTGCTGCCTGCCATTATCAACTAGGCCTTCTGTGCTCAAACTCTCTCTCTCTCTCTCTCTCTCTCTCTCTCTCTCTCTCTCTCTCTCTCTCTCTCTCTCTCTCTCTCTCTGTCTCTCTTTCTTTCATCCTATCTCTCACTCTCTGTCTCTCTGTTTCTGTCTCCCCCACTCTCTCAATGTTTGTTTCTTTCTCCTTCTCTCTCTATGACTCTCCTTCTGTTTCTCTCTTCTTTTCTGTCTCTCTCTCTGTCCTTCTGTGTCTCTCTCCCTCTCTCTCTCACTCTGTTTCTGTTTCTGTCCCCCCATCTCTCTTTTCTCCCCTATCCCCTTCTTCGACTTCATAAACTTCACACATTCCTTCCCAGTGCTCTCACTTGAGATGCTGAATCTCCCTGAGACACAGCAATAAACCTCACCTGTCATCCCAGCTCTCTCTCTCTCTCTCTCTCCCTCCCTCTCTCCTCCCTCCCTCTCCTGACACAACCTGTCTTTTGTCTTGGAGGGGTGTGGTCTATTGTGTTCCTGTCTATTGTAATGTCTTTGTACTTGTATCAGATGCACTGAGCACAGAACAATTTTCCAAGGACAATAAACTATCTATCTCTATCATCATCTCTCCTTCACTCTACTTCTGAGCTCCTTTGTGTTCAGTGCATTTCTCCAGCTCAAGATTTCCCTTGTTCACCCTCTTCTGGAACAAGCTGACGGGGGCAAAGAGCTTCGCCAAGAATCCCTTTTTACGAGAAAGCCTCTAAAACGATTAAGTTAAGGAGGAGGGGGGAAAAAAAAGAATGGCGTGACCCAAGTTTACATTCTTTATAAGGAGGGAATCATCGCTTGACCACAGCTGACACCTCTCCATTTCTAATAACAGATGGGAGTGGTTTGGTTCTAATTATGGCGGCTGTGGTCGTGCCCCCTCTCTTTAAATAAACAGCTCCTCCGCAAACCGCAGCCGCGCTTTCATAACACCAGATCCCCTTTCCTAATGCGCAGCACGCGAGCAACACTGATGGACAGCCCAGATCTGTTCGCCGTTCTCCCTCTTACCTGCCTTCCTTCAATCTCTCTACCTTTCCTTTCTGTTTTTTAACTCTGTCATTTTCTCTCACTTTCTTCTTCTTCGTCTTCTTCCTCTGTCTGTCGTTCTTTTGTCTGCAACCCTGCAACAGTCCTAGTCTCAAGTTTTTTTTCTTTTTTTTCCCTTTTGTTGGCTCCAGAACTTTCTTGGCTCTCACTTCTCACTCTCTCACTTTACCTTTTTGTTACTTGATTTAGCACTTTCTTTCTCTCTCTCTCTCTCTCTCTCTCTCTCTCTCTCTCTCTCCTGCATCTCCCCCTCTCCTCTCTCTTAACTCTTTGGTGGTGATGGATGAGGAAGATCTAGTTTCTCGCAGTGACATAGTCTGGCTAAACAAACCCTCACTGGTGAAGTCAGTGTTAGTGTGCGGGCTCAGTATCACAGGTGTGGCAGCAGCATCACTAGACCAGACTGCCCAGCCAAGCCTCCTCTCTCCCCGGCTCTGCCTACCTGTCCAGACATGACTAATCACAGCAGAGAGGAGCCAGACATCACTAATCACTTCCTCAGACTGGTTTGATCTCAGCTGTCACTACAGCAATATCAGCGGTGGATCAGGTTCACCCAGAGCTGACAGTGTATGATTGTGTCCTCACATAGAAATAACCACACATGACAAATTATGCAACTTATAGAGGACTTGAGCAGATCCACTTTATCATAAGTGGATCAGACCGTAGTGATGATAACATCCTATCCCCAGTTCATCACATTTCATTTCATATTACGCTCAAATACAACATCTGCAGTTTCCCCCAGACAACTGCCAGACAGCCAGACGGACATCCACTCTTGTGTGGGTGTCTGGTTAATGGACTCATGTCTGGGGTGCCATCATCACCCAAGTAATGAAGTTGCAGCGAGGCTCCTGTGATCTACCTGAAAGACAAACAGAGCGGGCCGCAGCCATCCGTCTCTGACAGGCTCTTGTTTAAGCTGCCTGATTACTGTAATTACTCACAGCAGGGGGAGAGTGTGGAGTGTGTGTGTGTGTGTGTGTGTGTGTGTGTGTGTGTGTGTGTGCCAGGGCTGGACACTTACTGTCGGCTCTGTCATCTGAGGGGGGGTATGGGGGGGGGGGGGGGATCTTCCTCTTGTCAACAGACTGCTGTGTCTGGGGTGGCAGTTTGGTATGTGGTATATAAATATATGATATACTTACGGGGAAATAAGTAATGTGCTTTTGAAGGGTGGCACACCCTCCCCACCCACATACCCTAGTCATCGTCAGTGAGGCTGCTGAAGCACTTAAGGTCCTAATTTAAATGAGAGGAAAAGCACCGTCATGCAATGGACAAAGCCAGCTCATTCAGTTTACTTTGATTCATGTTTTATTCCTAGTCCTACATTGCACTTTGCCAGTTGCTTAACTTATACCCACATGGATGATTGCATGTTGTTGTCTGCATGTATTTTTAGGTCATATCCCCAATTCCTGTTTGTTTACAGATTGCTGAGCTTCAGAAGGAGCTTGCCGATTTGGAAAGGCAGAACGAGGAGCTGGAGGACGAGATCGAGGCCAGGAAAGAGGCTTACCTGCAGGAGATCGAAGACCTGGAGGTGAGCAGTAAGAGGCTCCACACCTCTTTCATTACCCCCCTCTAACCTTTCCAAATCTGTCCCACTTTGGGGTGCCCCCGCTGGGCTAGTGCCTCACCTCTCTGCCCCTGGCTTTCCAGTGCTGCGTGGAAGAGCTGAGAGACTCCCAGGCTGACCTTGAGGCCCAGATGAAGGAGCACTGCAGTGACTATGAGGAGCTCCTGAGCCAGAAGATGGCCCTGGAAATCGAGATCGCTGCCTACAGGTACTGTATTGCATGCCTCGCCGGAGACACAGAAAACCAAATTGGTCTGAAATGGTGGTCATAGTAATTGGTCATAGCTGTGCCTCTGAGAACGTGTTTGGAAAGTCATCCCTTAACAAATCTTTCAAATTTATTCCAATAAAACCCAGTCCCTACAGTGATATATGTGTAAATATAAGTGTATTTCTCTAGCCTTTCGCCTCTCTGGACAGCATAGTGAAGCTAGACTGGAAACACGTGGTCGAGAACAGGGAAGGGACGCATTGGGTACTTTTTATGGCATAGATTTATAGCACGGATTAACCTCCCCATAGAGATAGTTAATACATATGAGATACAGATGTATAGTAGCCCTAATACAGTAAGTCAAATCAGAGAGGGGAAAAGCAGCGCCAGAGGCACAAGCAGTCAACAGCTTCCATCTTTTATTTTCTCAAGGGTGAGGAGGGGGTGAAGACCAGAGTCAAACTCCCCTACACTGATATTAAAGATCATTGAAAAGTTTATATTGTGACTGACTGTAATGTGAGACTCCCACCTATGCAGACCAAAACTCTATTCATGATTTCTCCCATGGTAATGTACAATACTATCTTGGTCAGTATTCAATGATCTTTAGTCCAATTTACAGAGAATATAGAGTGTTTCTCAAAGTCTAGAATGCTTCCTAGGTAGCACACTTGCCTTGGAAGTCGTACACTTCAAAAACAAGGTTCCATCAGTGCATCCTTGAAAAATCTACGAATAAAGGCCTCTGTCCTCGTTAGAATTTAGAAGGATGCTTGACTTTGGAACAGTACTTGGCGACAGATAATGACATGGAATGCTCGAAAAAGCAGCCTCCCAAGCATGCTTCCTCGACTTTGAGAAACACTCATAGTGTCTCATTGTGGATGGCTGGTCCACCTTTGTAAATAGTGTGAAATCTATACAGTATATGTGTGTAGCAGTCAGAGCTGAGGGGCACGAGCAGTGCTGTGAGTGACTGCAGAGGTGAGTGTGGCCTTTGCGTGACTGGGGTGTGGAGTGAGCGAGCGACTCCTCTCTCTCTCTCCCATACATACTTTATGCTTCACTCTCACTGATGGAAATGAGTTTGGACCGGCCCTGACGTCTCTGACAAGTCTGGTGTTTTACAGTGACACTGAGCCTCGGCGCTCCCGCTGTAGACAGCTCAGCTAAGACGCCGCAGCAACGTTGCTATGGTTACACATCTTGTGTCGCAGCCATTTTGAGATTGAGGTACTGAAGAATCCTCCACCTGGACAAAAACAACAACAACAAAAGAAAACATTTGTCATTTAAAGGATTAGCTGCTCTGCGTAGATTTTGGTCATCACTTCCTCAACAAGGGTGTGTGTGTGTGTGTGTGTGTGACTAAAAGATGAGCAAACAGACATCAACGTAAGACCTGCCCTTGTGTGTGTGAGTCAGATGGGGTTGATCTGCTCTGTGGTGTGTGTGTGTGTGTGTGTGTGTGTGTGTGTGTGTGTGTGTGTGTGTGTGTGTGTGTGTGGTTGAAAGGGTAATCCCCGGTCCCCCCTCCACACAGATTAAGACATTCCTAAGAATAAAGTCTCTAACGCTCTGAGGCCAGTTGAGGTCAAGATAGGAAACAGATCCTGCTTTTCGTTGCCCCCCCCCCACACCCTGTCTCTCTTCCTCCTATCCTCGGCAGTTAGAGAAACCATGATGCCATTTCCTGTGCCCTTGAAGACTTCTCTTTGTTTATGTGGCTTAGCCTTACCTCCTTGTGTTTGGGGAAACGTTCGCCATCTGCCAGTGTGGTATGCAATGTGACGCATATGGGCCTTTTCACAATCTCCCCCCGTCATTCTGCATTCACACACACACACACACACACACACCACCGCCATACCTATACGTCTGGCTCGGTCACCCACCGCAGACGACCGCCACTCGCCGGAAGCCCCAGCGGAGGTGCTTGGCCGCTCACAGGAAGCGACTCGTCCGCCGTCTTCGCCTCCCTCCCGCACGTCCGCACCCAAACAATGCTTCATTAAAATGGATGCGCTGGCGGCCGGCGCTCGGATGCCACGCCGTCTCTCCCTCAGAGGCCCTGCCGAGGGATTTGGGAAAGAATAGAAAATTCCAGTGTGGCTGTGGTATGACCTCACTACAAACGGCTGCTACCTCCTTCCCTCAGTCAAGGTCTGGACCTGGAAGCTCCTCTCTTTGCTCCTTAGAGGAGTCAGAATCATTTTTTCTCACATTTGGTTATATTTATAGTCGGTTCCTTTAGGTATTGTAGCTAAAAGCACAAAGATGTAAATATTTGGCATTGGCTAAACAGTGGGAGAATGACCTTGGCTGTGCTGGGACCAGTTGAACAATGCAGTTTTAGACATGCAATGGCCCAGTTATTGTTTTTATATTCACCTTGTTTTGTTGTTTTTCCTATTGGCTTGTCCTGTCCGCCTGTTTGTTTACACTGTTTTTATTTTGGTGTGTGTTGTCGGAGGAAACAATGTGCCTCGGCAGGTTGCTCACTGTCAACCTCTCTGACCTCCCAGGCAGATTTGCTCCGTCGCGTTCTGTGACGTCCCCGTCCCTGTCGCCGTCCCTGTCCCTGTCCCTGTCCCCGAACAGCCGGTTTTCAAAGTCATGCTCTGGTGCAGACAGTCTGGAACTACTTTTACTCCCTACACACTGGTCTGACACACACATACACACACACACACACACACACACACAGAAAGACACACAAACACACACACACACAGACGTTTTTCTCTCTCTTTTAGTAGATTACCATTGCTTTGCCATCCGTGATTAAAAGCATGAATAAGGAATGACTTGGAGGCTTGTTTACTGTCTGTGGGCTTGGGAGGCTGTCTGCACCAAAGAGCCTAATGATGGTGTGGCACTAGGCCACAGACACTCACACACACACGCACTTCCTTTACAGATCACACACACACACACACACACACACACACACACACACACACACATACACACATATACTGTACTCATTCCTTAGATATATGTACACATACATGTATACAGTATGTATATGTATACATACATGTATGTTTATATCTTTTTCAAAACACTTAACCACTCCTTGTAAATTGTGCTATATAAATAAATTTGACAACGACTACTGTTTGCACGCATATACACACACACGTGCGCGCACACACACACACACACACACACACACACACACACACACAGATGCCTCCTCACATACATACACACACTCAGTCACTCACACACACACACACACACACACACACACACACACACACACACACACACACCCTGCTTCCCAGAAACACTACGCTTGTAAGTTTGCTATCGTTTCCTCCCTTAAGAAAGAGTATCTCTTGGCACAGGGGCTCTGGACGGTTATTTGCTACCTCTGTGCCTCCTGACCAGTAGCGTCTCTCTCTCTCTCTCTCTCTCTCTCTCTCTCTCTCTCTCTCTCTCTCTCTCTCTCTCTCTCTCTCTCTCTCTCTCTCAGGAACACAGTTGAGAATGAAAAGGCCATGTTTTGTCTCTCTTGCACCCTGTTGATGTTTCTGTCTCTTTCTCTTCCTCCTTCTCCTCCTCCTTCTCTTCCTCCCTGCTCATCTCTGTGGTTCTGTCGTTCCCAGGGGCCTGGTGGAGGAGGAAGAGGAGCGCTTGTACTGCCTGTAAAGGGACGCTGGGATGAACGAGGGATGAGCCAGGTCCTGATGGAGGAGAGGTGGAACAGAGGGGAGGAAGTTACAGTGTAGAGGACAGACACACACACACGCATACTGTACACACACACACACACACACACACACACACACACACACACACACACACGCACGCACACGCACGCACACATTTACACACACTTCCATGCAGACCAAGAGAAAAAAAAGTGAACATCAATAAAAAAGCTAGACATATTGCAGCCATTAAGGTGAACTTCAGCAGAACAAAGCCCACACACACACACACACACACACACACACACACACACACACACACTCATATACGGACGTGCAATCCTTTGGCCAGATGTAGAAGCGTCCTGACAGATAAATGGCATCTGGAAGCCCCACACTGGGCCATTGATAACAGGTCACTGTCAGGTGACCCCATGCCCTGGGAGAAGACTCTGATTATGCTGTATGTGGGTGGGAGTGTGTGTCCTTGTGTGTCTGTGTGAGAGAGAGAATCTCTGTGTGTTCATGAATTTATGTCCGTGTCTGTGTGTATTGTGTGTAGGATAAGAAACTATCTCTGTGTGTGCGTGTGTGTGTGTGTGTGTGTGTGTGTGTGTGTGTGTGTGTGTGTGTGTGTGTGTGTGTGTATTGCGTGCAGGATCAGAGACTGGGAGTATGTGTGTGTAGACACACAGGGGATCTGGGAGAGATCTGAGGTCTGTCAGTGTCAGTGTTTTTGCCCGCATATTGGGCCCCAGTGTTTGGACTGCTGTCACTGATGAGCTCTCAGCGCTCTACCCACCACACGTATACGCACACACACACACACACACACACACACACACACACATCTACACACACACACACGCTATTCCACCATACACATATTTTCATGCACACCTTGTCACACGCACTGGACACAGGACACACACAGTGTTTGATATACACATACGCAATCACGTCACCATTGTGTCTCACACGCACACACACACACACACACACACACACACACACACACACACACACACACACACACACATATCCACACATATAAACATGCACCTAAACATTGGGTCCTCCTCATTCTCACACACATACACACAGACGCTGTGTGTGGTTTTGGTCGGTGTCATCCACCCTCTGACACTCATCACCCCTCACTCTGACTCGGCCTGATTGCTCGCTCTTAACCTTTGACCCCCGCACTGTCCACCAGCAGTCACTCAGCTGCTCTCGCCCCCCCCAGATAACATGTTAGCCTCTTGGTTACAAGATCACACAACCGCCATATAACAACTAGTGGGTTCCATTCTTTAGCTTCATTGTCTTTCTCTTTATTTATCACTCACTCACACACACATTTACACACACAATCACACACATGGACACACACACACACACCAGACTAGCATGCAATAAAAGATCTGCTTGTGTGCTTTTTGTGTGTGTAAGTCTCTCTGTCACTGAGAAAGATGATCTGTTTGTTTGCTATGTGTGAGTATGATTTGGCAAAAACGAAAAAAAAAGATTAAACTGGGATCTTTTGCATAATGTTCTCACTGAGTTTGTCTGTCCTTGAATTTGTGGCTTATCAAATGTACTTCCGCAGCTTATCAAATGCACTTCAAATGCACTTTTGAGTGCACTTCGATTTAAACAGATTACTTCCTCAGTAGGTGACATAATAAATACTCTGTTGTAAAGGCAATCATCTCCTTAAAACACCTCGTAGAGTCAGAGCTATACTTAGAGAGCATCTTAGTGCTGTCCTCAGGTCAGTCTGATCTGAGTGATTCAAATAGGCTCCATTGAGCAGAACCCCAGCCTTAAGCTGATCAAGCAGTCTGAGATTCCGTAGTGGTTGGCACCCGTTCCTCCGCCTTCTGTCCCAGTTCTAGTAAGTCTCGGTTCCTCGGATGAACCGGCATGTCCTCCCCGTAACCCCTGAATGCTGGCCGACGCTGACGCTAAACCCCTTCTTAGCTCGGCCCCCTGTGCGTGCTAAGCAACGGCCTCGCCTTGCCGCGCCCTTAGGTGCCTCTTCCCCTCCTTTCCGTTTCACTCGTTTTCACGGTCAGGCTCCTCCGTGAGCCGCGCTGGACGCTACCAATGTGGCTATCAAAGGCTTGTTAGCCATGAAGCAGAGATGAAAAAGGCCGCTAATAAAGGATCAGATAAGATTATCCTACACACAGACCTCCTCCTCCTCCACCACCGCCACCACCACCAAAACCTTAGTCAGAGAACTCCTGTTTAATCTAAATGTGTGTGTGTGTGTGTGTGTGTGTGTGTGTGTGTGTGTGTGTGTGTGTGTGTGTGTGTGTGTGCCGGACTGCTGAAGTGACTATTTGAATTGTGTGGACGTGAAGCAGGGCAGCTGGAGGAGAGGGAGGCGGCCATGTCTGTGGGGTTTCTTGTGTTCTGCGGCAGGCAGGCGCTCAATCATCCTCGCCGCCGCACAGAAAGCCAGCCGGCCAACAGGCCAGACTTTTGTCCCCCCCATACACCCCCACCCCCTCCCCCTTTGCTCCAGCTTCACCTCAGTGGTCGTCTCTGTAACCCCCAGCACACTTATAGATTCCCATATCCTCCAGGGCAAGTCCACAGGGCCGATGCCTGATATCTGGCCCTCTCAGCCGCTTGGCCATGGGGAACAGAGGAGGAAGCAGAGTCCTTCTGAGGTGCAGGGAGGCCCAGAGGTCAGGTCTGGTGCTTGGCAAGATTTATGGGCCGAGGGGTTGAGTTCTCCACCCCCCTCCCACCTCAGCCCTCAACCTACCCCCTCCTCCATCCTCCACCCTGTCCTTGTTTCTTCCCTCCTCCTCCTCCTCTCTCTCTCTCTCTCTCTCTCTCTCTGACTTGGCTTCATTTCTGTCTGTCTCAGTTTGTCTTTCTCCCTGCGTTTGTGTTTCTCTGTCTCCTTCTCTCTCCCTCTCCCTCTCTCTCTCCATAATTTATTCTCCCGCTTATTTGTTTTGCCATTCAGAAGATTATCTCAAATTGAGAAAAGAATAATAAATTTGCTCATTGATGGCACTAATGGCTTGACAAGGAAAAAAAAGTTTCACATTATGTTAAAATCCCTAATGCACAAGCAACAATTACCAACTCATTTACATGTTCATATATTTGTGTGTGTGTGTGTGTGTGTGTGTGTGTGTGTGTGTGCGTGCGTGCGTGCGTGTGTGTGTGTGTGTGTGTGTGTGTGTGTGTGTGTGTGTGTGTGTTAGCCAAAAGCTCCTCTTCATCTTTACCGAGAAGGCCCTCATTGAAATGGAAATGGCTGGCCTGTGGTTCGCCGAAGCGCTGTTATAATGGCTTATTAATGTTGATTAAAGAGCTTAAGCATGTTTCAAAGTGCTGCTGTTTGTTATTCAGGAACCTTGGCCCCTTCTGTTTGCCTTTGACAGCCCAGTGTAATAGCTGTTAACCCCTGGTGCCTGAGCCTGACTTTTTAGGAGACTTAGGGGCGGCTGAGTTGCCCCCACCCCCCCACCCACCGCTCCCCTCTCCCCCCTTCAGCCCTTGTCTCTAGACCGGGGCAATTTTGATTTTTTGGCGGGGAGGCACATCAAGTCATCAAAGCCTCTGAAAATTAGGTTGGATCGGGTCATTGGTCGCTGACTTGGCCGGCCTTTTAATCCCAGTGCCCTTGATGAGTATTTGAATAGGGGGAGGGAGGGGCGGAGAATGCGTTCACACCCGTGAAACAACAAAGGAAGGGGGTAAAAAAAAGAGCCAGGCCTTATCTTGACGTTGCTCGTTTTCGCACTGGCATCAAAGCTCTCATGCATGTGATTCCAATCATGGAAACTTCTGAGCCTGGAGTGCAGAGACTTTGCCTTCCCCGGTGGCAATGCTAAGATACAGAAGACATGCAGAGAGTTTGGAAATCAGACTTTGATCTGATTTTTCCAGTTGCGGTTGGAGTACCACACACACACACTCACACACACTCACACACACACACACACACACAAAAAAAGAACGAATTGAACCTTGATGCGAACCACTTGTCCACAGTCTCATTAAAACGTCCTATTAGATTTGACATTCGGAAATGTCGAGCTCCAGTCCTCCCACCAGGCAGGGCTGACACACTGCGATATCTGAGACCAATTTAATGAGCTCTATCAGACTTTAGCATCTACTGTTTTTGGGGACTGAAGAATTCGATTAAGCCACAGAGGGTAATGGCAAACAGACTTGCCTTGTATGATCCAATTCAGCTTTCACCGAGCGATGGATGGATGGATCGTTCGTTCGTTCCAACCCCACTTTCATCCCCCACCTGAGCCACTGGCTAAATAAACAATGTCCGCCGTGAAGAGAAGAGTCATTTTTTAAAAGTTCCTCAATGGTGTGTCTGGAGGCTTGGGACCAAACTAGTATTTATACAGCAAATAAACAAGGGGAAAAGGAGGAGGGGGGGCTGAATTACGGAAGAAAACAGAGACTGTAAAAATATACAAAATAGAGAGCCCATTGAGAAAGTATTTCCTTAACTAGGGAGGGGAACAAATAATAAATTTGGGGGGCCCTGTCCCCTGGGGAAGAATGGCTTGGCTAGAGGGCAAGGGGAAGTGGGCATCTCCATCTCTCTTCTCTCATTTTTATACCCTCTCTCTCTCTCTCTCTCTCTCTCTGTTTCTCTCTTTGCATTGCTCTCAAACATTTCCATCCTCACATGAGGAACTCTGGTGCTCTGTGCTCCACGTTGTCTCAGTATATGCAACTAGGAGAATGGAGAGCATTTTTTTAGGCTCTCCCAAATGAAAACGTGAGCAGAGAAGCTGAGGGAGAAACGAAAGGTTGTCTTAGTCCACGGTTCTCAGGTACCTTAATGAAATCATCAGAAGTATTTTCCTAACCTAAATGTACTGAAGGTACAGTATGTCGAGCAGAGTGAGAGAAATGTCCATGCGTCTGACGGAGAGGGCTCGTGGGCTTTGGGTGTGTAACCGAGAAGGTGCTGACAGTTATGGCAGTGCTTGACCACTACATACCACGCCATGCATGTCCCAAACGCACAGAACAGGGCCCTGCTCAAGCTGAACTTTCACTCCTGTGACAGGTAACAACTGTTTGGTGCAATGCATGGTGAGTTTAAAAAATGACTTTGCAATAGAGAACTTGATTCTTTCTTTTTTTCTGTCCCAGTAGTGGTGAAAGGCAACTCATGCTTGGCACTACAGCAAGTGTTTTACAGTCTTCCTTAAAGGAGAACACTAGTTTGATCCAAGCCATGCCCCTGTTTTTTGAGGTTATCACGTGCTGTCTGAATAAAGGACAATTTGACACAACACAGACCGAATAGCAAACCAGCAGCTATCATTACCTGAATCGGGCATAAAACTTTTATATGTTGTGTAATACAGTGATACAATGGACATCCACTTTGAGGAGAATAGAGTCTGTAGACCAGGGGGAGGGGACCTATGGCTCGCGAGCCAGATGTGGCTCTTTTGATGGTTGCATCTGGCTCAAAGACAAATCTTTAATAAAAAGAAATGATAACGTTAAAATATATAAAACATTCTCATGAAGGCCTATTTAAATCCATTCATCTATCTATTTCAGTCTAAGGTGACTGGAATTTGGCTAGCTTTGCTGAAGAAACGGAAAAACATTCACAGATGGGGAGTATGCCAAAACGCTCGTGCTTGATGTTGCCAATGAACTTTTTGATGAATAAAGAATAAAGACAAGATAATCAAACTAGTAAAAGGCATGCCTCTGACATGCCTTGTATGGCTCTCATGGAATTAAATTTTAAAATATGTGGTGTTCATGGCTCTCTCAGCCAAAAAGGTTTCCAACCCCTGCTATAGGCTGAGTCATTTGTCTGTGAAAGCATGCAGAGAATACAGTGTCTAGTAGTTAGTAGTACATGTTGGGAAGTGTGTCATGGAGGTGTTATAATGTCTTGCGTGTCATGTAAGAATGAAATCCCCCTCGTAGTTTTTTTTTCTTTGTGGGGGGGGATTTTTCCCACATAATCAGGAAATCAGGCTCAGCTAAAGCACATGGCAGTTACCACTTTATCTCATTTGTTCACTTAATCAGCATCACATGTTGTGCTGAATCTACAAGAAGCAGGAGATTTGGCAGCTTTATGTCCATAAGCCGAGCCCATTCACATCCTGTTGCGCTCCTCATTCGCACCTTGTCAGCACGCTGACGGGACATAATTGGCCAACGCTAATAATCCAAAGATGGAGAGTATTGAGTCAGGTCAGGACCTCCCTCCTACATGCTCTTGTCTGGGTCATCCATCATCTTTTACATTATCAGGTGAGTGAGTCAGAGCGGCCATTTTTAGCCACTGATCTCATGGCTGCTGCTGGAACAGGCCAATAAGCAGTGGAAGTCCAAACTGGAGTCTGAACCCGCAGGTCAAGACTTGAATCTTCTGACGGAGCAGACATCTGTTTGGGTCATTAGGACCTCATGTTAGCATGTACAGGAAGATATTTTAGGGGTGGAGGGGTAGGGTGGTTGTGGGAGTGGGATGGGGTGGGGGGTACACAGCCGTGGTCCATCCATTTACGGGGCATGGACACGCATCTGAATGTCTCTCGCTCGCTCCTTTCCCCCCTTTCGCTATTCTTTTTCATCCTCACGTCGTCGAACATTACATCCCGCCTGGAGCGCCCCGAAGCCATGGCCCCGATCCCGGTGTACTCCAAGCAGACCCCGGGAATGATTTTCCAATGAGCTTCTCATCCATCTCACTCCGCCAAACAAGGCCTGGTTTCCCTCAGCGCTGACAGGCGGGGCAGGTAACCAAGGGGGAGCCCCGTTTCCGCCACCGCTGCGACCGGCCTTTTTCTTTTCCACTCGGACCAGGTCTGGACAAGGGGGCTTGTATGTGTTGGCGCTGTCCCCTAATCCTGTTGATTAAAAGTGTCGGTTATCTGACGTAAGAGGCCTAAGCTAAAGAGGCAGATCATTGCAGACAAAATGGCTCCATCCCCCCATTATCTGGATAAGGACAGGGGATGACTGCACTGGGAGCGAAAACATATGGAGCTAATGGAGATTACTGAGTCATTGAAAGACATTTATCCGGCTGGTAATCTTTCGGATGTAATCCCCACTGTAAATGTATCAGTCAGCCATCTCCGTGCCAGAGTCATCTAACCCTCAAGTAGCAGTGAAAAGCTTGAAAGGGCTGTCGGTGAACTTTGACCTGCCTGCGCCACCGGGCTGATATCCCTCTAGTGTACGTCTCGGCCTGGTGGAGTTTTTCACCGCGGGAGATGTCAACCCCAACAATATTTTACAGCCCAGCTTGTAGACAAAACAGCTCTTAACCATACACGCCTCTCACCACCACCACATCCCCACACGCCCGCCTGCAAAAAAGAGAGAGAGAGAGAGAGAGAGAGAGAGAGAAAAAAAACAACTGTTGCCACATCTGTTGCTAATTTTCCACTAAACAAGCTGGCAGTCGGTGCTGTTTAATATTCACAGGGCCTGGAGTCTGACGGGGCGAGCGCCAGAGATCTGCCACCCCCCCACCCCCTCACAAGCTTCATCCACACAGCACAGGCCTGATGTGAGCTCCTGAAGAGGAGGTAAGGGCAAGCTGAGGTGCTTTTTTTAAGATGCTTTGTTGGGGGAAAATGACAGCTGGGGGTTCTTGCCCAAAGGTACAGACCCGGAGTGCTGAACTGACGGAGTGCCACACAGGAAGTTTGTGCCGGAGGCTTAACCAATCAAAATGCATTTAATCATCAAACGAATGGGCCGAGGACTGGGGTGGAGGGGTTTGGGGGGTTGGAGGGATGGGGGGCTGGGGTGGGGGGGTGGTTCTGCCGACCAGGTTCAACTCATTAGTCGTCTCCGACAAAGACGAATGGACAGCTTCAGCCTGTGCCAATATTATTCTTTAGAAGCACGTATCTGTGGTACTGAGACCCACAACATTCACAGATCCTGCCAACTTTTACATTCTATTGTTCATGGGCCAAACGTTTTCATTGGAATGATAACAATAGCAAAAATGCTTTTTAATGTACTTTAATTGTTTTCATGTGAGCATGTAAAACCAAAATATTGTTCCACCATTGAGAGAATCGGGGGAACTTGATGCTTACCATCTTTTATGGGGATTACTCACATATGGAAGTCTAAAAATCCACACTTTAATTGCTATATTCAACATGCACAAACACTTGCCACATGTTTCACAGATAGATTAGAGCCAAAAGACATTACCCATGTTAATTGGTAATTACCAAAGTGAGTGGCCCCCTAATCCAGTACCATGTAAGGGGGAGAGTGCTGATTGAATGAAAATGATGCATTTTTTCCCTACATATTTTTGTCTGGAGGAGAAAAATATGGTTTGGCTTTAATTTCCTGGTTGGAAAAGGATTAAAAAAAAAAAAAAAACGTGGGGCCCTACATATGTGTCCCTACAAAGGGCTATCACTGTTTATTTAGCCTGAAATGGAACTTGGTCTCTTGTGTGGCTCACGGAAAAGTGTATGGTGGATTCTTCACAGAGGGGCAAGAGAACTTCTGGAGAGTGTATAGGATGCCTGTATTTTTAGAATGCTTGAGCCATCTCAAATGCTTGAGAACTTCCTGTAGGCAAATCTGATAGCCATTGGTGACATTCCATTGCGCTTCTGGGTGGCACACAAAATCTATGAATAAAAAGTCATAGCTGACTATTGCCAAATAAACCTTTGTTCAAGCTTCGGTAGACCCCCCGAGTGGAACAGAGGGATGTGTGTGTGTGTGTGTGAGAGAGAGAGAGAGACAGAGGTAGAGAGAGTGAGAAGCGTTCTTTTATGTGGGAGTGCGTTTGAACCTCAGGGTGCTGGAATGGTCAACACTGAAGTCGTATGCATGTCTTTGTGTGAGCTAGGAGAAAGGAGGAAAGGTATCTCCCATCGGGCATGCTGGCTGTGCCTAAGGGGTTTGTTTAATTTGATTTACAGTAAGGGATGGCAGGTGTGCGCCGTCTCACATGCTCTTTTTACTGTAGTATGTGTATAATGTTGTTGGTATAGTCAGAGATGGCTGAGCTGTGGGAGGAATAGCATTGAAGAGAGGGTGGTCCTGGCCAAGGTGTTTGTTTGATTTGATTTAAGGAATGGCAGGTGTGCGCCATCTCATAACCTCTTTTTACACTCCTCTTTTAACTCTCTCCTAATAAGAGGTACCCACTTCAATATAAAAACAAGTATGTGTGTGTGTGTGTGTGTGTGTGTGTGTGTCTTAGGTAGGCACACTCAGAGATATCTGTAAGGGAGGATGTGAATTGTCTCACACCTCTCTAGTACCTCACCAGAGCCCTTGCCATGGCAACTGCATAAACATCAGACTGCCTTTTCTCTGGTGGATCTGCAGGGAATCCAGCAGGGCACATTGTGCTCTCTAGCAAGCAGGGACTGTGCCACTAATGCTAGCACTTCTAAACCTATTGCTAATGGTTAAGCATTCAGCAAATTAGCACAACTATGTAACCTTGTGTTCATTGCTACTCAAAGTGTTTTGTCACACAAAACATTGACTCATCACCATTTTTGTTTTACACAGAATTATAGGAACCTGAATATAGGCATTAATTATACAGTAGTATAGTTTGGCAGTTTAGCATTTTATTACGGTTTAGATATACTGTATGTACGCTATATTAATGCTTTATGAAATGTGGTCTAATCATAATACTATCATGTAGCCTGGTCATTTACCACAAACACACATAACAGCTTAGTATGATGATAAACTATGTAAATTATGACAATGCCATATAAAATGTAGCCTTGAAATTTACCTGTACCACAAACATACACATGAGACATCCATAGCACACACTTCTATATCAGCCTGCAGTTGGAGGCATAGAGTGTGTAGTTTCCCAGTGATTATGTAGCCAACTGCTCTGCTCTGCTCTGTTCTGTTCAAGAGCACCAGCTGGCTCTTTTTAAATGGCTGAGAGTGGCACTGCCTGCTCGGCATCTGAGATCGGGTTTCCAGCTGGAGGTTGAGAGCACATTTCAGGGGGCTGGAGAGAGGCATCTGATATCGAGCGAGTATTAAAAATAGGTGTTGCGTATCCAGTGGATTGAGCCCAAAAAAAGTGGCATTCATGCCTGTTGTCAGGGGACCACTCGTCGTTTTAGTCTCATTTGTTCTTGTTTCAGCAATCATGCCGCCTGCCTGTTGCCACCATCTTCTCTGGGGGGTTTATTGGGCAGCCGATGACAGATACACAAAAACAAAACCCCTCGCCAGCCTCGGAGGCTCTTGACCTCTTGGGTCTGAAGGTGAGAGTGTTTTTTCCCCCTTGCACCAGCGAATCAGATGATTGTGTGGACGCTGGCTGCCAGTGGTAATAAGTGGAACAGCTTTGGAGTGCTAAATGTTACTGTATTTAGACAGGCAGCTGAGAACAGATACACAGATGTTATCGAAAAAGGGGAAGTCTCGGTGGTGGTCAGCCGCTACTTTCATGTGTTTACAGTGTCTGAAATGAACCGTGTCAAGTGCGGTATTATTATGTGTGTGTTTGTGTGTGTGTGTGGAACAGGCCAAGCGATCTAAGTGCACTGCACTGTTTACCCAGCAGATGTTGTGTGGTCCGCTGGGGTCACGTCTGCTTGGCCGTTAGTCCGTTTGTTTGCTCTCGGCGCTTGAGCTGGCCTGGCTCTGTGATTGGGCCGGCGGTTCACGGCGAGGTCTGTGGCGTGTGGCCATCGTTGCCGGGAGGTCACTGTATCACTCAGCCAAGTGTAGTTATGGCAACCAATGCCAAGCCAGCACTTGGAACGGCAGTCAATGTTTCTCTTGATGCTTTGGTGCGACCTGGAGATTTGCAAAAGTGCTTTTCTCCCAAATTAGACCCTAATTGAATAATCGATGTAATTCCTTGAATAGTAAACAGCCCTGCAGGAATTCAGTGGCACACAATGCTAAAGAGCAGATGCAGATACAAACGTAAACATTGCTTTAATCTGTTTATGCACTACTGCATAATTTTGTTGACGTTTAGTGGCATGAAGTCAAGTGCATATCCAAGCCGATCTTAAAATGCCTAGATTTCCTGTGTTTTAGCAGAGAGGGTTGAAGCGGAGCAAGAGGTCTCAACGTTTGTTAAGTTCCTGGTTCCATTTTTGCAAGGGGGAGGGGGGCAAAATCCCCCTTTATGCAGTATTAAATGAATTGTAATGTAATGTAATGTAAATGTATGATGCCATATCCTGGTCAATATTCCATGATCTTTGGTTTTAGTGTTGGATTGATTAAACAATGGAATGTAATAGGTTTGATGCCATTGTATGGCTTACAGCCTACAAGGTACAACTTGCTACAACTTACACTTTAACCTTACTCGTTCTCTTAGATTGGCTCTGATTACATGTAATGCAGAGGGCCAGATCTTAGTATTTTGTGTGTGACGAAGTAGACATTTTTCTTCCAATCTAAGATTTTACTTAGATTCCTCAGCAGTGAGTATCTGTGTGTGAAATAACAGCATACCACATACTGCATAGGTACATTTATCAGGCAACTCTTCACAGTGCGTAGAGTTTGTGATGACTTCTGAGGTCCTCCTGCTGGAACAGCGTTAGACAAACACCTCTTAAGGCAAACAGGTAGATGAGAATGTAAGATAAAACCAAATCTCTTCACAAACATGGGGGCTTGCAGACATACTCAGGCTGAGAAGAATGCACACACTCTACACCTGTGGTAGGCTAAACATCGAGCGCCTTGCCCTCTAGGACTGCAGAGAGGTTTTGTATCAATTTGGTTATCCTAGCATGGAATATTGTGATGTATTAGAACACAAACCATGTGTTCAGAAAAGACCAAAATGATGCATGCATTTTGTTGAGATAAAAGATAAATGGTGCGAGACATACAATACAGAACAACACACAAAACAGATCCATGCCAGTCAAATAATGTCCCCTATTATGGCCACATAATCTCCTCAAATAGGCTTGAAAATGAAACATAATAAAGACCTCCATGGTCCAGTGGTTCAAGTTCCAAGGTATTTTTTAATATATGTGTGTGTGTCGGAAAACAAGAGGTAGATCAGATGTCCATTGTACAAATACACAACTTATTGCCATAAATAAACAAACTTTAAAAGACCTCATTTCAAGAGAGCTACATTTGAGCTGTGGGAGAACCTTCCCAGGGATGGTTCATTCCCTGTGTCTTATTCATTTCCTCAAGAATATCAGGCTAAATGTCACCATGTAGGAGCATCCAAATATACAAGAGTCATTTGTTCCAACTCCATACTTTTTGGGTTCAATTCCTTCTTTCCATAAAAGCCATAGTAGGAATCAAGAGTGTCCTACAGAGGAGGGCGCCTAGTGTGACATATATTATTACTAGTACTATTCACTGATGTTATTGTGTCACAGAAACCGCTTAGCACCCTGATTAATTCCTTTTAAAATAATATACAGCGCAGTGCTTTAAGTGATATACTACTGTTTCTTAAAGTAGTGTTCCTGCGACTAGATCAGCTGATCCTTCTCACTGTTTTGTTAGATATGAAACCATGTTGACACACGCTCTTGACCCTTGGTGTTGGGGCCTCTCCGTGCCAAATTATGCCTTTTAGTCTAGTAGTTATGTCACACTGTGAACATTTGAGAACACCCTTGCTGCTCGTCTGCGTTGTGATTGGCCAATGTCAGTGTTGGAGGTGCGCCCACGCGTACGCCTGTCCCTTGTCCCCAGCCCCTTTCGCCTGGCCTTGGCTTGAGTTCGCTGTTTGTCTGCCTGCCTTGGCGTCTCTGTCCCTTTGCTGCATGGAACTCTGGGATAGGTAGCAGTGTTTCTGTGGGCCTCCAAGCGACCCCCTCTCCCTGAGCGACCCCCCCCCCCCTCTCTCTGCCTGTCTGCTCTGTGTGCACTTTTTACGTCTCTGTTTATGAGAATTCTAAACAGACGGCCCAACACACATCCACCCACGAATGCATACACCAAATACACACACATACACATTCATACACACACACGCATTGAGAGGGGGCGGCGAGAGGAAGGTCTTCAGGGTGTGTGTTTGATAAACAATTCAGTAGAAATAATTAGCAGATAAGACATGCGCTTTGATTTCCTGCTGGGACTAAACTTTCTATATTGCCTCTGAGCTCAGCTGGTGTTTTTAGGCCAGTCGATCTGCCATTACCATACGTTGAATTTTTAATATGCACAGAATGTAAAGGACCAGTCATGAAATGCAGATTTATTCCACTGGGGTCTTTGAGAGAAAGGACAAGGTATTTGCATATATTAATGAATGTGCATGTTTGTGTGTGTCAGTGTGCATGTTTGTGTGCATCTGTGCAGTATGCATGTCAGACACAATTAGTATGGGTGTGTGGAGTTGATCCATCTGCATGCTCGTGCTTCTTCTTCTTCTGCATGTGGCCTTGTCTGTGTTTATCTATTGTTTGGATCTATGCATGCAGATGTAGTTGGAGTGTTTGTGTGTAGGCGCTTGTGTGTATGTTGTTATTGTTTGGGGGCAGGCTTCTTTGTTATTTTTCACTGCAAAGATGTAGAGCGCTGCACTTTAGAATCTTTGGTTTGCAGCTGCAGCCAGGTGTCTTTTAGAATGAGAATGTGTAAGTGTGTCTTGTTTTTGTTTGCGGGGGCAGGCTGCTCCCAACTGTTTTCAATTTTCTGTGCTTGTCTATTATATAAAAGACTGGATTTCCTTTTACAGTGACCCAAGACAATGAAGAGTTAGCGAGTCATGAGAAGATATTATCTTTATGTTTTAGAAATGTTATGTATGTTTACAAACCACATCAAATCACTGACTGTACCTTTAAGACTGTCTGACTGCCACAATAAAGGACAACAGCAGCAGCAAAGACCCCAGGATTGCCAGGTTGGCTTCTGCCATCCGTGTACGTGTGTGTGTGTGTGTGCAGGTGCATATGTCTGTGAGCACGTCCGTGACTTTCTGTGTGTGTGTGTGTGTGTGTGTGTGTGTGTGTGTGTGTGTGTGTGTGTGTGTGTGTGTGTGTGTGTGTGTGCGCACAGCCCTAGGCTCTGCACAGAGTGGCAGTTTTGCTGGTCTCGCTAACTCTGGTCTCTGCATCACAGTGCTGGTAGCCAGGAGAGGAGAGGAGGGGAGGAGTGGAGTGGAGGCTTGGTCAGGTCTTAAACTCCTGTGTGAGTGTGAGTGTGAGTGTAGCTCAGCTGGCTGTGTGACCAGATAACAGTTGATGCAGGGGAGAGGGAGGGAGGGAGGGAGAGAGGGATGGAGGAAGGCAGGGGGGAGGTAGAGGGAAAGAGAGAGAACACAGAGAAAGAAGGCAGAGGGGAAAAGAAAGGGAGAGGGAGAGAAGAAACAAGAGAAGTGGAGAGGGAGGGGATGAGAGGGAGGGAGGGGAGGGATGTAAGGATGAGAGCTGTTTTTTTTTCTTTACTAGCTTCACATACAGTACTTTGCTTAGTCTCTCTCTCTCTCTCTCTCTCTCTCTCTCTCTCTCTCTCTCTCTCTCTCTCTCTCTCTCTCATGCTCCCGCTTTCTCTAGCCAGTCTGTGAGACCTCTGGGAGTTGGCTTGCATTAAGACATTAACAATGACTCTGATGCTTAATAAGGGTGGGTGTGCGTCGAAAACCTCTTCAAAAAGCCCACCACAACCACAAGCACCGCCACCACCACCCTCCTCCTCCTCCTCCTCCTCCTCCTCCTCCTCCTCTTCCCCCACCTCCACGGGAGAGCTTCTGGCAGTGATGTCGGAAATCGGCTATTAGCGTTTTAATAGGGTTCATCTAATCCACGCTGGCAGATTAGAACAGTCTGGACATCCACCAAAAGGATGCATTTGCTTCTCCTCTCCTCTCCTCTCCTCTCTTCGCGCTCACTCGCTAACGTCTTCATCTCTCAACACTAATATATTCACAAGCGGCGTGTGAATGTGTGCTGTGTGTTAGCGAGCAGAGCACCCATGCCAAGCCAACCTGTTTCTGTCTGGGGCTAGATGAATGGAGCTCCCCTAGCCAGCTATTTCATATTGCTTTATCCATTACTATCCCAGCAGGCCTTGTTCTTTCACCCCCCGCCCCCCTTTACACACACACACACACACACACACACACACACACACACACACACACACACACACACACACAAACACACACACACACACAGCTCGGCTTGGAAGAGGGCCTGGGCTAAAGTGGGGAGTGGAGTATTCTCAGTGGAGAGCACTTTCTGACTCCCATTTGGTTGTGGAGGTGATTGTATTGTAATATGCTATTAAGCTGACATCTGTCTAATACACAATGGCACAGAAAAGCTAGCCGCCGAGCCCAGCTCTCCTTTTTCCCCGTCTCTCTCCCCCCCTGGGCTTTTGTAAACTCTCAAAGGCTAATGGTCAAATTGGGGCCTGTTTTAGAAATGGGCAGCGGCCCATCTGACAGCGATTTTCGAATCTCGTGCAATTTGATGATGGTTCCCATCCCGCGTAGCCACAGGCCCCCCGAAAAGGCAGCCAATCGCGGCCGTTCGTCCGTGCGACTCGTCCAATTACAGGTCAGCCGTGTCACCGCATCATTGTCTACAGCTAAGCCGCCTTTGTTTCCCGCTGGCGGCTAGTTGCTGGTATTTTTCAGTCTTGTTTTACGCAGGAATATGTGGAGGATACATATAGAACTACTGTATACAAATGTTGCCTCAGTCCTGTGGGGGTTTCACAGTGAGAAAGAAATAACTGCTCTGAAAACAAACAAAAGAGGAAGTCGACCTTTGAATTGTGACCATTTTGACCTCTAGTCTTGCCTAAGTTGTGTTGTGTGGTGAACCTCTTAGATTAAACATGTAGTTGGTTGAGGCTCCTTGAGATTCTTTAATCCACAAAAAGCTTTCACTTGACCCCTCAAAAGAAATTGTTTTAAGAAAAGCCCAGGCACAATGGAGCCTGTGGTGACGGCCCATCAGGCTGTGTAGATCTCCATTCCCCAACATCCAGCCACTCCCTCCCTCTCCCCCCAGCCCTGCGCCTGACTAGCCAAACTTGAGCGGGCTCAGACAAAACCTGCCACTCTCACGCCGTTTGCGCCCAGGGAGGAGATTAATTTCCCACTCCAGAGATTAGCAGAATACCTGGAGGGTAGCGAGTCGTGCTGCTGCTGCTTCTGCTGCAGTCTGTCTGTCTGTGAGCATAGGCTAATGTTTTTTTCTTCTTCTTCTTTTTCTTTAACAACGGCCCCCAGCTTGATGCCTCAGCAGCCCACAGACCCCACAGACTTCCTGTGCAGTGCAGGGATGGAGGTGGTAGTGGTGGGGGGCTCCATGCCCGCCTGTCTCACCCCAGCAACCAGACGTGTGCTCTCTCAATCGCCCTCCACAGATAACAACACAGCCCAGCTCCCATGATTAGCACACCAGTTGTTTCTCTCTTCCTCTCTCTCTCTCTCTCTCTCTCTCTCTCTCTCTCTCTCTCTGTTTCTCTCTCTTCCTCTGTCCCCATGTCTTGAAGTGGAAGAGAGGAGTGGTGCTGGGCTGGGCAGTGCAGGGGCGGTTCTGGCAGGCTGACCTTGAATGCTATTCATCAGTGGTCTTTTCTGGATCAGGATGTTTTATTGTTGCTTGTATCAGGTAATCTCTGTGGTGCAGCGCACTGATAACCTTCACTCCAAGGGGTGACTCCCATATAATCTGTTTCCTTTGTGCCCCCAACGTCTTCTTAGCCCTCTAGGAGTGGACAAGAAAAAAGGTTGCGCTGGTTGTGGTTAAAGACCGTGGTTAAACATTTAGCGCTTGTCTCAAGGAGACGTAGGCACCTTAAATGTCATTCGCCCGTTTATTTTTGGGTGTTGCCCTGTTAAAAATGTACACACTCTTAAAATAAGAGAGCGAGAAAAGCTTGGCAACATTACAAGGCTCCAAGACGAACTGAGAAATACTGCCGTAAAAGTTCTCAGCGCTCATAAAATTGAACGTTTTTTCCCTCGTTTCCTTTAACATGACAGCTCAGGAGAAGGCCTTGCTCTATTTTACAATGTCACTCAATCCCCGCGAGAGCCTCTTGTTTACAGCCAAAAAATGTCACCGTAAAGATTGCACTGCCACTCGCATTTTCTCACCCCAACAACCCTGAGGCCTCCCTGGACTCCAGACCTCTCCAGAACATTCCGTCAGCAGCAGCGGCAGCACAGAGAGTCAAATAACCAGGTCAGGCCATTTTGACATCTTCCTTTCTGTTCGAAAATATGAAACTTTTGTCGAAGGTGACTTTTGTCAACACCATCCTCTCACCCCAATACAACACCAGCCTCAACCTACAGCCCCACCCATCCCACCCCATCCCCATTCTACCGCTGCCATCTGCCCGCCTTAGAATGTGGCGCTCCATGTGTAACAGTGTAATGATGGGAATGGCTTGACCTTGAGCGGGTCCGAGCAGGCATCGGCGCTCCCGCCTTTGTTCCGGCGCCGTGAGGCAGGGCTAATGGGGCTGAGCTGAGCGCGTCAGGACTCTAATCCCTCACCACTATATTTTTTGGCTGCCACTGGAAGTTCAAGGACTGGAGAGTGGGTGAGAACAGCAACGCCACACTACTCGCACTCCCACACCTCCCTACTGTGTGGCAGTAGTAGTAGTCACCAAACCCTTCCTCCTCCTCCTCCTCCTCCTCCTCCTCCCTCAGGGCTGCTCCCATGGGGCTGTTTGTAGCAGCCACATCTCAGGTTACCAGCAGAAGGAACTGAGAGGATGAGATGCCTCCACCTCCACCATCACCACCACACCTCCTCCTCCTCTTTCTCTTTCTCTTACCAAACAACCCAAAACAACACAAAAAAACCCTCCAAGCCATTTAACACATCACTCTCTCTCAGTCATCCCCCCCCCTCTTTCTCCACCCCCACCACCATGTAAACAACCCCACCCCACCCCTACCACATCTCATGTTTGTGCTGGGCCTGTTTTTATGACCATGTTAGTGAACCGTCGCTTCTGCTCCGAGCGGCCACTGTTAACACAGCTGAGCCACATTAAGGCCGGCAGCGTGGTTCCTATGCCCTTTACCTGCAGTGGCCGCAGGGCCTGCCTGCCTGCCTGCCTGGACATCCCATTTCTCCTCCTAGTTCACACACACACACACACACACACACACACACACACACACACACACACACACACACACACACACACACACACACAAACAAATATACCCATTGGACACATACACACACACACTAGACACACAAACACACTCACAAACATACCCATTGGACACACACCCACCCACTGCAGACGCACACACTAACACACACACACACACACACCCACACCCTTGCAGACAGACTGGGAGACTGTGTGGCTCCTCTCAGGGGCTGTAATATATTTAATTGCCCATGGTGCTGCTGCTGCTGTTTATCTGCAATTCTGTTGGACAGCATGGCAGCTGCTGGGTCGCCTTTGGCTACATCCACTTTGCATCAATCCCCGCTGATAATTTGTGAAGGGATTGGCTGGGATAACTAGGCGGCATCCACGGCCCTCATCCATCAGGATATTGGAAGCCTATATAGCAGGGGTGGCGGAGGTTTGCGGTTGAGGGGGTGCAGCATCAAGCACTAGCCAAGCGTCGTGAAAAAGCAACATTTTTTATCGGAGCAGCGGGAACGATGCTGGGACATGGAGCCAAGGGCGATCCAGATGCTACTACAGCGCCAGGGCTTTGCCACGCCTTGGCGGACTCCTCTCTCTCTCTCTCTCTCTCTCTCTCTCTCTCTCTCTCTCACTCACTCTTTATGGGCAAGTGTTCAACTCCTCCTCATTTTCTTCATCTTCTTTTATTCTGTCTGCCATCCTCTCATCTGTGCCTTTGCCAATAGGACAATATCAATAATTAAAGTCACAGGAGATTTAGCCACTGGATTTGATCCTTTCACATTACCCAATAAGTCCATGTACTTTTTTCATCTAAATAATATCATTTGGACCAGTGACAACAACTCCACATAACTCAAATCATTTCACTCTTGAAGTGCATGACATGCATCTAAAGCATATCAGAGCCAGATGAGTGAAACTTAACACCCATTGGTGGCGTATTTTGTACACAAACAAACTAGCTAACACTTGTAGCCACCCGTGGAGTTTTGATGATTTGTAGTGGGCTGAACAGACACTAAAAGTGAGTGAGAAGCCCATGGTGAGATTCCTGTGTAAGACTGATGCTCAGGCCTTAAACATATTTGACACGGCTCTGTTTGGGCTGCCAGGAGGCAATTTGGCATTCCAGAGGAGAGACTGAGAGTGAGCAGACCTTTCCTGTTGAACCTTGAACCGTTAAGGGATCTGTCTGTGGCGCGTTTGTGCGTTAGTTCCTCTGAGATGTATCACCCCAGTCTCCCCCACACCCCCCAACACACACACACACACACACACACACACACACACACACACACACACACACACACATTCCCCCCAAAAACAGTGTTCTTCTTGGGACTGTAACTCGAGAGGTTCGTCGTCACGCTCCATATCACCCTACCGACCCCCAGCCCAATTATATGGCCCGACCCAGGTTTGATGACATAACCCCGCTGGGCTAAGGTGCCGTCTCTCGGTGGGGTACCTCACGTCTGTCACGCCGCGTCAACCCTGCATACTAACCAGCCACTTCCCAGGCTTCTCCCCAGGGGGGGACGAGAAGAGAGGAGAGAAGAGAGAGGGAAGGGAGGATAGGGAGAGGAGAGAAAAGGAGGAGTAAGGCTTCAGGAGAGCTCAGTCTCTTTACGAGTGTCTAGGAGGACAGAGACTGACATCTTCAAAAGGGATTGGAGAGAAGCTCTGGTGACACTTATAGTCTGAGAGCAGAGATGTTGAGTGGGCTTCATACCTGGGGTCCATTTAAAGGCTTTCAATCTAAGAACAGTTTTCACCATTTCAATCACAGAAACATTTCAGATGGATTCGATTACTAGATGATGTTGGCTGTTGGAGTCAGTACATTCCAAACAACATTCTAAATTCTTGTGGTTCTGTATGTAATAAAAAAAGATGCCTGAGTGGGTGGATTTGGAAATATGACCCCAGTCTCACATTATGTCCCATTTCCCTCTGATCAACCACACCATAATTGGAATGGTAATTAAAATGCATTTCAATTAGATTCTCCAATAAACATATTGGACAACTAACAAGAGAGGGTGATTAACAGTCTTCTGCATACGTACTGTAAATCTCTTGTTTTTATTACTGAGGATTCTGGGCAATCTGTTTCACAGCTCGCTTTGAGCACATGAGGAGAGACGTGGTCTCGTCATTAACTCTGTAATAATTGTCTCTGCTAGACGCCTTCAGGGATCGTTCCCCAACCGTGTCGGTAATATTTTTAGAATCTTGGGGGGGCTGTGAGATGGGTGGGGGGTCCTGCATTTCCAGTAAATTGCATGGTGGGAAATATGCTAATGCTCCAGTGGCTAAGCCGTGATCTCTGTACTCAGCAGTTATGCCATATTATTATGAAATATGCAGTGTGAGCAGTCAGGCAGTGGCATCTGCCACTGGAGAGAGGCTTGGCCAGCAAAGGCCTTGGTCCCGCTTTGATATTTCACACAGAGTGGCTGGGCGCCCCCAGATATTTGACTTCACCTTTCAAATGCTGAGGTGAGGAGATTCTTTCAAAGGCCTTTTTGGCGGTAGGAAGAAGAGGGCAGGAGGGTCAGGAACTGAGTTTTTGGGGCTTAATTTCGTTTTTGTGACGACCTGAGCTTGCCATTGACTGACCTCTTGTATCACAAAAGTGAAAAAGCTGCAGTGCTGTGTGGCTGAAGACTATTTTAGTGACACTGTTACTGAGGTAAACGTTTGCAAGCAGCTGCTGGCTGGATTATTTGTTTCTGATTCTGATAGTATAGCTAAATCTCAGAGTGTAAATTCAAAGTCCAAGACCAACATTTATAGAAAGGACAAACACACGCTGGATTCTTAAAATAAGATTTTTTTAATATTACTTATTATCATAAAGATATATTTACACACTTTACAGAAATAGAAAATAAAAACACAAAGCTACGCATGAAAAGGAAAATAAAATAAGTACTCCAAGAGCTAAAGCTTATCTTTTATAAATTAGAAACCAAAAGTTCAAATATGTACACAGTATTTCAATTTCTGATACACTTGTTTTTAAATGTCATTAATTTATGTCATTTATTTTTGCCCAGTTCAACATCAAAAACAGAGACAGACTGTACTGTACATTTGGCCTGGCGAGTAACATGAGCACACACACACACACACACACACACCTTTAAACTGGAGAAAAGAGGAGGAAGGACTTATACACTGTCTGTACGGTACTGTGCTTGTCACCTACTAATACTGATGAAGACGGCAGCAGGCAGCGTTGCCTGTGTACGTGTCAGTGGGGCTCCCCTAGGACTGCAAGCCCAAGAACAGAACGAGAACAAGAACAGAATAGAGTGTTGATGGTCTATGATGTCAGAGCATGGATTATTTTTCTTCTTTTTCTTTTTTTAACACCAGGGCCAAGGTGACACCAAAAGCACTATGGATATGTATGTTCTAAGAGACTCCCAGGTTTAGCCAGTGCTATGACATTACTCTTTTTTTTTTCTTCCCTCTCAGTAGGTGTGTAGTCTAGTGGGCGCTAGACACAGGCCAAAGTGAGATGGTAGCATGTGTGAGAAAGAGGAGCCTTGCGGTGAGAAGTGTGAAGTCTGTTTTTTAAGGGTTTTTTTGTGTGTGTGTGGGGTAATGACCCGTTGCTGAGCACAATGCTGCTCTAGAGGGAGAGCTAATCAAGTTAGCCTGTCGGTGGCTACGCCTGCTGTCGGATTGGATTTCAGTCACCGAATTCCTCAGTTAAGCACCTCAGACACAGCTAGGTGATGAGCCCATCAGAAACAGCGCAGTCACACGTCTGCCACCATTTCCTTTTTTGACGCTAATGATCGGTGAAGGTAACCCTTGTGGGTTTGGTGCATCTGTTTGTTCTTACTGTTAAGAACTGGCCAGTATACCCAAGGTTACTTTAGCTTCCTCCAAACTTGCATCTACAGTCTTCTCAACCATCTCCCATCTTTGCACCTCCTATATCCTGACCTATCCTATTTCCAAATACATCTTTTTGAATGTGTGAGAGAGGACATATAAATTGAAACGCATGAAAAAACATGCACAACACAAGTGCACACAGAATTTTTGGGTCTGGAGAAATGAACAAATGAGCTTGAGAACAAACTCTTTGAGTAAAATGTACTGTATTGGTTTGCCATTGGTCTGTTAGTGGATGCCTTATTTTGTCCTGTTTGATCTCACCAAGCCTTAACCAGTCTTACTCGAGGGGTACTGCACAGAGAGAGGTCTGAGACAGCCTTCACGGATCTATGACATCGACTTTTTTTCGTGTAGCAGACTAATTTCTATACTGTTACGACCACAAAAAAAAAGAAAAAAGAAAAAGAAATAAATAATTTTTGTAAAAAAAAAAAAGGAAATTGATACAGTTTTCCCATACTGTATTTCCATGTTTGAAGTAAGCTTTGGACAACCAGCTAGACAAGAATCAGTCAAAAAGGAATAATTGTCACAATACACTGGAAAAACATTACATGCCAAGGAGACTTGTTTTTGGGGATTCATTTTTCCAGCAGCATAATGGAATTGCAAAAAAGTGCAGCCTTGCATGCCCGTACAGAGAGGACCAAAGCCAGGTGATTGACGGGAAAAGGAGAGCCGAGAGAGGGAGGCTTTGGATTCCTATCTCCGTCACTGATCAGTCATCTGTGGATGTGTGTGTGTGTGTGTGTGTGTGTGAGAGGTTTTTTTTTTCTCATTTCTCGAATCCGCCTGATAGAAAGCCAGCATCACCAGGGTGTAGCTATGGAGATGGGTAATGGGGAGAGCACAGAGACAGACAGAAAGATAGAAAGAGAGGGGGAGAGAGATAGAGAGAGAGAGGAGTCCGGTGGGGGTGTGGGGGGTTTGGTTTGTAGAGTCATGGTTCTGGTAAACAACGGTGGAGAGAGATTTGTGTAGGGGGGTGGAGGGGTGTCTCGGAGACAGCGGTTTATTTGACTTATTCTCCCTGGAAGGGCTGCTCAGCTGGTGCAGATGGAGAAAGATACATTCATGAGACGATGGTGTGGAATATAGGCATCACTCCACACCATGGTGGTGACTCTCCAGACAAGTAAGAGGAAATGGAGATTCTTTTTTTATTATCATGTAATTAAATTCTTTTTTCGAATTTTCTTTTTATCATGTTTGTAACACCCTCAGTGTGGACAGAAATCCTGTACAAAAACGCTCCAGGGCCAGTCTGGATTCATTCTGCGGGCGGAGCTACGCTGTGATTGGCACGATTTTGGGATTCACCGAGCCCTAGATTAGGGTACTTTTTCTTTTTTTAAATTGGTATGAGTGTGGCTTGGTGTCTATAATCTTGCCTAATTTTTGAGTGCCCTCTTTGTCAAGAGGAGCGTCGTGCATTGCGCTTGACGGTGTTCCAGAGAACACACACATACACCACTCTCACTATCAGCAGGTCTGTTTTTGATGATATAGCGACTTCCAAAGAAAAACGAAAATAAGCTGAGCTCTGCCAACTCTGTGGTCAGACGGAGCACGTGACTCAGAGACATGGAGGGTGTTGGGGAGTAACAGTCTCGTAAAAGCCTCATGACAGGTCTTGGCATCAGACTGGAGTAACGTTAAGCTTCAGACAAACGCTTGAAAGGACAGAGTGGTTTTTGCGATGGAAAAGAGCACACTGCACTGACCCTGCTACCAGTTTGCCAGCTGTGAATGAATTGGGAGGGGGGTTAGGGGGGTTAACGCTCTCAGCCGTCTGACGTGGGGGTTTGCCATATGTGTATGTGTGTGTTTCGCTTTTTTTATGGCGTGGTGTGAAAATCGAGGGTGGGGGTTGGGTGTGGTCGTGAGTTGAGCCAATCTGCCACTCTGCCCTCAGACAGCCCTGACTGTGGCAGGGGTCCGTCTGAGATAGATTATCCTGGGGTTTTAATGAGCGGAGCCATCAAAGCCGTGGCCACCTGCACTGAAGGTGGCTCAAGATGCAAGGCAACAGCTCTCCCGCTCAGGCGAGAGGGGAGAGGAGCGGAGGGGGGGTAACAACAACGACTTCAAAGTTGGACGGAAACCTGGATATGTGACGATAGTGTCGTGTGTAAATATATAGGCAGGGAGATATAGTTTTATATAATGCATACATACATTTAGATACATTTTGTTTTATGTGTGTGTGTGTGTGTGTGTGTGTATGTGTGTTTGGTTACGTGTTTGTGTATTGGTGTGCATGAGAAAGAGATTCTTAAATAAATGCACAGAGCATAGACGATTCTGATATAGGCTTGTGTCACAGCACCCTGAGGAAATAAAATTAAAAAAAAGAAAACAAATGAAAACAGAACAAATTCCAGTATGATGTAAAGGCATAGTGAATACGTCAATATGTGTCTCAATGGTTGGGGGTTGGGGAGAAGCCCAACTGAGGGAGCACTGGTGGTACGGTAGGCGTTACGTGGTGAAACTGGGCTCAAGCAAAATGGCTGCTTTAAAAGCATACTGTGGTTTTGGTTTTGTCTAATTCCTCTCAGACGCCTTCCTGACTTTTATGAAAAAAACAAACAAACAAACAAACATTTTAACTAGTTCTTGGACTCCAGTTGAACAAACAAATCAACAACAACAACCAAAAAAAACAAAAACAAAATGACGCTAATAAAGAGCTGTTTTGGATGAGGACTGAATGTGAGCGAGTGAGTCAGTGTTTGGAGACTTGAAATAAGAGGTAAATGTGTTTGCTTCTGTCTCTCCTGGCAGCATTGTGGAGTAGATCGTTATTTGGCACTTCATCTGAAGGTGGCGTGGGTCACCCCCAGCGTCTGGAGTGGACCACCCCGGCCAGTTAACAGTCGAGTAAGAGTCGGCCGCGGAACGCAGCACTTGAGTTTAGGAGGCAAGGACTCAGGACACCGTCACCCAGCCAGAGTCCCCGTATGAGGACATGGCCGCTAGACACCCCGAGGTGCATCACTCGGGCACCCAGTGGGTTTTAACAGTGAACTGATGAACATGAAATCAGTTTTGGACAGAAGAGGAATCCTCTATGTGTGTGTGTGTATGAGTGTGTGATGATATGTTGCAGTGTGATTGAGTGTCGTCTGTAGTATGTGCACTATAATTTTGGGTAAAATGGAAAGTCTTCAACCCTCAATTTATACTGTTTACTTGGTATTTGATTATAGGAGTAAAATGAGATCAAATAAAAAATAAAAATAAAAACAAGAATACTTAAAACAGTGGTAACTAATTCAACCAGCAATGGTAGTTAAATAATTACAAAAAAAACAAGTGATATAGTGATAAATATATTGCAACAGACAAGTGGGAAAAAATAAAAGATCTGTACATGCTATTGACCTGGCTTCTATGGGATCTCAGAAATCATTCGATTCAAAAAACAGGATTACATCAACAACATTGGATAATGCCATTACATTTGGTTCTCTGTCCTGGTTCCCTCTCATCTAACAATCCCACCCCTGTTCTCAAACCAGATAGAACCTCACAGCAGTGGAATAATGTGGGAATGTGGTCACCTTGAGTCGGTCGGAGAGGATGGAGACTAGCCACACCTTTAGGGATGAAACTTGACGGCTTTCAGGGGTTTTTTTTGTTTCTAAGACTGTTTTGGACCTGGCTCCCTTGATGGAGGAGGTGTGGGGATGGACACACACGTCATGCAAACTGTGTGCAGCACAGTGGGGGTGGGCTGGGGTTGGGGTTGGGGTTGGGGAGCATCAATGACAGAAGGGCTCTAGAAAGCAAATGAGAGAGAAACTGGATTGGGAAGGACGGACGGGGGACGGTAGAGAGATAGAGACTGAGAGAGAGAGAGAGAGTGATGGAAAGGAGGGAGAGGACAGATAGAGTAATCTGGTAGCTCGGGCTCAACACCCCCCACCCCCCCACACCCCCCTTGATCCTGGCCCCCCCAGGTCTTGGTAGAGCTTGAGGGTGAGTGGCTCGTCCTGGTTTTTATGTGGACAGAAGAAGAGTTGCTTGAAGAACCAGCAGGTGCTATGGACATCACTCTTCGGACTGGGGCTAGCGTACAGTAGGCCCCGTGTAGCAAGGCCCCCCAAGGCAAAGGAAGAGCATTAAATCAGAACCTGGGGGAGGGCGCTCGAAGCAGTGCCTGCAAGAAACCCACAGAGACAGACAGAGAGAGAGAGAAAGAGAGAGAGACACCGTAAGGATAGAGCATTTTTTCCCCTCCTCACACACAAGGAACCCACAGCACAGAGTGTGCCTCTAAGTTAAGTTCAGACTCTGAGACTCTTGAGACTATGATGGAAGACTTGACCTAAAAAAAAAGGGAGAAAAAAAAAGTCCACTCAAACAGCCATTAAACCGGCGTGTTCAATGCACAGCACAATAAATCCCCGCCTGACGCAGATCTAGGAAACAATTATTCCCTTGTGGTGCAGGAGACTGCGTGTTCTGTTGAGAAAACAAGCTCGGGGCATTGGACGGTGTTCCTCGCGATCTTAATGCTTTTCTGTTGTCCCTGTCTTTTCTTAGTCAATTATTCTGAGATATTGTGCGCGGTCGGGAGGTTCTTAGGAGGCTTTGTAACATGACAACAGAGCGCCCTGATTGATAAGAGTCATCCCTTGTCTGCCGATGCACCTGGGCATGTTTCTGGGCTTGTGTAATGCTGGGACACTGATGGATATCTCTTCCGCTTGCCCGCCTGCTTGCTTGCTTGCTTGTGTTCTTTGCCTCTGTTGATTGTCTGCAGATATTGTTTGTTTTTGCTGTTGTGTGTTTTCCCTGAATGTGAATTTGCCCTCAAGTTCACCTCACCCAGGTAAACACACACAAAGCTCCTCCAAGCTTTCGGCAACAGAAACTCATCTACCTGTGACTACAAAAAGACTACTCTATATTACTATTCAGAGATTTGTCTCTTTATGTTTCTCCTTTACAGATTCATTGAGGAAGGTGCTTTGGTCCAATTGACTGCTTCAGGAAAACAAAAACAAACAAACAAATGAATTAACAGAAATAGAAGAGCTGCTCTGCGGACCTAAGACGTAACTAGGTGTCCGTCTGTCGAAGTCAAACGTGTCCTGCAATCTCCTGGTGCGTCTCAAAGCTGGAGGGCATTTCTGGACAGTGTTCTCTTTCTCCAACGCTCTCTAATGCACTTTGGCAGGTGAGTGTTGGGAGGGAATGTGTTTAAATTTGATTGTAATTCTTCTCAGCTTTCGTGACGTCTGCTGAATGTCTACCCTCAGGAGCCCTGTCTTATATGCCGTGGAAAGCAATGGAGTAATTGAGAATGACAAGTGTGTCCGCGCATGTGTGAGGGAGTGTACATTTGAGTGTGTGTGTGTGTGTGTGTGTGTGTGTGTGTGTGTGTGTGTGTGTGTGTGTGTGTGTGTGTGTGTGTGTGTGTGTGTGTATGAGTGTGCTTGTGTGTGTGTGTGTGTGTGTGAGTGAGTGAGTGTGTGTTAGTGTATGCAGGAGGGTGTAGGCACTGATACAGGCCTTGTTTGAATTAAGTTCAAGGGTAGTGTCTTCCATTCACATGCAGTACTAATTAAAAGACGAGTGTCTGTTGAATGACTTATCCATAGTTCAGCACGAAAGTAATCAAAATTTTCCTTCTTTTTTTTCCAACATTAGTCTTCCCACTGAACCCAACCCTGAATTGATCCTGCTTCGATTCTTCCCTCTAGGGTGGAACTCCACTACTCTCCTCTCAAGCTGTTTCCAAAGCCTTGTTTCCTCAGCTGAGGAGGGCGAAGGGAAGAAGGCAACGGAACGAGGGCATGAATGTGCGCGGCAGGAGGGGAGGAAAAAAGAGCTGCAAATGAGGGGCTTTTATGTTGACACACTCGTGGTGTGGCCCATTTCTCTGGTGCTTGTCAGGCCGTGTAAAGAGTTAATTCTGCCCGTCAGCCGGTGCTCTCCGCTGGGGCTTCCTTGATGAAGTGTGAGGCCGGAGCACCAGCATGCTGGAGGGTTTACTCACAGTACACTAGCCAGACCCCTTTTGTTTTTTATATACTGCAGTCCAGACAGGTTTGTTCGGAGTTTGAGAAGCTTGTCCCGTGGGGAATATCGAGAGGGTATTGCTCTGCTCCGGCCCGGTAGGAAATCAACATGAGTGTGGATTTAGATTTTCAGCTCCCGAGACGCTCTTTATTACCGGTGACGTTTCCTATTTCCCCTTTTCAGCAAAGGGCCAAGAGAGGCCATCTCATCACTTCATTGTTAAAGAAACAGAAACCAGCCTGCAAATGTTACCAGTTAATTTAGCAATGCATCTACTGTATAATACAACACAGGCCTGTGTGCTTGGTCTCTAGTTTCTAGGGGATCCCAAAGTACTCACAGCAATCTAGCCCTCTAAACTCTTGACTTGATTAACATACCGGTCAGGTCAAGTGCACTGGTGTGCCTCAGCTTAGTGTGTGTACGAGCGATGCGGGTGAAAAGTTCTGAATGCGCTGACCTCTGAACCCAGCGCTGGTTCTGGAGGGGCAGCGAGGACGGGCACGGGATGAAAAGGCGGCGTTCTCGGCCCCTCGTCTCGCATGAAGTGCTCTTCACCGAGCGAGATGGGCCCAGCCATTGTGAGTCACTGAGCCGTTTCCATTTAATAGAGCTACACAACTTCCTGCGGTTCGTCCCTTTTGTGCCCCGTGGCCCCTCTGAAGGCCTGAAAACAAGCATTGACTGCCCGACGCATCAAGAGAATGCCTGCCTCTCTCTCCTCTCTCTCTCTCCCTCTCTCACTCTGCCTCTTTAGTGGACGGGTTGGCCATTGAGGGTTTTGAAGTTTTCTGTTGTGACCGTGCCGTCCCCTTGCTCTTTGTGTGCACCTCTGCGGTGACATCGTCCTGTTTTCCTCTGCGCCGGCCGACAAGCGTGAGAATCGAGGACTTATTCCCAGCGTGCATAAAAAGTAGCCGAACAATGACAACCCCCAAAAACAACAACAACTCCGGAAAAAGAAAGAACAAAAAAAAAGAAAAGAATTCAAAAGATAAAAATCCAAAACATAATTCACCATAGATTGTAAAAATCCTCTGGGAGATGAAAGGGTGCGAATATCTCACTTTTTTATGGCAGTCAGCCTCCGGACTTTTAAAAGCCATTAAAGTGCTTCATTAAAGGGAGTGCTGTCCTTGGGGCCGGGGGCTGTCTCTGTTTGCGGGGTTAATTTACTGCGGGACTCCGCAGGCTAGCTTGGCATGATTGGCACCTCCTGTGGGGGCATTGTGTCCCACAGGGCTGTCTTGTCTCGCCGAGGGGTTTGTGAGAAACTTGTGAATGGGTCCCAGCCTTTCGGTCAATAGTCCATGGAGCCCGACTTGGCCAAGCTCCTGTCGGGGTGGGTGGCTGACTCTCTCCTTGGCTATCTGGTACCAGAGGCCTACAGTTTGACGTGCTGTGAGGTGAATGCAAGCCAGTGCGTGTAATGGATATCTGTTTGGAAACTGGACATGCTTCTGGTTTTCGAAAGGCGTTTGTGTATATTACTTCCACTGAAATAGCAATTTTCTGAGATATCGTATAGGCTGTCTTTTTCTCTGGTGATTTCATGGAGACTTTGCGGACACAAGGTGAAAACGTAATATTCTCACTGGCTGCAAAGATGAAAGAGACTTCACACAAAGCCTTATTTTCTCACACGACAAGTCAAATATGCTTTTTCATGCGGAAAATAAACCAAAAGCCGCACGGACGTGAAAGTCGACACCGGCGAGTATTAGCTTTAGTAAATGGTTTTAATTGGCTTTAATCGGAATAAGTGAAACATTTACACAAGGGGGAGAAAGGGGCTGAGACAGGCAGGTAATGTTTCTGTGGACTTTGGAACCTCAATCTTTGATGGCTACCTATCACGTTTCACTCCATCACAAAGAACCGACAGAGGTGAATGGAGAGTTTGGGCTAAGGAGGGCCAAAGTCCTGTAATCTCATAACGAGAAGTAGTTTTTCTCTGCCAACAATAATCTCCGAGAGTGGCGGTGCCGTGAGGAGGGTGGGAAAGACATAAGACAAAGGGAAGTGATGGACATTTGCACATTTGCATTTTGCTCATATTACACAAAAGCCTTTTGTCACATTTTACAGCACTCTAGTCTTTTCTCTCCACTCCCATGGTCAGCTAGGCTAGCATTTCTACCATTCTGTGTTTTTGTTTGTTTTCTGTTTTTGTCCTCACCTTGCTCTAGAACGGCATGGGCCCCTTGTGGGAGAGGCGGGGTCGAGGACGTCTCCTCCTCCAACCATTGGGTCTTTGGCTCCTCCCACCTCTGGCAGGATTCTGCTGGACAGGGCTCCGTGCCGTGTCCACCTCCTCCACACCCTTACTGTGCTCTGTGGAGGCCATTGGACCTGTCAGCAGAGAAACACACACACGCACACACACACACACACACACAAACAGAGAGCGCTTTTAAAACCTTATACTATGGATAAACAGAGCAGAGAACCACCACAGAATTACATTTAAACCAAATGTACATGTTTACATTGTTGCTTATGCATGCATGTCTACACCGCAATTTGGAAAACACATCAAAGTATCATGCTGTGTAAGCTTGGCTTCTAGTTTCATAAACTTCCCTATATATATGTATACACACACACACACACACACACACACACACACACACACACACACACACACACACACACACACACACACACACACACAGCATGTCCATATATAAGCTGTTGAAGAGTAGACTTTACATAAATATCCGCACAATCAATCCAAGCTGTAACACTCCACTCTCCACAACCCTCCATACAGGAGACGCCAGTTTCCTTCCCTGCACTCTACCGGATCAGATGGAATAAAATCTTGGAACAACAAGAAAAGAAAGACAGAGCGAGTGAGTGAGTGAGTGTGCGAGTGAGCGAGCTTCAATTTCATCCCAGATCTTCTGAGCCGTAATTCCATTTCGCTCCTGGTGTGATGTTCACCGCGGGAATCAGAACACCGACACCACTCTTAATTCCATTCTCTCCCTTATCTCTGCCTCTCCCAGAGACGTCTGCCGCAGGCTGGAGGCGCACAGGCCTCCGAGAAACACAGAGAATATTCTGGGCAGCCTGCATAGCGTGTGTGTGTGTGTGTGTGTGTGTGTGTGTGTGTGTGTGTGTGTGTGTGTGTGTGGCCCTCTCTGACTAGCTCAGCAGGTTAGCATGGAGCTGGTGGGGGGCTGGGTGGCGGGAGCCACATGTGTGTTTAACACAGTGGGGAAGTTGGAGCAGCATGTCTCACGTCTACAGTCACCCTGCCTGAAAACCACAGCTGTCACACACACATGGACACACACACACACACAGCAAACTTTGAACTTCCAATTGCATCACTCTGTTTGATTTAGCAAAACAAAGCACAGCGTGTCTAAAGTATATATTTGTATGACGGTATGTGCGTGCATCTGTGTGTCTGTGCCAATGTGTGTTGGTGTGTGTGCGTCTGTGTGTGTTTGAGTGTGTGTGTCTATATGTGTTTGAGTGTATTGGTGTGTGTGATTCTGTGTGTATTTGAGTGTGTGTCTGTGTGTGTTTGAGTTTGTGTATGTGTGTGTGTGTGTGTGTGTGTGTGTGTGTGTGTGTATGTGTGTGTCAGTCAGACAGACGGTCCCTGTGTGCCCAGATGTTTTCAGTCATCTCTCAATAAGAGTGGGAAGCCTCTCAAAGCCTCTTGCCTTCTTGGAGTTTGATCTCTATCTGCATCCCCTGTGACCTTCCCACCTCCTGACCGAGAGAGAGAGAGCAATCCTCCTGTGAGATCGCACTATTTAAGGAGCGCTGGCCGCTTAGGCCCTTACTGTTATTGAGGTGTTAAATGTGCTATTTCATATATGTGATCCCTCTGAGTCTTTTTCCTTCTGTTTTTTCCCCCTTTTTTCATTCTAGAGCTTTCTCTCGTGTGGACTGTGTGTTTCAAAGATTTAACTGTCTTACAGTGGAAAAATTCAGGCAATACCACTTTGCAGGCTGAATGAACCGAACCAGATGAAAAGCCCATAAAAAAACGGCTCGGTCATTCTGCAATCATCAATCTTCGCCGGAGCTCTGAAGCAGGCAGCTCATGACTCTTTAATCGCACGCACACACACGGAACACACACACACGGAACACACAAACACATAACACAGGCACATACGGAACACACACACACACACCTGCTTCCTGCTTTGCATGGACCCCACTCACTGTTCCTCCATTTATTGATAATATTACTCAACCTGCCACCATCTTGAAGGAGTCCTTTGTGCAATGGCTCTATGCAGATGTGCTGAGTGAGGTCCTCTCACTCTCTCCCTCCCCCCTCATCCTGATCGACCTCCCAGCCCTCAACGCTCACGGCCTCAGCCTGAGTGTCTGGCCACGTCTTAAAGAAGGCATCTCTCGGCCACAGAGGCGTAAATGCCGTGCCTTTAAACGTAAACAGAAAACCCCATTATGCTTTTCCTGTCAGGAGCCTGAGTGATGTCACTCGCAGAGGGACAAGACATTCCTCTCTTAAGATGTCCTTAGGGAGTCGCATATCTCTCACACGGCAAAGAAGTATTTCTTTAAACTAACTTTTACGAGCTTAAATAATCTAAACGAAAACAAACCTCATTCTATAGATTGAAAGACACAGTATTCTATGCTTATGTAATACTAAGTGATGTTTGCTCTCAGTCTAATGTCTCACTGTAAGAAAAACTCCATTTAGGTTGCCAAAATCAATGAAATCCAATTATGTGGTTTTTCAGCGAATCTGGATGGTAGACACAGTAGGCTAATTAGCACGCTAACAAACTGCCAGACGGCTGGAAGACGAACGGCTTCAGATATTCCGACCCATCTCCTGATAATGAAGAAAATTCACTCTGGCATCTTCCTGGAGAGAATGCAAATAAGGCCAGACTCCGTGAATGTGCAATAGCAATCTCTGTGGGAACCCTGGTGCCTGCACACAGAATATTCTAGAATCACACCTCGTCAACTGATTTTAATCACATTTTCAGCATTATGGGGGGAGATTTAGACGTGTATAAGACAGAGAAGGAGAGAACTGAGCCTTGAGGGCTGCAGACTGCTTATTTCCAAGTGCTTTCAATCTATAGCTCACAAATTCCTGCCAGTTCAAGCTCTCTTTTTTACCCGGCTAATCGTCTTTTTGGAAGCATATTACATGCTAGCCAGAAAACACAGGATTGATTTATTCACTGCAGAGAAAAGACTCTGTTGCATATTTCACCATTTCATAGAAGCAGGGGGTGAGGTGGGGGTGATGGGGGGGCCCTTAAAACCATTTCTCCCTCAGGCTTTCTAATCCCTCCATTATCCCCTTGTTATTGTACCAGATAGTGAATGAATGGAGGAAGTTTACACATTCTGTCTGCATTCGACTCATTTCTTTCTAATCTGGAGGGGTTTAGTGTGTAAAAAATCCCCATGTGTGAGCTGTTGGAGAGGCCTGACAGGAGACCCACCTCCTCCTGTAATTCCCCCTCACATCCCCCCATATCCACACCACCACCCTGCCCAGGCTGCTTCTCTGCTGTTCCTCTCACTGCAGAGAGGGAAGGAGAGAGAGAGAGAGAGAGAGGGAGAAGCTGGCTGTTGGTCCTGCTCCAGTCGAGTGGAGACTGCTGATGAAACCAAACCATCAGTCAGCTGAACGGCCCCTCTTACATGACATTGACACGCACGTGGGCACGTAACACGTGACAGAGCAGACAATGCACATTGCTTTGCTCACGGTGAGCAGAGATCTTTGTGATTCTGGCGGTATAGGTGTGTGTCTGTGTGTGTGTGTGTGTGTGGGTGTGTGTGTGTGCAGCATGGGAAGATCTCGCATCCTTGCTTCAGTAATTACACCTTAGACAGGCAGAGCAGTGCAGTGCAGAGCAGAGCGGTGTAGAACTCAACCCATCACCATCACTCTCCTCCAAGAACCCCCATCACATCACCACCTCCACAGCGCAGCGCCGGCTGTCACAACCTCCAGCTTCGTAATGAGACAATTTAGATGTTTCCTGCCAGAGCGAGCTGTCAGGCACTGCTCAAAGCTGTAGCATAGAGAGTTGAGAAGAGGACCCTAGCACCCCCCCACCGCACAAACACACTCACAAACACACACACACACACACACACAAGCATACACACAACAACACACACACCTTTTGAATGCTGAAGGAGGAGTAATGACAGCCGTGACAGTGATGAGGTGGACATTTCAAGCTGTTTATGAATCAACTCATCAAACTCGTGCTGGTGGAGGTGTGTGTGTGTGTGTGTGAGTGTGTGTGTGTGTGTTGGGGGGGTGTTGAGCATTGAGCTGGTGGAAGTTAAAGCAAGACTGTATGTGAGTGTGTGGGTGGGTGGGTTTGGATGGACGAGGGGTGGGTGGGTTTGTGTAGTGTGTTAGAGGAGAAGAGAAGATGTGCGTTTCTCTGACTTTGTCATCACCATTGACTGCTTGTGCGCTCCTAGCAGCGGGGGGGCTCCTGCACAGCGCATTATATAACTCAGATACTGCCTGCCTGACTCACATGCTTCTGCGTCGCAGACAGACCAGACGAGACTAAACAATAAACGGCAACAATAGCACCCACAGCTCATCCATAATGCAATCATCTGCTCCGTACGTCTCCGTAAGTCCCCAAATCCCCGCAAAATTCACAAACCTTCTGTCCCGTTATTCGACTTTAACTGATGCCAGCGATACCCACGGCTAATATCGTGTTGTCGCTGGCCTTTTTCCCCCCAAGTGGAGGGATTCAGTTTAACAACAGCCCAATGTGAAGGTAATATGAAAGACGTTGGGGGAAGATGGTTCTCACGATAGCGAGACGCTTATCGCCGAATCTCCCCCCCGGAGAAGAGCGCTGGGCTTATCCCAATCAGGTGGCCACTGCTTGCTGCTCAGCCTGGGTAATTCTGTCATTAAAGTTTAATAAAGTGGGAATTTTGGGAGTGTGTGTGTGTGTGTGTGTGTGTGTGTGTGTGTGTGTGGTGGGGTTAGGGGTTTCTGGTGTTACGCAGTGGTGAGAGTCACTTCTGTATTCCCAGGTCTTGTTGCAGATGGTGTTGAAAACAGAGAAGAGGGGAGAGAGGAGCTGAGGAAAAAAGAAAAGAGGGGCAAGGAGAGACGAAGAGAAGAAGGAGGCAGAGGAGGAGGAGGGGGGAGAGAGAGAGAGAGAGAGAGAGAGAGAGCGCTCTTGGCACCTCCAGCACCACGCCTCAGCCCAGTCTGCTGATGAATGGCTTCGCTGCTGCCATCTTATCCCCACTGCCACTCCCCCCCACCCCTCCCCCCTCCTCGCCGTTTCGCCAGGCTCCTCAGGTACCATCCATTATGTTGCTTTTTCTCACCAGCCTGACTTTTTTTACCCTCTCTCTCTCTCCCTCTCTCTCACAATCTCAATCCATTCCTCTTTGTGCCAGCCGGCCGCTGCGTCGCACAACTCCTGACAGTCCTGTCCTCATAAATTCTCCCTGCTGTCTTTCACTCAGGGTTAGTTGTACATCTCGCCATCTCTGTCTGTCAGATAGAGGGACGTGCCGGGCCGCCAGATTTATGAAGCCGCTGGCGCTTTTGACATCTAGGTTATTAAACACCTGTGAGTGGACTGGATGCAGAAAGGTCCGGCACTGTCATTTACCAGAAACGGACACGAGAGTCCGGCTCATGCGGACAGATCACGGACGGGAAAAAAGGGGGTTGGAATTATTGGAATTACTCTCGGAAGCGGAGGTAAGGCCTTGTCTTGCATGTAAAGACGGGGAGGCCTGGGGAGGCCCAGATGGGCTTAATCTGTAGCGGCCGACCTCTGCACCCCCTTTGGCCCTCCAGGAAGTGAGAGATTAGATCTACTTATAGCCTTCCAGTGGAAAGCAGAAACAGGTGAGAAGCGCGGCTTGTTTGTGACAGAGGTGCTGCTGTATCAACGGCGCTTCCTCAAGCGCGACGGCGGCGGCACTGTCGCTTTGATGTAGGCCCTGCAGGCACGCTTCAATCACTTTGGATTTAACGGCGAATCGATATTCTATTTAATTGGATTTCACTGTTGTTTGTACACGGCAATAGTCTATCTCCCTGCATGGTTAGGCTGCTTATGAAACAGTGTATGATATTATCGATCAATTTGCAACGCTTTGGAAAAGACTCAAAGAGAAAAAAAGATCACATGATTGCTACCCCTCCCCTTGTCCCTTCCTCTACCAGATTTTATCTATCCCTCCATCACTCTCCTCCAAGCAACATCACTTCTTTGCCTTTCTAGGGCAGACCATCTTAGTCTTTCCAAGCCTGCAGCAAGTAAACAAGCAAGTCAAATATCTAATGAGCGCACTAGCCTGAGACCGGTTGAGATAATAGTCTGTTTGCTAGACTGGTTTGCTCCAATTTTTTCTCTATATATATATGGGTATGTGTGTGTGTGTGTGTGTGTATGGTGTTCGTGTGTGTCTATCTAATCACCACAGTGTGAAGCAAAGGGGCAGTGACACAGCCACAGGGTTACCTGCTTCCTTCCTTCCTGCCTGCCTCCCAGACAGCTGTTAGCAACTCTCCGGCCTCCCCAGCTCCACCCTCACTCAGAGCGCTGGCATCGGACCAGCATGGTAATTGTCGGTGGCTGCAGCGATTGGCTCCAGGTCAAAGGTGACGACAAGAGATAATGAGCTCTATCTGTCCACCTTCCCACACACACGCGATGTGTGATTTTTTACACAGCGCCAAGGCCAAGGCAACCTGGGCTTTTTTTCTTTCCCTCTCTATTGCAGGGTGGCAAATGAGATGGGACTCCCGTCTGATCTCCTCAATGCATCAAATGTTGGTACGGCTAAAATTAGCCGCTGGCATTAATAGCTGCTCAAATAGAGCGGCAACCCCCCTGCCCTATTTTACCTGCAGTCTATGCTTCTCGCTCGCTAGGCTTCAGTACCTGGCCACTGTGGCTGGTGCATGCTAGCATGTTATCAATTTCCAGTTCACAGGCTTGGGAAACACCCATAAAGACCTTACAGTGGCTACGTGCTAATGGACTTATTTGTATTATGTTCATGCATGCGTTAACTTGTGAGTAGAATATTCTATGAGCATCTTTTTTCTTTTTTTGATGAGTGTGGGATGTATCGGTTACATCATAGATTAGTGTTTCTCTGTTACTAGTATGAAGGCTCAGAAATATCAAGCCTGCAATTTCTCGGGGATTTCCAGCTCTGTTGTTGTCAGTGTTTTGGAGAATATAGCTGTGAATCCCATGGGGGGTGTTGCCATAGAGGGGACTGTGATGTCACAGGCTATATTCTCACCCCTTCTGTCTTCAGGGACTTCATTCATTCATTAAGATGAGAGAAGCACTATGAATGACAGGATCTGGCAATCTGCAAATCTCTTTGAGTCTCAATCACACACACACACACACACACACACACACACACACACACACACACACACACACACACACATTCACATGTACACACACGACACATGGCATGTTTTAAGCTGCTTTTCCTACTTAATCAGGCCAGGCTGGAAAGCATACTGACCATAGGCAGACGTGTTAATCGTGACACAGAACAAGCCCTCAGCACAAAAGCACAACTCACAGCTCACCTACTAAATAAGCTCTTACTCTGTTGGAATGGATTTGTGTGGTGATGTGATCACACATACCACCATACGCATCTACACACACACACACACACACACACACACACACACACACACACACACACACACACACCTCTCCTTAACAACCTCCTGTTGAGGCAATGAGGAAATGGGCACTTCCTCTTTAGCATGTGTACAAAATCACCAGCATCCCTCCCTACATCCTGGAGAATGTTCTGGCTCTTTGAGACCGAGAGCAGTCAGTCGGATGCTTATCGTATGCCCACCAGTAACTCTCTGTGTGTGTGTGTGTGTGTGTGTGTGTGTATGTGTGTGTGTGTGTGTGTGTGTGTTTGATGGGGGTGTTGGGTTGGATGAGAGGGGGCTTGGCAGAAACTGGTACCAATCTCCAGCCGACTTTTTTCAGGCCCACGTTTCCATGGCAGCGGGCATGAAAGGCGCTCAGTCCGGAGCAGAAAGAATGACATTGTCAGTTGGAATGGATCAGGTTTCTCCCGTTTACAAATTTTCAGCGCACGGGGCCTGCATGAGCAATTAGGCCATGCCACTGTTGCTGGGTGTTCTGCAGGTTAACCCCCGCTTGGTCATCTGTTGTGATGCCTGCAGCCTGCCCCAGATTGTGTGTGTGTGCGTGTGTGTGTGTGTCTGTGTTTGTGTGTGTGTGTGTGTGTGTCTGTGTTTGTGTGTGTGTGTGTGTGAGTCAGCCCAACCACGGACATGTTTGACATGCAGCATTGTGTCTCCCAGGGGGAGGAAAGAAAGGCCTGCTTTGTGTTGTGCAGTCCGCTTAGAAAACAACACTGACTTAAGAAAGTTCACTTGTCATATCCACTTCCTCTGTCAGGCATCCATCTGCGAGTCACAGAGCGCATGAGCATCAAATGCTCTCAAAGTCGACTTGGCTCGTGAAAAGAGCACTTTACCAAAACAAACAGTCAGGTGAAATAAACACACTGACTCTGACATGGCTGCCAGAGCTATTTGATGTTTCACTTTCCCCCTCACATTCCTGTTACTTTGTGAGTGGGGGCGTAGTGGGGATGGAGGTGGGGTGGGGTGTGGTGGGGTTTTGCATGCTGATGCCTCACCACCCTGCGCACGAACTACACATGACCCAAATTAGCAAGCGCGTTTAATGATGAGGTGCGAAAGCGCCTGGTTTAGGATGATCAGAGCGCTCCGCGTTCAAAGGCCTGCCACTGCTGCCTGTACTAATGAAGTTGTGAGCTGTTCCAGAGAGCAGTGTACTCAACACACACACACACACACACACACAATATAGTAACACACAAACATACATACGCTAACACGCCACAAACACATGCATCCCTAACACACACATCCCCCCACACACACATTTTTGAATACACTACCCCCCACACACACACCACCACCAGAAACACAAATACACATATATACACCTCTCCACTCTCCACCTCAAACCAGAGTGAGTGGGGGTGAATCTGTGGCTAGAGGTTACTGCAGGCTGGTCCCCTATAAGTCTGAGGAAATCAGCTCGACCAAATCAGCCAAAGCATCTTAAGTCAGATTTCTCCTGAACGGGCTCTTGTGGGCAGCAGGCTGTCTCAAAGAGGATTTATTTGGACCGAGGGGAGCGAGGGGCAGGCAGGCAGGAAGGCGTCAGAGAGTTTGAGACCGGGATATTCCACTCAGCAACCCAGGGGCTCAGACGCAGTCGGCTGGTAAATGGGTGGGGACAGTGGGAGGCGCGAGCTCCCATCTCGTTTCCCAAGTCTCCAGAGACAGCACTGCGGGCGCGGAAAGATATTCTCAGATGGGACGTTTCCATGGACACCTTCATCAGAAGCGATGAGCGCTTCCCCTACGCCTGCTTGTGTCATAACGCTACTAAAGCATGAACCTTTGTGCCCTCTCCTCTCTCCGTCTCTATGTCCCTTCTTCAAGTATGTGTGTGTATACGTGTGTGTGTGTGAACCCATTGACTTTGAGTTAGCTGAAGTCTATGCCTCCCCTCCCCCAAAACACACACACACACACACACACACACACACACACACACACACACACAAAAAAAAAAAAACATACATCCAATATACTCTGTGCCTCCGGCTCAGTGCCACCTTCACGGAGTGACCTTTGTGGGGGTGTGGGGGTTGGGGGGGTACACTGACAAACACTGCAGCAGCTTGGCTGGTTTTTCTCTTAGTAAGTGCATTTTTCGCCCTTATATATTTCCACTGCCTACAGACTCTTAGAACTCTGCCAGGGCTCTATGGCATTTCTAAACTCAAATGGAACTGTGGCTTGCAACCTTTGCCAGGCCTTTGGCTGGTATTCGTCCAATAAACGCAGATGTAATTACCAGTGCTGTTGCTCATCTAATTCGTGCTGTCCCAGTTTATTAAGGGCTTAAGGCCGACTGAGTGGATCAGTGTGAATAGATGGAGGGATCGCATTTAATGAGAAGTTCAAAGTTCTTAGAGCAAGCAACTTTACCCCTGTTAAAGTATGGGAACTGTTTAGTCCACAAACCGCCAGCAAGGTACAGTGGAAAAAAGGGGAATGTTTAAGAGCTGAATGATGGTGATTACATGTGGGTTAACCTGTCAGTGTTTATGGCCCCGGGGAGATGAATGTGACATTCACTAGGCCCTTAAGTAAACTGTTTGTCCGATGTAGATATATGTTTACGAATTCCATTAATTATTTCTACACTCCAGCAAGAGGAAATTTCCGCTGTCTTGAGCAAGACATAAGGATCTACAGTAAGTGCACACTTTTGTCTGTCTTTCCTTGTGCTTGGTACTCCCAAAGTCTAGTTTGCGGAGTTTGGTATTCAGACAAAGGTTCATTAGTTAACAGTGAGATATCCAGGGAGGAACAGTTCCAAAATCCAAAAGAATAAGCTAATGCAAGTACTTTTCACATTGGAGAGTAAACTGTCAATGTGACGTAGCCAGATGATGAGAAAATGACTTTGATGATTCTCTGCGGAGGGAAAAGCGAGTTTCTGTTTGTGTTCTGCCATAAATTGTTCCGCTAACATAGATGTCCTTCCCTCGAGAATGACTTGTTTATCTATTTCCAACTTTTTATATATTCTCCGCTGAGAAAACATATGGTGAAATGGACCTTTACCATCACATGACTAATGCGAGAGGCTTTCACACGGTAAGGCAAATGCCACTGAGCAGTAGATGAATGAGGGAGACGATGACTGATGATTCAAAACATGAGGCAAAGCCAGTCTTTTTCTTTATGTTTTGCCATAAATTGATTCACTGTAATAAGAATTGCATTATGGATCTTTCCCCAGGGATAACTACTTTATCTCACACATTTCATATTTCTTCCCATCGGAAAGCTCCCTCTGATAAGAGGCTCAACAAAGACGAGGCATGTGGCTTTAAACATATGCTGTCACCTGAGGCACAGAATTATATGTGATCTTATATGGAGCACTGGTAAGTGTTCTCCAGCAGTTCAAAGCATCCAGAGTACTGACAATCTTTTTTTTTTTTTCCCTTAACCTGACTTTCATCAGCGATCCTCACTTTCTAGACTCGTTGAGCAGGAAACCGTGCAAATGGTAAGGGCATCAAACGTGATCAATGGCTTTTGGCTGCCTCCGAGTTCTTTCTACCTATCTGGCGTGCCATAAATCTCACATGATGTTATGATATGATATTAAAACAGCCGTTATTAAATTTCTAATTTTGCGAGGTGAAAGTGGAGTTGTGTGGGACAACATGAGATGAAAGCTGATAAAACTAAAAGATTTGTTTTGTTTTAGGTTTTTTTCTATTTTCTTCCTAGAGGAACTTCCGAGGGGAGTCAGGGGTTTGGATATCAGTGACTGTGCTTCTGTACAAGAGTAATATTTTTCCACTCCATGTTTTTTCTAATTGACCATGAAAGTAATTAGAGAGCACTCATTTCCATGACTTGAAATATTTATTCAGCGGTTGAGCTTTTGCTCTTAATAAAAATGTCCACTCTGATCGCATCAGATTGGCAACCACTATAAATGTAACACTTAATGTTTGAAAAGGGAGCCATAAATCACATTAATATCAGACCCCTGGTGGAAACGACCAGCCGCCCGGCATATCTGGCTTTAATTAAGCCGTCCGAGTGTTTCACTGAGATTTCTGCAGCTAAGGAATAAGTTTTGATGTTCAGCAGACAGACACAGAAAGGGGGAGAGAGAGAGAGAGAGAGAGAGAGAGAGAGAGAGAGAGAGAGAGAGAGAGAGAGAGAGAGAGAGAGAGAGTCTAACGTGGAGGCTCCCAGGGTGTGCTTCCAACTGGTAGTGACAGTAAAGGGAAAAAAAGAGAGAGAGAGCGGGTGAGGGGAGACAGAGAGCTGGAGGGGGGTTGGAGTGGAGGGGGGTCTGAAGAATCCAGATGCAGGGTGGTGGTATAGAGTCAGTGCAGACAGCAGCAGTCCTTTTAAAAACCTGCTCTGTTTTTTATGTGATTATTATGCCACAGTGCTCTTTCATATGCTCCTGCGCCATCCACCTGCAAATTTGGGCGAGCCATGCAGCGAGACCACCAGCTGTGAAGTTTCAGAGGCTTTTTAATATTTCAGAGTGGTGGTGCTCCTTGCACACTACTGAAAGCCTGCAAGACCCATCGTTCTTCGCATGCCTCTCTCTTTCTCTTCCCCCCTCACTCTTTCTTGCTCTCTCTCCCTCTCCCTTTCCCCTTGCTCTCCCTCTCTCCCTCCTCCTACATATCTTAAAACCTCGGCATCTGCTTAAATCACAGAGGTCTAGGTGAGCTGATTTATTCAAAGCGATCCGAATTGCATTACAATGACCCAGGCTGGCCCCACAGTCACACACACACATGCCAAAGCATTCACCAGACCTGCTCCCTGAGGGGAGCTTATCTGAAAGGGCTTGCCTGATATCCCTACCAAATGAGTTATGATTCTGCCCCTCCAATCTCCCCTGTTTGCCACGCACTAAAGCAATCAGGCGGTGTATTTACGATTGGCCACAGTACAATGATCGAGAATAAATTCTTGTTTTTCGAACACCAGCTCAGACAGATTTTTTCTTTTTTTTGCAGTGATCAGTCTCCAAACACCCCCCTCCCTCCCTTCCTCATTTTAGCTGGGTGCAACAAGTAGCTGGTGGGAGTAGGGGGTGCTAATGAACCATATGTTCTCCTTCTTTCCAAGGTTGACACCATCGGTGTGTCTGATTTATTTATTCTTTTTTTATGTAGACTGGTGCTGCGTGCTTCCACTGTAAATGCACTGTACACTAGCAAATAGTAAAAACCACAACCCATTATTCACATCACCATTCTACATCTGCAGGCTCAATCTGCGGTATTAGGAAGCTAGCACTGCCAGACCTGCATACTAAAAAAAAAAAGAGAGAAAAAAGTGAGGTTTGTAAAAATGCCATTTAAAAGTAAAGATGCTCTGATCTCATGTCTAAGACAGCCGTCTCGCGAGCAGCTTAGCCGCAGACACGCTCCACTCCTCTTCAGCAACAACAAGCCACTTACTCAAGTCTCCGGCTGCCCATAAAGGATATCCAGGTTACTCATGAAAAAGACATGAACTCCGACCCTGAGTGTCTATCTCTGGATGGCGTGCGCCGCGTGTTTGTGCAAAGCCTGTAGGCTAGCGCCTGCCAAGTCAGGCCAAAGCGCTTCCAACTCAACAAAAACCTGACCTGAAATAATTCTCAGACGATACAGTAGAAAATCTCACTACCGCTTGCCGCTGCCTCATGGCTCCTGCAAGCCCACCATGACCCCCCTCTTTACCCCCCCTCCCCTCCAGCCCAAACCTTCTCCTTCTCCGATGGTGTTATTATGTTATTGCTGGACATCTGGAAAAGTTTGCTTATTTTTTTACCTTCTTTCTTTCTTTCTCTCCCCCCCTCTCTCTCTCTGTGGCCCCTATAATCACGACCGTGGGCACAAACACCTTCTTTACATTAGTGTAGTCGGGTGAAAAAGCGCTGGAATTATGATTTAATGCTTCCTGAGCGCTGCTAAGCACTCGCTCTATTGATGTTGTTTAACAAAATATCCTGGCCCTCACTCTCCTTCTCCTCTCCTCTCTAAAGCACTTGGCTGTTTTTTCCCTCACTTCTGTCTCTTTTTTTTGCGTCTGAAAAGAAACATTGTGTGCTTGCGGACTCCTTAATGAGACCTGTATTTATTTTTGCTGGCCTCTCTATGGCTTGCGGTGACCCTGAACGTATGGGCAAGGGGGCCGTGCCAGTGCACGCTCCAGCTTCGACAATACATCAAAGTTTAATACCGAATAATAGCATCGCTGACAGCTCGTGTGAAATTGCCCTTCCGCACGTAGACGATTTCTCGCTGATAATGCCAGGGATCTTTCTCTCTCTTGCTCCCTCTCTTTCGCTCTCTTTCTTTCCTGTTTTCTTTCTTCCTTTCTTTCTTTCTCTGTGAAGACTGTGATAAGCATCACCTGTACGATCCAGCTGGGGGTTGTGGAGTCAACCAGGACTCTAAAATTAACCATCTCTGGGGGATTTGAGCTTGTAGGTTTGTGTGTGAGTTTGTGTGTGTATTTCTGCATGTGTGTTATTTGCCTCCTTCGCATGTACAGTAAGTGTGTGTTTTTTTTAATCCCTCCTAGGTTTCCGTGACTGAGAAAAGGGGGGACTCTGATATCTCCTCTAGGCTGTCAGACCAGAGGGCCAAACTGTTGCCATAATAAGGAGTGTTTACATACCAGACCAGAGAGTTACAACAGGGCAGTGGAGAGATTCATATCCACAGTCAATTGAGAAGCACAGGGATTTTCGGCTTTTCCGCGCTGCTATCCACTGCTTTCCCGAAGTACCACTTGAAAGGAGATAATTGAGAAACGGGAGAAGACACCCGACAGGCCACAAGGCCGCTGCCTGACACCGAACGCCTGCTCCAGGGCACGTTAATAAAGCAACCGTCGCCTGTTGCACTCTTGAGTTCTCACGGATGAGCGTCCCCACCCTTTCCCTCCTTGTCTTCACTGGTGAAAAAGCACTGCTTATCCACCACACACCACAACACATACGCAGTGAAACACACACACACACACTCACACAATCAAACACACACACACTCACACAATCACACACAATCAAACACACACACATACAGTGCTGAAAAGCTGCGCTGCAATTCCCTTCCACAAACTCCCAGTGAACTGGAAAAGCGATTGTCTCAAGATGAAAGGCTTCACGGCCGCTGCCTACACACGCCAGCTCCCTTCCAACACCTTCCCATGACAGACAGCTAGCGAAACACACAGCGCAGCGCAGTGCAATATAGCTCCTGGGCTCATCCAGCCTCATAACACGCTCTCAATGGAGCCCCTCGCAAAGCAACACAGAGAACACACACAGTGACTGACTAAGCCAGCCAGCCATCCAAGCAACCAGCCAACCAGCCAGCACAACAGCATGACCCGAGACGTGCCGTCACACCGAATCCAGCGTTATCTCCCTCTCGACTTCTCTTTCCTGCCTGCCTGCCTGCCTGCCTGCTCGGGAGCTGTGCTGTCGTCGCAGCACAGCGGACATCAGGCGTGGACGGAGGGGAGCCTGAGCCAATGTCGATCGGGCGGAGTGAAAAACGACACTGGCCGTAATGCAGGGTAATTGCTTCCCATTTACGCCGCGCGTGAAGCAGACCAAAAATAGCACACGCGTGCACGTCTCACCCGGTAATAAATGCACTCGCCAAACGTGGGTACCACCAGCGAGAGCTCCGTGCATCGCTGAGTCGGTGCGGTCGTGTGTGTGTGTGACGCTCGTGTATTTTGATAGCACTGAGCAGAGCAGCCAGCACCCTACTCCCCACTCACACACCAACACACACACACACACACACACACACACACACACACCCTCTCCTTCTCCTTCACATAGCACACATGCCTCCCAGCAGTTGTTTGCGTATTGGTGTCAGTCTTCGCAGGGATCCAAAGCGTTTGCACAAGGCTGCCCCGTTGTTTTCCTTTAACGGCAGCTTGTTACCTCCATCACATCTGCAGACTGGACACAAGTCAGCTGACTGCATCTCTAAAGACTCGCATGACCTACCACACAACGCACATTGTGTCTCTCATTCATGCCGTAGCGAACGCACACATGGTCCCTCTCTCCATTTACATCTCCGACTCCGCGGCCACAGCATCAGATCCGCACCGCTAATTGATGGCAATGTACGGCGACAAAGCATCCAAATGGCTAATTAACAGTCACACACGGGCAAATACTCCACGGAGCACACCCTGTTCAAGACAAGGCAAGGCAATTGTTTGGCCCAGTAAAAATGAATTACACAACAAGCTGATATTCCAAGCACCTTCCTACATGTACAACACCACCATGCCTACAGTACATGGATCTGTTAACACCAGTCAGTTGCAGGCTTTCTGTATTACATCCTCAATGCCATTAAGGCTGTTAAATGTCAAACAAATCCATAGACCTTGCCTCTGACTAAATATCTCAGGTTTGCTCATATTCAAAGTCTGACTTAAACAGTGCTGCCATCCTAGAGTTGATCTCACAGAAGCAAGCTCCTTAGGTGCAATAATCACACAGACAGGCGATGTGTATACTGTATAAAAACAACTCCACCAAAGACCATCAACAATAACATGAAAACCACTGCAGTGCAGTAGAGAACACAGTCAGGTGCAGATATTCCTCCTTTAAGACACACACAGAGAGACGCACTCTCCCTCTCACACGCACACACACACACAGCCACAGCCACACACACACACACGCACATATGCGCAGAGAGAGAAGGCTAACCACCATGCCGGGTAACTGATCAACTACAGCTGCCTTGCCCAAGCTCAGGGCTAAACATGGAGACAGGGGGAAGAATACAAAAAATTGAAGAGAACAAACGTTGGCAAAGCCACAACCACAAGCTTGCACACACACACACACACAAACCCACACACACACACATAAAACAGCCTTGACTTACCAGCACTGGCTGAGCACAGCAGCGATACCACCAGCACGATCACCAGCGTCAGGATCTTCACATTCATTTCTGCTCTCCCCTCTGCCTCTCCGTTAGGCGCTAGCTGATATACTAGAGTGCTGTGTGTGTGTGTGAGTGTGTGTGTGGATGGGAGGGAGGGAGAGAGAGAGAGAGAGAGAGAGGGAGTGGGTGAGTGAGTGAGTGAGGGAGGGAGGGTGAGCGTGAGAGAGAGAGAGAGAGAGGGTGAGAGAGAGAGACTGTTTGCTCCTCTCTCGGTGTGTGTGTGCGCGCGTGTGTCTCTGAGTGTGCGCACAGAGCAGCGTGCGTGTGTGTATGTATGTGTGTGTGTTTCTAGTATGTGTTTGTATATCAGTATGTGAGTGTGTGACAGCGCCACTCCAAGACTAAAGACACGTCTTTATCTGAGCTCTCCCACAGCGTGGAGTGAGAGTGTGTGTGTGTCTGCGTGTGTATTTTCCTCTTCGCCAGAGAAGACAGCCTTTGCCAAGTCCAGTGGAGCCGTGAATGTGCTGAGAGAGAGAGAGAATGAGAATGAGAGAGTCTGTCGGTCGGTCGGTCTGCAGCAGGTCTCTGTAAGAGTGTGTGTAAGAGAGTGAGGGAGCTGTTTGCCTTGGATTAGGAGCCCAGTTGGTCATGTGCCTTATGTATCACTGACTCAGGAGGTCACAGTGAAGGGGCCTCCCCCACCCCCACCCTCTTCCCCTTCCTTTACCCCTCCATATTGCCCCCTACATACCCACAGATGCACCAACTACCCTCCCACTACACAGAAAAACAGGGAGAGGAAAGTGTGTGTGTGTGTTTGTGTGTGTAGAGGTGGGGGGTTGTTCAGGTTTATGATAATAACCAAACAGATGCTCTAGTTGGAGGAAAAAAAGTCTTTGATTTGTAAAGAAGGACTCAGCCAGGAAAAGCCAAGGAATGACAAAATACCAGCTCCGAGAGGAAAAAATAGGAATGAGAAGATGGGAAAGGAAGGGAAGAGGGGGAAGAGGTGAACCATTTCCCTCCTTTTGTGTGTCCTCCTCCAGATGTATGGCCACTCATCCCCCCAGTTCTTGCCACAGCTCCTGGCTCATCTGCGATGACGAATAGCCAGGCAGAAATGCTTCGCAGTGTTCCTCGCCACTCTCCGTGACAGCGAAGCAGCCCGCAGGAAAAGCTTATCAGAATCTAGGCGAGATTGCATCGCCCGTTTTTTGTTTGTTTCGCCCGATTCTGAGTCATTTGTTTTATTTTGTTGCACGGATTTTATTCTTTTGGCGAACAAAGCAGAGACAGAGTCAGCGTTCGATGTCTGGTTCAAAATAAATTCATTTTCCCCCCATGTTTGCTTACTTTGCACTAAACAGGAAAATGTAGCATTTCTTCCGACTTCATATGAATTGTGAGAACTATATGAAACTGAGCTTAAACTACAACAACGTCTCTTATCTGGCTTGGCCATAGATAGATGTAACAGTTTTTTTGTCACGAGACTGAAAGTTTGTATTTCTAAGAAGAGAGTTATTTTTTAAATGCCCTCTGACAAATTACAAAACTATGGTTCAGGAAATATTACTTCCACTCCACCCTTTCAGAAATGAAATTATGAAGTGAAAATATGCTTTAAAAAGGCCCACCCTATAACTTTCTCCATGATTCAACTCCCTGTTTCAAATACGTCATTTACCATCACTACCATCAGCATCTGACAAATGTCTACAAAGAGCCAAACCACAGTGTACACTCAATTGAAGCCAGACTGGGATGAATAGTGAGATAATTTGTGTACAAATCCAAGTCCACATGAAGCATATTGTTCAGTACTGTACCAAATGTATGGATGATTTAGTCTGCGTTACAGGCATGCCAAGATCATAAAGCTCTTATCCAGAATTAATGTCTACCATATTACCATCAAACAATGCATAATTCCTCTGCATAATTTGATGTGCAGCACAATTCACTGAAAACATACACTAACAGCAACAATGCCAAAGAAATAATTGCCAAGCTACAACAAAAGCATTCAAGGCTTAAAGACACTGAAGCCGAATTGGCCCGGCAGATGGAGCCTACACATGTTGATTGTAATGCACTCATGGGTGTTGCTAAATCGCTTAATGCAGAATGGTGACACAAGATGAATGAGCTTCTCCCCCCCTCTCTGTCACCCAAGCCTTAGAGGGCCAAGCTGGAAGAGGCTTGGGTATCGACCTCTGAGTAGCGGTCGCTCAAAAGTCACTCCGGCTGACACTGACTCTCCAGCTCAGGGGCCACGGCTCCCTTCTGGCCGCCAATAACACAGGCGAGGCTATTGTTTTCCTCGGGTGCCTGTTCCCTCGGGGAGCTGCCTGCAGGCTTGTCTTGTGTCACCCACTCCAAGCCTAGCAACAGGAGCACCTTCCATTTTTACACACTGCCCACTTGAGGCAAGCTTGCTTCTCCTGAAGTAATCCTCCTGCTTGCAGGGGGGGTTGACTGAGGGGCCGAGTAAAGATGCTTATCTGTTTGGAAACCTTTTTTTAGCTTTAAGATAATTTGCTGAAGCACAGTGTGCACAGAACGGATAGGTCACAGGAATGAAACAGTCTGTTCCCAAATGCCAAATCTGATATAAAACATGTTGTTTTATACAGTATGTCTTAACCCTGGCTATTTTTGCTTGTTTCAATGCCTTTTTGTAAAATAAGATTTTAAAATTTTCCTACTTTAATAGGATTTCTTTTTTGAAAAATTTCCTATCCAAATTAAATTTGTCTTTTGATTCATTGTAAAGCAACATGACACCTACACTCCTGGTGCCCAGGTGCCAATTTACCCATGCATCGTTATTGCAGACTTAATGAATCACTTTAATACCCTATATAAAGGCAAGGGCATGTGTGACATTATAAAGTCAGCTGTAAAGTTCAAACATTTGCACCATATTATTTTTAACTGTGTGCGGCATGCTGTAAAGCTTTGAAGTGTGCCAGATGGACACTGATTTCCCCCCAAGTGGCAAAGGGCCTGAGCAGGGCTGCATTCAGTGACATTTCCGAATTCCTCATGAGGTTTTCCTACGGGTACTACCTCACCGGAGGTGGCGTGAGTCAACTGTTTGGGGTAGGTGGAGGGTGTGTGTGTCTGTGTGGTGGGGTGGTTGTTGAAGCACACGCACGTGACATCTGCCCCAACACAGGAAACACTTGGCTGTTTACAGGAAGTTGTTTCAATGAAAGAATTCCATCTATGCTACCTGTCTGCTACCGGTGATGACTCTTGACTGTGCCCCCGTGGCACTTCAAAATAAAGGCCTTCCTGACTTTGTATTCATAGCTGTGTATGTAAACCATTCCCATTACAGTATGATGACTTTAAAGCAACACTATGCAACATCTCGCCATTTCCACATTAATTTGGATGGCATGTTGACATCTGTTTTATTTCCACCAGTCATCCAGGATACCACCAAAAATAATAATACAAAAAATTTACAGCATGGCATTGCTAACAGTGTTGCTATCAAATGCCAATTAGAACATTCTAACAATGCCAATAAGACTATTGGAAGGTTTTGTGTGACTTTTAGGTAGCTAATTCACTAGTTTTACAACATAAACTGCTAAGCGTTGTTATTGAGGGTAATTGATGCAAACATTGGAAAAAAAGGAAACACATTCTTCTCTGTGTCATTGAGTTTAGAAGTGATATTGATCATTACATGTGAAAGATCAACAGGTGGCCTTTCATCCAGATCCAGTGAGGGCTAAAAATGGGTCCTCTTATCTGACAAAATGTTTACCTCATTATTCTTGTGCATTCATGATTAATGGGCATCCTGTTTATGATCCGTTTCTTAATTAGGGATCTAGATCAGCACAGCCCCTTATACGCCACAACAGCTTAACATGGATGGAATGAGCTTGCTGTTGTGTCTAAGGCGGATGTTTGTTCATATTGTTGAAGAAAAGGCGGAGGTAAGATGGAGGATGGCGTTGAGGTGAGGGTAATTGGGTTGGCGTCATGAAAAAAGGTAGGTGACCACAAAACATTTTTGAGGCCGACTAAGCTATCCATATTAAGATAAAAATGTCTTGTTTTGGATTTCTCTTAAGTGCCTAAATGCTGCCTAAATTGACAAAGCCAATAGTAAAGTCAGGATGCTATTCCTCCAGTTACAGACTTTGCTGAACACTGAGTGTCACATGGAGACCTGTTTTTCATTAAGCAACCTGGTATAATTGTTGTTTAATGTTGATAATAGGCTGGCTTTAATTATCCACAGAACTATAACCAAATGCTTGCTTAAGTGATAAAACTAACAAAGCGATACAAAACAATATGAAACACTTGGAAAAGAATTTGCTATAGTCTGAAGCTAGACTATTTAAAAAGAGGTCTTTTTCTTCTCACACGAACAGGAAACACCTCTAGCAGCAGGTCTGCTGAAAAGCTTTTCTTTTCAAATCAATTGTAAAACAAGAGTCAGTTTCTTCTTTTCAACACATATGCAATTAGTTAATGATGACATCAATTCCACAGTGACATCTAATCTGGGTAAACAGTGCAAGCTGTGGCAAAGGAAATATCCCTACACAGATTGTAGGTGAATATGCACACACTACACTATGCACTTAAATTCAGAGTCAGCAGCACGGATTTCATTCGCAGTTGAACTCTTTGGACGTGCTGTTCGCCAGGCACCAGAAACTATGCAGTGAGAAGTGCTGAACTGTGGGCAGAGGCGGGAACTGAAAATGTTCCTGTTGCCTGATTTGTGGCACATTCTTAAGCTTCCCGGGCCAATTATCTCCGATGAACATTTGCTCTAGTCTTGCGTGACTCCTCAGCAGCTGTCTCTATAATCCAGGTTATCCGGTCCACCAGCGAGAGAGCAGTAACTGACACTAAGACTACGGGGGATGACAGTTTAGAGTCATATGAAGATGAAAAGGCAGATCTGCTGACGAGTGGTCAAGCTGTGTTGCAACATAAGTTGGTTTAAGGCAGTTGTTAGTCAAGGCAACTAAATACTGCTAATTATCTGTCTGTTCAATGGTAATCACTTAGGTTCCATCACATCACACTTGTGTCCTTTACAGCTTGTTGAGCTTCAAATCACAGTTTTTCTTTTTAGAGGGTTGGGGGTTGAATTATGATCCCACAATAGGTACATTCAGCATACATCCATGTATTTTCCTCTTGTCACCCTTAACAAAAAGGATCGTATCGTGGACATGACCAAACCCAAATAGAATGCATGATAGTTTTGAACATGGTACACCCTCATGTTCCTGTCAAGCTGAGATTTACTGACTGATATTTTAAAACAACAAACAAAGTCTATGAGCCTTTGAATTCTTCCTCTGTGTATACTTTAATCGGGACCTGCCATCTTCAGAGAGTTTCACAGGTGGCAGGAGATTCAAACTATGATCTTGACGTCATGCCGCTTGTCTCAGTGCTACAGTGGTGTTGCAGTACACCAGCAACCCAGGACAGAGCAGTCAGGTTGTTTCACACACACACACACACACACACACACACACACACACACACACTCCTTGACTGGTGCCCATAAACGTATATGGTATGGAGTGGAACTCTGCCAGCATTTAATACGGCCGCCTGACTCCCTGCATGGCAGCATCGCCTGCCTGACTTCAGGTGTGTTTTCTTTTCTCTTCCTTTCTCTCTTTTTTTCCACTCTCTCTCTCTCCCTCAGTCTCTCTCTCTTTCTCTCTCTGCTATCAGTGGAAGAGGGCTCTCAGAGAGGAGATAGGCTGTTCATCTGCAGTTCCTTCATTGTAGCAGGGGATCAAAAGAAGTCAAAACAAAATTAAATGGCTGGACTGATGTAGCCGTAGTGGTTTTGTCGCTCTCTCTTTTTCCCTCTCTCTCTCTCTCTCTCTCAGTAGCTTGCCGATATTGTTGTCCTTATCGGAATTTCCATCAGTTCACACAGTCGCACGCAGTTTGGAAACGGACGGCTAGTTTCATATAGATACTGGGCCTAAGTGCTGGGGGCTGGAGCTTGCTCTGGCTTGGACTCTCTGACACATTGTGAGACAGCCTGATGCGACCTGACAGAGAGCAGAGATAAGGACTTGTTTTCTGAGGGAGAGGATAGGCTCGGCAGACAGGCATAAAAGTGCCTGTGAATGGCTCTTTGAAACTGCAAAAAGACCCACACCTCTATCTAACTAATACAAGTCTGATGATTGCTGTCTGCACATGGCCCTCGCTGGGCCTTTCACTGAATTTTCTCATGTTTACGGATACCTCTTCCTTCAACAGATTAGGAAAGTTAAAGAACAATACACACTCTGCCGGAGAGAGGGTCGGGAACGTGCGAAACGCGTCCTATATTATGTTTGGGAAGGAGACAGATTATGATCTAGGATTTGGAAATAATACCCATGTCAATCTGTCCTGAATCTGTTATACATCTGCATAAATACACAAAGTATGGGTGACAATAAAGAAATCCCCTGCGTTATGAAGCTGGTGTGTCTTTCCTTGACATTCAATTTATTCTAACTCACCATCTTCATCCAACTATCTACCCGACTGACTTCTCTGCCAACCATTTCACAACTGCCAACAAAAGCTGTCCCAGGAAAATTGCAGTCATTTTCTTCAAGGGGTCATTCTTTTCTGCTCTGATGCAATCAGGCCAAGGTGAACGAAAGCAGAGGGTAGAGTGTCAATAATATAGGAGGAGTGTGCAGGAGTGCTCTTCTGGGCTCGGAGTACAGAAAAAAAGGGATGCATTTCCCTCCCCACTCTTTTTATTTGACGTTCCTCTTGGATTTGTGTTGATAGATTTGCGTTTGGCTCACCAGAGTGCCATCAAAGTCAGCGACCAAGGAGACCAAGGAGTTTTTTTTCCTTCTTTTTTTCCCCCACCCTCCTCGTTTCTTGTTGCTCAGATTTGGAAGCTGTTTTGAGAAGTGGACGGATGAACACGGTGTGGAAAGGCAGTGGAGGTGTGGAAAGGCAGTGCTGAATGAAGTCAGAAAATAAGGAGCCTCCATAAAAGCTGTGGTGGAGTGGCGCCATGTTTTTTGAACCCTCAGACTCCTTTGTCTCTTATCTCCATTCTGTGAAACGTGGCTTTGATGCAGCTGACACCTTTCTCCATTATGAATTCTCTTTGCTCTTTTCTCAGAGGAAGGAAGCATAATGCAGCAATTCAAACACTTCACCGTTTAGGGCTTCTTTAGGGTGCCTTGGGCTAGCAATAAATATTATTTATACTCTGTGTCACGTATAAAGTCCAAGGCATTTTGGTCGTGTGACACTTCTCCTATACCCCCAGCTGCTTATTGTTATCCACTGAAAGGGAAAGCAGGCCAGAGAAGGCAACTCTTAATGACCCATAGTCTTTAATGACCACCTCCCGGTCCCAAATATCCATATCATAAATCCTCTCTCCTTGCTTTGTGCCACTCCAGGGTCCCCACCTGCTAGGAGCGAGGTGGTGTGTGAGTGTGTGTGTGTGTGTGTGTGAGTATTTAGGCTGGGGGTGGGCTGAGGTGGGGGGTTGTTTTTCATTGTGGAGTTGCGGAAACGTATGGTTTCACTCTAGCACCACCAAATGAAGATGGAAACCACCTGAGATGAAATTCCTCTTTTCTGTTATTTAAAGGCCGGTAGGATATATGAAATGGCTGTGTGTAAGTGGCTGACTGCTGAGATACGTTAGCTTCACACAGCAGAGAGGCTGACCGCAGCTACAGTTACTCATTTCAGGCAAGATTTATGTTGTCAAGTGAGCCCATAGGTAGAACAGCCTATGTGAGAGGGGTGATAGGGGGTTGCTGAGGGAGAGATGAGAAAATTGAGCAACAGAAGGATGTGTTGTGATGTCCTTTGTTTTGTATTTTTTGGCATGTTTGGCAGCCGGTGATAAATGAGTCTCCCAAGAGAAACTCAGTTCCTCTCACATGTTACATCTGACCCCTTTCAGTTACGTAGCAACTAACCTTTCAGCTGTAGGAATAGTATTTCACGTAATTTTTATCTGTGAACCCCTGCTGTTGTTAATCGGAGCGAAAGAGAGAGAGCCATCTGCCTCAACAGGAAGGTGACTGAGATATTTCTCAAACCTTTGCCTTTGGCTTATCAAATACTTCCACCAATTTTGTCTTCGAGCAAACGGTTCACATAGTACTGACGTTAAAACCGGAGGCGAGATCTCCTCCAACACATCCTCGCTGACCTGGCTCTTTGCTTCAGTTTCCCACCACACAGATCCATCAGCTGTCGGCTCTCAAGACACACACACACACACACACACACACACACACACACACACCACTCATCACAGCAGGGGTTCAAAACACAAAAACAGGAAAAGCACATCTCCCTTTTATCTCAAATTTTTGCTAATTTTCCCCAAACAATATGCAAAAATTGTGAATTCTCTAAATTGGAGCTCCATATTATAGGGGTTTGTAACTGAAGAGACAACAAATCAGTGCTGATTTTTGATGTTGATTCAAGGATCTGTTGGGCCACCATCCAGCCTCATAATGAGAAAATTATCCTGCATATTATATGATGGTGGCCACTTTCCCGACTCATTCTGCAATCAGTGTTTTGCAGCTCCTGGGTCCTCTGAGGCACACACACACACACACACACACACACACACACACACACACACACACACACACACACACACACACACACACACACACACACACACACACACACACACACACCACACAGCTTTTGCCAGAAGCTGTTCTAAAATATCTGTTCTGTTGGGCTCGGCTCTCCAGTCATAACAACTGCAGTGCTGCAGCACCCAGAGGAGAAAAGTAAATTGTCCTTCAATAAGAACAACAAGAAAAAAAATAAAAAATAAAAGCTCAAGAGGAGGTCACTGAAGTGGAAAAAACAGCATGCTGGAACATTCAAGACAACAGAGAAACCACTTTCTAGTAATGCACAACTTCAGATGTCCACTCTATTTCAATGCTGACATCCAGGTTTAGTGCATAAAATATCTCCCAACTGTGTCGTTTCAAAACTTGATGGGAATTTAATATCTCAATTGCTGCAAATGAGGATAATTTAGGTCTAATTTTCTTAAACTCCAAGCAAGATGCCATCAAAAGCATTAAAATTAGCTCTGGATCATAAGCTACAGTATGTCTGAACGCACGTACTTATATATTATTTTACCGTGACTGAGTAAGTGGTATGTTCACACTGGAGATGTAAAATACGTGTCAAAACACATACAAAACACCTCTGCCAGTAAAAGTAATTTGTGAAACAGAGGAGGCGGTAGGCCATTACACTCAAAACACTTAAACCTAGCGAGAGCAGCTATAGACATGTAGAAACATTAGGTAAGAATCAAAAATCTATTTGTTTCAAGGTGCAGGCTTACACTGTCGCCATTGTTTGTGAGTCCTTCATCATTCATCATTTAAGTCCTGTAAGCATACCGCATTCCGTTTTACTATGGCTCGCCATCAAAAACTTCCATGTTCTGTAACTGTGTGAAGAAGCACCAGGGAGAGCCTTCATTACCTCCCGCAATGAACCATTTGACCCTCAAAGTGACCAAAAAGATGGTTAATTGACTTAAAAACAGCATTAAATGTTGCCAAGTGAGCCTTTCAATACAGTCCACTCTCTCGCAAACAATGGCCAAATATTTTGCAAATATTACAGTATGTTGACAGGGAACTCGGACACCCCTGTACTGACACTGATGCCCTTCTGCATGGAAACTTGGAGAGGCAGGTGCTACAGTTCACTCTTGGCTCATCAGAGGGGTGCTTCAGAGAGAGGGCTCTGATTTAAGACACCATGTTTTGGATCTGGGCATAGGCTGTACTCTGGACCCCCCAGGGCTCAGGTTTCAGCCACTCGGGTCATGCTCCCTATCCGCACGTCTGTGATACACACACCCACTTGACTCAACGGAAATGTTGTATCAACCCTTCCAAATTACAACACGTGGCCGACCCATGCTAGTAGGAGGTGGTGGAAGCACACGTACTACAGGTCTGCCTCTTGCACTCTTGAGGTTTCTGTTAGCTCTTAGTGGGAATGTTGACTAGTCATTTTACCCTCAAAAAGTCCTGGATTGCATGTCTCAGAAAGTTATCATGCTTACTGTTTGCAGGAAAATGCAAAAAATATGTGCACCAAAGTACTATTGAAACCATTCTGACATCACTATATTGCTCCTTCCCAGAACTTGACACATTTTAAGAATGACTTGACGTAAGAGAGTGTGGAAAAATTGTGAATGGTAGCCAAATAAAACTTCCTCTTTTCCAAATCAGTTCCTCAGTTATACCTCAGCTGGGCTCTCTTAGCACAGATAACAGACTCTCAAGAGAGTATTAAACTTTGGCATATTATTCAACTGCTTCCTTATGTCTTCTTCTTCTTCTTCTGCCCTTGCGATCAGGTTCCAGCTCTGGCTCGCGGTGTTCCCTCTCTCCGGCTCTGCTCAGCGTTCCAGTCAGTGATGGTGCTTTTGGCCTGCAGCCCTCTGTCCCTGTGCTCCCTGGATCTCTGGCCCAGAGCCCCAGCCTTCTGACAGCCATGCCTGACCCACAAGCGCCTACGAGGGAGGAGGGTGGGGGGAATGAGGGTGAGTTGTGGAGTGTGTGTGGTGGGTAAAAAGGAGGGGTGAGGGTGGTGGTTTGGGGGTGGGGGTGGGGGTGGGGGGCAAGGGTGCCAGAGAGGGGAGATGACGTTATCACCTCCTCTGCAAAATGTCGCTCGACCCTATCGGGAGAAACAGCTGTGGGCGCTGGGAAAAAAGCTTTCTGTCTAAAGTGGGGGAGGTGGTGGTGGTGGTGGTGGTGGTTGTGGTGGCAAAGGAGGGGCAGGCTCTGGCCTAGTAGCACAACATTCCCCTCTCTGATCATCACATATGCTGCTGCCAAAATAGTTGGGCCCACAAGGCCTCTGTGAATCAGCCCCACTCTGCCCACTGTACGTGCCGGTGATTTAATGCACTGGCCCCTCAGTTAGCGTTGATTAGCGAGGCACTTTTCTCAGCGATAAGAGTGGAATGGGAGCCTCTCTGGGCGATGTTACTGTGAAATGATGTGCTGAAATCACGGTGCATGTGGGATGTCTTCATGAAGTGCTCCATTCTTTTAAAAAAAAAAAAAATGAGAGAGAGAAAAAAAACTTTTTTAAAGTATCTCTGTATTTAAACTGGTAGCTTTCACTTCAATGTGTTTATGACAGCTTTCTTGGAAAGAGCCCTAAAGAATATTCCTCTCTTTTTATGAAAACGCTGCTTCCTTTTTCTTGCCCACCCCCCCTTTTTTGTTGTTGTTATTTTCCATTCCGTTCCAATGGATTTTCACACTTCATCTCCCTTGGCTGCCACTGCAGTGTGCCTTGGTGGTTTACTGGAATGGTCTGTTTGTTGTACATGAAAGAATTGGGGGTATGGGCACTTTCTGAGGAGGCTGATTTACCATGACAGTGCGTTTGAAATGTCCAAATGAAACCATTGAGCCTCACCCTCCATGGGTTTCCAGTCAGTAAATACGTTTATTTTTCGGAAGGGCAGCATAAATCTAATTCTCAGATAAAATGCACTTTCATTTGTCGGACTTTAAATTTCCTGCTCTTTAAATGGCAAGCTTCATTGCTTTTAGAGAAGCCAGAGCCCCTTAACAACAAAGGAGACCAACTAAAGGTCTGACAAGCAGCATACATGCAATGCAATCGCTGCAGACTGTTGGGAAAGAAACTTACAGTACAACAGCGGTATCCAATATCACACATGCATTTGAGCAGCCCACAAAAGAGAAAGAACAGTGCACACACACACACACACACACACACACACACACACACACACACACACACACACACACACACACACACACACACACTTGTGACTTGGAGTAGGATTTAAAGACTATGTGGTGGACTCTCCATGGGAACTGCAAATGAAATCCAGGTCCATGCTATAGACCTCCCTTTAGGAACACACATACTATGATAAACTTACAGGTGCCCTTTAAAGCGGGGATGCGATTCCCACATTTTCTACCCATATATCACTGATAAGCCTGGCATATTGCACTGCTTGTCTATACACATTTCTCAGGTCATCAGCCTTTGCCTAGGCTTTCAGAGGGTTGGCCAGTTAACTCGTATATTCTCTAAAGGTGTTGAATGTGGCAATGTAAATCCTGTTCCGTTGACTCCCCTTTTCAGAGGGCTGCTTAATATATATATCAAGAAGACCAAAGCTAAGATACAGCGAAGCGCATCAACAAAATAACTTACATGATCAGACAAGACAGGCAAGTAGAGTTTTTTTGTTATGTCTTGCCATTACTTCCCCGCAAGTATGTTTATAAGAGCTACATCCAAACCTCCCACAGTCAGGCAGTAATGTGTGAAAGTGGTCTGGGTCACCGAAGGCAGATTTCTCATCATCCAAAATACATGACTGGTCATGTCGGGACGTCAGCGTTATTTGTGTTAAAACAAAAGTAGGTCTTTAAGGGTGTGTGGAGTAGGCGATGTGAAAACATGAAGTATTAAAGGCCTGTGTCAAACTTTGAGTGGGTTTTGGAGCATTCCCATTTAAGAGCTGTGTACGGCCCATTTCATCAACTCAAACATGGCACATTTCTTTATGACAAGGTCATTTTTCGTGATTGCAACAGCGCAAGTTCTCTTTTCATGACAGACGGAATATTCTAACTTCATACCTCAAGGCACCTCAAGATCATAACTCAACGCATTAATATATACAGTGATTAAAAAAAGACCTTGTCTTCACATTTTGTGTTGACTTTTGTTGCAGAATCTCTAGCTTTCATAATCACCCTTCTCCCATATTTCTCCGGGAGCCCAGCAGACATCAGTGATGTTATAAAGGCCAGGGGAGATGTAAATTGCTCCCCTACAAGCAGCATTGGTTGCCATGGCTCCTTGCAAAGCTAGAGTCTGTCGTCGTTGAGGTTTATAAGAGGGCAAGCCAGATAGACTTTCTTCCACCATGACCTTAGAGTCATATATTACTAGAATGGTGTGGCAATAACATGCTGTTGGAAACATGCCTTTCATCTGGGTTGTGTCTCCCCTGTCTCAAACTGTTCTCTGTTTCATGCAACGTTTCTAAGTTATGTAGAAATAAGTTCAAAATGCAAATGCAAAGTCATGTCATGTGGGGCTCAGGACAATTATGTGCAATTCAAAACCTTAATTCCAGGAAGAGGGAATAAAGAAAGCATATTCAAAAGCTGTGGTTGAGGGAAATGAGTCGACTGCGTTTGAAACTGCCAGGTCAATCACGAAAAATAACACTAGCTAATTTGGTGATATCACAATTACACCTCTTGAGACCGCATTCAATGTCCCCATATACATCCAAAGCACTTTTAAAACACTAGAGCATTTGTGGAATTCTAGCAAGGTTTACACGGGTCAAGCTTTAAAGTTCTGTACTAAACTTAAGTTTTAAGAGTAAGAAATGACTGACTAAGGCCTGGTTTTGTGCCCCCCTGCACGCAAAATGCAGTGACAGGCTCAAGCAACATTAACATGGACCTTTATTAGTGCCAAACACACTGAGGTCCTGTGGTGCAGCTGAATTGAACTGTCATTTGTTGCTCCAAATAGATACCGCATGGCAACTCCTTTAGAAGTCTAACGCCCTCCGCGAAGCCCAAACCTTTTTTTTGCTTGGGCCATCTGTGTGCTATTTAGCTTGATCCCCACACAGCCACACTGCTGCTTAATTCAGAAAACTGTCAGGGCGCGTCATTAGAAGCAGCCATTTAAAAGCTTCAGATTTCATTAGCCACAGGAAGCTCCACATTACCCTCAGGATTAATGTCAGGGCTGGAGGTCCGGCTCTGCTGCGGCGGCGGTGGCGGGCAGCACAGGCGTGACTTTGCTGACCCTCTTGTTTAAGTGCACCCATGACTCATTAAAGATTATGTAGGCCAAGGGGAACTGTTAAATGGCGGATGAATTATGTGCACAGAGAGACTACAAGCCAAGTCCACCACCCCCACCCACACACCCAGACACACCACTCCACAAACCCACCCCTATACCCCCTGCTGCAACACCCAGTGACAGAAAGTGTCACCCTGACACCCTCATACTACACACATCTATATATCACTCTGACAGGCAGACGACATTTGTCTTATAACAGACTGATAATATGTGACAGCTGCCTCAACTTGGATCTTGCATTGTCAAAAACAATCAATAGTTTTACAATAAGATTTGACGTAGACATAATTGTACAGAGGAATAAACAAGAAATTACAGTGCATAATCAAGTCTGTAAAATGCATTCATTAAGTTGAGCTAACTAATAAGTACAGCAAACTAATATCTATTTTGCACTGCACTATAGCTGTTCTCTGTACAGTGGCTTACAGTAGCTTCCTCTGAAAAGTGCATCGTGGTTGTTTCATAACAAACTCTAATCAGCCTGTGTGTCATCCTACAGGGTGGACTTGTTTATGTGTGCGTGTGTGTGTGTGTGTGTGTGTGTTTACAAAAAAGAGAGAGAGTGACGCCATACCTATTCTCACCAACTCCAGGGCTGTCCCTCTGCTATCTGGAGGAAGGACGAGAGAGCTGAGTCACCGTGGAAACGAGGAGCGCGGAGTGTGATAACTCACCGAGGATGAGCGAGGTCATCACTCTTCCCGTTCTAATGAGGAAGAGTAACCCTTCAACAGCCTCTCTTGTCATCAGCTTCCTTCCTCACGCTGATTAGGGAGAAGGGGGAGAGAAAGAGAGAGAAAAAGAGAGAGAAAGAAAATGAGACACTCAAACACAGCTGAGCTGTCATCCGAGAGGGTTTAATAAAGAACAATGTTTGGAGAGTTCTGGAAAGTGTCCATAGAAAGCACTGTTGGGGCGCTTGTTTTCTACTCACTCACTGAGGCTATTTCAGCACTGGGGTGGGAGGGGGGGTTCCCTAAAATAGACCCAGACGCAACACACAGAATGAAAAAGACAGACAGAGAGAGTGAGCAAGAGAGATGGAGAGAGAGAGACAGAGAGAGAGAGAGATACACAACAAAAAAGTTCTCTTGTGATAAATATGTGAAGATCCACCAGCTGCGCTGATGTGGTGCACACCCACGAGCCTTAATGACTGCACTAAATTAGCCCTCGGCTTGCCTCTATCTGCAGGTCTGCGTCGTCATATATGCATCAGCACAGGCCTGCAGAAACACAATCCCGCCTCGCCTCATGGGGGCTTTGGGCCGCGGCTGTTTCTGAGGGTCGTAAAAAAACCTGTGCTCCATCACCTGGCCATCCATCACGCTGTCACGGCGCCTATGTAGCTAGCCTTCCCAGCATGCACCGCCAGGTGCAAGCGGCGGTCTGCAGCGCTCGACTCCGGAACGGCAAGGAGGAGGGGGGCGTAAAAGAGACATTTTTAGATTCAGGGTGCGGTCTTGAGGTCAGGAGAGGTATATTGCAGCTTCAAACGTGGGGCTCCAGGTTAACAAGTAAAACCCTATATGCCAGAATGGTCAGGCTGAGCCTCAGGGATCTGGTTTGCAGGGTCATAGTACTGTATAGATGCCTGCGTTAAGCCCCCGAGAACTTCTACAGCCCTCAAGAGGTTTGGGAATATTTATGTCCATGGAAGTTTTTTTGGTGTTTGATCTTTGTATTTTTTTTTTACTGCACACTTGTCCACTTCACCATAAAATATCGAAAATAAGACGTAGCCCTAGAGGCTTAGTAAGTCTCTGCTTCCCTGCTGAGTTTGATTAAACCCCATTTTGGTCATTACAACAATTTAAGGCCTTTAAACCTGTGAATTCCTGAGGCATCTACACCACATAAGGCTGTCTATGTACTGTATGGTTCTATCTATGTATGAAACCTCCAAGCTTGAGGTCTTCTGTGAGTTGGAAGGGGAATTAAGTGATTTGTCCCTCACTGAAATGATTGCTTATATGTCTAATAATAATTATAATCATTCTAATCTTCGGGGGTTGCGGAGGAGAGCTTTTTCAGGTGTAATTTCAACAAGTGTGGTTCTGTGTGCTAAAGTGGAAAAAAGCTGTGATGATGGTTGGACTTAAGGGCTGCAGGCTTACTGAGCCTTTCCCCAGGAAGGCTCCCCTGTGCATTGCTGTGAGCTCTGCTCCAGGCAGTCACTGTGGAGACTTCAATTACAGGCAAGTCCCGGCCGGCTGATTCCTAACTGTGGCCAGCAAATTAGAAAGACTGTGTGTGTGTCTCTCTCTCTGCGTGTGTATGCGCGAGAGAGAGAGAGAGAGAGAGAGAGAGAGAGAGAGAGAGAGAGAGAGAGAGAGAGAGAGAGAGAGAATCAGTGTGTGTGTGGGAGAGAGAGTGTGTGTGTGTGTATGTGTGTGAGACAGAGAGAGAAAGAGAGAGAGTTAGAGACCCACTGCTGTAAAGTTTGTAAATTGGCAACGTTAAAGCCAGCACTCTAAAAGAGGACAAACCTCAGTCAGTTTCACGACGAATGCAACACTTTGACAGAGAGACGGCCTTTTGTTCACAAGTTGGACACGGTCCAATGCTCTGCTCCATAGGATTTTGTTCAATAATCCACGGAGTGGCTGATTTATTGCTGGCATTACTGTGTTGACTAAACTTCCTGAACCAATCTTTTGTGACTTCCAAAGAGGAGCCCTGGGAAGACATTTAAGAAAAAAAAATAGAAATCCCTAAACACAAAGAACACCTGTCACAACTGTGAACACAGCACGCATGAGAAGTACAGGGTTCACTGAAATCCACCTATGTGAATTTTTAAATACTGAATGGCACTAGGAATACTCCCAATTTGAAATAGTCAAGGAATGCGGTGGTGTGTGCCGACTGAAGCCAGTCAGGGGAGCTTGTTACGATAAGATTTGCTCATTTGGAATTCTCTGTGTGGCCGCTCAGCCATATCGGTGCGCAGAGCGCGCGTGAAAATGCAACGGTGAAGAAGAAAAAAAATGAGAACTGTCTCTGACCGCACAAAGATGCGACTTGTGTCAGAGAGGAGGCCGCTAAACACTCAGCTCATCTTTTGCACTGCTTAAGCCGCCATATTTCCTCTTGTCATCGAGCTCATTTCAAAGGCTTCTCAGCCACTCCGTGGCCATAAGTTACTCCTGTTCCCCCACTGTTTTGACATGAGATTATGTTTCCTGAAGACAGAATGGTGTCTAGTCCTCCTGGGGTGATGAGGAGGGGAAGTTTGAACAGTATATGACACATAGCTGAGATTACAGAGCTCGCCTTAAGAAGAAGCACGCGGCTTTAGACAAGACACCCGATGGGCTTCTTGGGGGCCATCGGGAGGTTATCGTGCGTTTAAGAACACATGTGGCGAGGCTCGGTGGAGGCTGCGAGGGACAGCTGCTTGAGTGATCACTGTCAACCAACGGTGAGACCTTGGGGGTCAGGAACATCCTCTGTGAGGCTGGAAACTGCTGAATAGTGCAGATGGAAGGGTACAGTAGTCTCCGAATGTTTTGGAAATTTAGCATGAAATTTACCCTTTTCATTTAGCATGTCTGAGGGGCTGGTGACAGATTGGAGAGGCAAAAAAAATCATTTTCATGTGGGGACTTCAGTGTCCACAAGTCCACATACACTAAATTAAAAGACCTATAACTTTTACTTTTATCAAAATGATCATTTGACCCATGTAGTTGTATGTTTCTATTTAGGTCTATAATAAGCAAAAATGTTTTTTTCTTTGGCCAATCTATGTATCTTAACCAAAGGCGTGACCTCAACTATTTCTGGTGAACATGACATACTTTTTTCACTTCTTTGGGCCGGATTCCGAGAAGCTTATCTCTCCTCGCCACATATCTGTCCAACACCACAGTTCCACATAACTAATGTAATTAGCCAAAGTGTCCTTACCACGTTTCTGTTTTAGAAGCACTGACGCAATTTAGAGGTGTATCTGTGATGTATCTGTGTTCTACAACTGAAACTTAATCTACTTTTCACCAAAGGTCAATTCAATGAATAAACAAATGAAATAATTCTTCAGTGCCACTGAAATGAGTCATTTCCTCTATTTTAAGTAGAAAAACAACAGTGTACCCAAACCATTTTTCTTAAAAACTCTGCTTAACATCCGCAGTGACAAAAATAATTAGGGTTCCCCTTGTCTTACAACATAAGTCAAGTGTTTGGAAAGAGAGTGGTATGCATAACTAAATGACTGTTTTAAGTGTGAGAAAAGGAGCAGATAAAAAGGGGGTGCTTATATTTCACTTAATTCAGTTGTTCTGTCCATGAAGTAAAAAGTAAAAAAAAAAAAAAACTATTCAAACAAATAGAGTAGACTGACTGTTAATATTTCCTTCACAGCCTTTTTAACATTATAATGTGTCTGTCTGTAGTTTCAAGAGTGTCATTAGTGATTGAGCAAGACTGACACATGTGGCCCAGGAGAAAGCAAAGGATTAATTACGTCCAATAGGGAAAATCTGAGAAGGCTGCAGAGGGGGCAATCAGGACTTCCACCGGCTACAAAGCATCCATCCATCTGCCTTCAGACTCTTTGTCAAGATCAGCCCAGCTGCAGCAAGGACTCCAGATGTGAGTGTGTGGGGGCCGGGGCTAAGGGGGACTGGCTGTTGGCCAGGCAGGCGGTGGGAGCATGTTTCCTGGTGTCTGCCAGAGAGCAGGCGTCCTGTCAGGTAACAGAACCCTATCCGGCAGCACAGGGCACCCCCAGAGTCAGTGGCACCAAGGCAGGGTTACCTCTCTCTCAGTGGGGTAGCAGCTCAAATGGAGACGTGGAGTAAGCAAGAGGAAGAAGAATTATGGAGGGTGAGAAAGGGGAAAAGGAAGGCATATGAAGCGCTGGACAGACACGACCTGGCTTCGGAACAAATTAAATTGCCGCCGTGTGGCAAATCAGACTGAATCTGAAATCAGCCAGACAAGAGATTTTTCTTTCGGTCTTCCTGTTTTTTGAGGAAGGTCAAAGAGAATGTTAAGCTGCTAAGGGAATCAATTTGTCTGCCTGTCATAGTCACAAAGCACACACTTACACAGCTATGTCCACATAGAGATTTCTATGGGGTTGAAGAATAAAGCAAGACACTAAGAAATAGAAGGTACAAATGCCCAAAAAATGCACAAAAAATGACCAAGAATGATAGTGACTTGGAAAACTTACACCAAGAATACAGCACAGCAGTTAAATGTTTGAAAAAAAATCAGGGAAGTCCATATTGGCTGTGGTCCAAAATGCTGAGGATGATGTATGCTATTCAACAATCAGTTAAAAGAACAAAATATCCTGTTTATTAGCCAAATTATCCTGTTTAACAAAACCAAAGCTTCCTTGTAGCATGACTAACTTTTCAACGGCCAATAGCTGACTACAATAGAATGACTACAAAAAGAAAAAAAAAGAACATAGAGTGCTTTTGATGTTGTGTTTGCAATTTCTGCTCAACTGAACATCACCTTGAAGGGATGAACTAGTGTGGGTTACCACAAAACATCAATGGCACTAGCGGCCCACAGGTTTCATCCCATCAAGGGGACCCCTTCTTGTGCCATCTGTACAGTATATGCTGGGTACCCAACCCAAGCTGCTGTCTCCACATCTGAAGGAGATCAAATGGCTTCCACAGAAGATCTAGCGACTCCACAGAGATCTCACTGATGCCAGAGGGGTACTGTATGTCACATACATGCTCATTTGCTCACAGAGTAATGAGAAAATGCCTTCATTCCATTTCAAAAGCTATTTTGAAAAAATGGCAAAATGAACCTTGATCATATAAACAACATTTCATACAGGTGTGCCTAACTTTGCCAAAAATTTTTTTACCTTGATAAACACTTTCTTTCTTTAGGGTTGTAAGCTAGGCATAACACAGCATTAGTGCAACAGCTGATTTTTGTCTAATCTGTTTGGGTATGTGTCCTGTTTAATCTAGTTTAACTGTGCAAATCTAGTTCGACCCACTCCTGCACCCTACACACTGATCCTTCTTAAATGGGTAATTTCCTAAATCTCCTCAGCGTGAACAAACGTCACAATAAATGGTGTGTTCCTTCGACTCGAGACCCTAGGATTGGTCAATTTGGGATCAGACAGGTACTCGTCGCTCACCCACTCTTCCCCCAATGTGGATGGAGCTGCCAATCTTAGTACTGTGGTTAGATAACACAACAAGTCTTACTGTTAAACTGCTGTTGGAATGGCTCAGCAGTACTAGTAAATCTTACACTGTTAGCTGCTTAATCTCCATATAATTTACAGAGGTCAGCGTAAAGAGGTGGAGTAGGGCATTTCGGTGAACATGCAGACAGACAGACAGGCAGGCAGACAGACAGGCAGGCAGACTGACAGACAGATTTGCTCTGTCATAAATAAATACTGGCTTAGGGTGTTCCCTTTTCAGGGTGGGCGCCTCTCCTGTTCCCTGCCATCTGCTTCGCAGGCGGAGGTCCAGTGGCACTTCAGGGCACTACAGGCGCGGGTGTGGAGAAGATGCCCGCTCTGCCCATCTGTGAGGAAACGTAAGCAGGGTCCTACCCTATGCCTTCTTATCAGGGCTAAATGCATTCACTCCAAAACCACTCGTCTGCCAAACAACCAGACCCAATCCAGGACAGAACAGTGTCACAGCCTACCAGGTGCAACCAGGAACAAACAAATAGTGCAAGAGCAGACTGATTAACTAATAATATCCATTTCACAATGAGTGCGAACAGCAATGTTGTGAAGATTGCCAAATGCACCCTTTTTTCTTTCTAGGCTAATGCGCTCTCTTTCTCAGGTTTTGCTCACTAGTTAGACTCATGTCAGATTTGCACCACATGTAGAGGTTTCAAATGTAATGGTTATTTTTCCAGGCTTCCAAGCACCATAATCCTGTCAATATCTGTTGACAAGGCACATGCCATAAATGCCAGATTGTTTCTTGCTATGCTCGGCTAACCAAACATCACAGGAATGTTATGAAAGCAACGGGGTCCCATCGCTCAATTCTTTATGAGCTCACAAAAAAAGGTCCGGCTCCAGTCTCCTCATCTGTCACTTTCAGAGGAAGCCATCACACCATAAATCAAAGGTGGCAGACTTCACGTTTTGAACTCTGAGGTTGGCCAGGGCCTGTCCTCTGATGTTGTTCCTCTACCCGTGTGCCAGGGAAATGGAGTCGTATACCTGCAGTGGCAAGCCAGACGTACACCACTGACACAGCGAGACAGATGCACACAAAAAAACTGGGAGAGAAAGAGGGGAAGAGAAAGGAGAGGGAGAGGAGGAAGGGAAGAGTGAGGGAGGGAGAACTGGAGGGCTTTATCTGACGTTTAGTAAACTCCTGTCTATGGAATTTATTTGTTGGGGCTGTGCCAAATTCAGCATACTACACATGCGTGCGTGGGTGTATTACACAGTATGTGTGCAGACATGTATGAACATGGGAATCAGAGTTTTGTGTAAACAGCTCCAAGTCTATTGAGTGCAAGTTGTGGGAAGAGGTGATGAAGGGCTTTGGTTTGGCTCATTTACCAAAAATCCCTGGTGCACATTCCATTTTTCCATGTCAATTTAATAATAACCTATATTCCCAGACACATTTTCTGTCATTGAATAAAACATGATGAAAAAAAGAAAATCACAATTCATCCAATGCTTTTTTCCCCCGGATTTGTGTCCACACCTTATGTGAGGATCATGAGCTTATGTGGGGGTTCTAAACCTGTGATTCCACGTTGGGAGTTCTAGAGTGCTTCTCTGCCTGCCTCTCTCCAGTGATTGGTGCTGATTGACAGCTCAGCTCCAAGCCCCTATTCAGACAGGGTTCACTGCGGATGTCTGGCTAATGAGGTGGACTTGGAGAATTATAATCAGAGAGAGGGTGGGAGCTGTGGGGGGTTGGAGGGGTATTTCTCACCACATGTGTCAGTCCTCCTGACGGACAAACCTCCCAAGGCTGGGGTGTCAAAAGGAGCTTGGCCCACTTCCTTGTGGTTCATATTTACCATACAACAACAGGGATCCATGTCCCTCCTTTCCCCCAAGGGTGGCTTAAAGCTCTCTAACACGTTATCCAGATAAGTTATGCTAAACAGATGGATTACATTTCCTGGCACCCCTCGGGACATAGTAAGGCCTCCTAAGAAACAAACGACCAGGTCTAGAGCTAACTTTTAACTTGCATCTCCTATGGGCCAACACATACGATGAGGTTTCAAAGCAAGGAACGGATGATCACTTAGATCTGGACCACGTGACAATGCCGTGAGAAATATTGAGGGATGCTCATCATCATTCCTCTAGTACAGTACCATTTGATGTTGGTATGCTCCCTGGGAGCACTAACCAATCCCTGCCTGGCCACTGTGCCTGAGGAGAAAAGCAGAAGCTGGATGAGGGATGTAATGAAAGCCAAAAGAAAAAAGAAAAAAGGAAGAAAGACTTAGAAGAGGACTGAGGCGACATATGGAAGCGATCACAGGGCCATGCTCCCATCTGTGTTCACAGCCACGGCCCGCTGGCACCCGGCAGACAATGTGCAGGATGAGAGTAATCCACGGAAGAGGATCCACGGAATCATGATGGCTGCCCAAATTCCACTGGGGGGATGAATATCCCACAAGGGATCCGGGCAGGTGGGAATAAGCCGATGCTGAGGAGGCAAGAAGGGTGACAAAGATGGGGAAGTGTGTGTGTGTGTGTGTGTGTGTGTGTGTGTGTGTGTGTGTGTGTGTGTGTGTGTGTGTGTGCGCGAGAGGAGTGGGGGAGATTGGAGTGGGAGTGGGGAGGCAGCGCAGATGTTTGCTGGTGTTTACAGAAAACAGGTGCCCACCCATTTCTGGCGTGGACAGAACGAGTTCAGGAATTCTCATGTTTCTTGCCTGTGACAAACAAATGACGGAATGGTGGATGAAACTAAGTTCCAGTGTTCTGATATGTGTAGGGTTCAGCCCAGGCTTCAGGCAATGTTTCTCTACCAAGAATCAGCAGTAAGCAACAATGTAGTGCATTAAAAGATTACTGAGGACTTTATCTACAACAGCTGTGGAAGTGCTGAAGGTGAATATTTTCAGCGTGCAAGCAAGAGGTCTACTTTAAATACAGTGTGTAGTTATTTTGTGTTTCTGGGCCAAAAGTCTTGATAAATGTCTTTCAGTTGTACTACGACTTGCCAAATAGCTGAATTCCCAAGCCTACTAAATAAATTACAGATCAAATTAAGCTGTCGCTAACAAAAACAAATTAGCTTCAAATTTCAGTTCAATAATTTAATACGGATGCATTGCCATAAATATCAAATTACTGGGTAAAATCGGAACACTTTTGTATAATACATTGCATTACAGTGTAACACATTACTTTTGAGCCACTATATTTAAGTGTCTACAAGTAAAATACAGAATCTGGCTGGCTGAGGCTGCAGACACTGTCTCACTGCATGGTACTCAGCAAGCAGCCTTAAAGTAATCTTTTCTGACCCTGGGAACCTGTGAGAACATCATTTCAATTACAGATTTAATACCAGTGAAGGTAGGGAAAGAAAAACAGGGAAGATTTAATAGAAAGACTCCATAAGTGGAACTGAAACAAGTTTTTGTACATTACTTCACAACGTTTATCACATTATATGTATATCGCATGCTGTGACTTTATGTGGATACTTTAGTACACTTGAAGTCTCTTGTATACTACTTAATATATAGTTTACTACTTGGATTGATTCCAACTGATACAATATTTAAATCTGACTTTCAAAGCAACCTTATGTACAGTTTTCACTAAGCTTGTGGTAGCAATTAGTATAAAATAATTTTAAAACGCTTATCTTGACCTTAGTGCTTAGTGAAGCCGCCTGACAATACACCATATACATTTATGTATGCCATAAAGGTTTGTCAGTAACATGTTAAAGTATTAAGAGTGAAATAAATAGATATATAAATAAATCCTTTCCTTTGCCTAGACTCTACTCCAGACCTTACCGACTGGCACAGGGCAAGGGATTTTTTTTTCTTTTTGTCTGTGAAAAATTTATTGCAGGGTAGTGAATTTTTTATAACCCCATTTCAGAGGACCCCTGATGGTATCCTGTGTGCTGTATCATTCCTGGAGTGACTCTCTCCTCAATACCCTTGCAACCCGTCCCTCACTCACTCACACTTACATGCACAAGCACACACATACACACACACACACACACACACATGCACACTACCTACACATGTGTCATCTGCACAGACTATATGTGCACCGCTTCAAAAGGCAGACATGATGTCCTCTCATGCTGTCTGTACATACTGACCCTTTCATGGCTGGCTGTATTTGTTACACAGTCTTGTGTCTCAGATATAAATGGCTCAACTAGCCCAACAGTCGAGGGGGTCATGAGTCACTTCTCCGAGGCTCGGCTAATCATACTCGTATGCTTTTCACCTACGCAGTAACAAGGACTACATTATAACTCCCTGTTATTCCAGTAACACACTACAATGGCCTTTTAAACAGGCCACCTGACTCTTTATAGCAGCCGGAGTGTGTGTATGAGAGCTTGACCCTGGCGTTGAGATTCTCCCTGAGGGGGACGAGCATGGGCCCCTGGAGTTCACACCCCAGAGAGCCACACACACCTGCGACCGATTACAGCGTGCAGCGTGTGTAACCAATGAGAAATGTCCTCTCTCATACAAGAGTACACAGTGCACAAGCTGTCGTTGAGAGCCCAGCTAAATATACGGCCTACGTTCACACCTTTTGGCTGGACTTTAAATAAAGCCTGAAAGACTGTAATAAAGCTTTAAAACAGGACCTCGAGCTTTTGCAAGTGCCGCTCATTCCCTGTTTTATGACGAGGGGATTTTCCCTGGGCAGTAGCGTTCGATGCAACACACCAGAAGCCTTTGCTACAGCTCAGCACACTTCATCAGCTTTGTTGACAACTGACCCATGAAGTACTGATAGAGAAAGTTATTTTTCCCTCCCCCATTTTAGCGCCTCGGGTCGTTATTTTACTGCTATGCCGGCTATTTTCTACTGCATGCGCTTTGTCATTTTCACCTCCATCTCTGTCTTCAGTGAGCAGGGAGCTGGGCTTTGTCAGGCCTGACTAATGTGGCTCATATAGCGTGTAGGGTGATGATGGGGGGGAGCACCTTCAGTTGCTCTGTGCCTTGTTTGTTGTGGCGGCTCTGCCTCCGATCTTTGTCCCTTCCCGGTAGCGCTTCGCTTCAGCAATTCCTGCGAATGAAAGAACAGCTGTCTGGTTTTTTTTTTCTTCTTCCTTCACTTCGCTTTAAAAGCCTTAAACAACTACCCTCTCTTTTCTCCACCACCCCACTCCCTCCCCCACCACAACCACCCCCCTCCTTCTTTCCCCACTAGTTCTGCTCATTTCCCCCTTAGGACCAAGTGCAGAAGGAGCCATGTCCAATCCCACAATCCCACAGGAACTTGCGGCCACCACCGCAGCCGTCAGCGCCTGACAGTTGAGCTCACAGGCCCCTGGAGTGGCAAGCGAAGACTTCCTTATCGTCAGGAAGTGCACGCTGGAAGATATTTCTGTTTGTTTGTTTTGCTAATGTATTTGTTTCCTTCAACACAAACAATTAGGTGACATCCTTGTGGGGAGAGCAGCCGGACGGCTGGGGCCTTGGATGCATCTGGAGGTGACACGGTGTGCGGCAGTACAGTAATGGAATCATCAATCAAAGATGGCTCATTAAAACAACGTGACAAGCCAGCTGGGACTGCACTAGTGGTCATGGCGACCATAGAGGACTCATGGTTTTCATTCTGCTCACAAATAGTGGTCAAGGGAGACAAAATCTCGGCAGCCATATGGAAACAAACCAACATTAGAAAGTTTTTTTTTTTCTCTCTTTTCCACCAACTATCTACATCTGGTTCACCGATCAAGCTACAGATACAGTACATCTGTTGCATGTTTGTTAGACCACCGTTTAAAACAAGAAAAAAATGTTAATAGGAATTTGAGACAAAAACAGCTCAAACACCCAGAGGACCAACCCTACACATCTGTGCTATACAAATGTCTTGGGGGAAAGGACTTTTTTTATTTCTACACAGTTCTGAAAAGAGGTGCACTATTCAACATTCGTAAATGGTCCTGGTAAAGCCGGTGAAAACTGTGCTTTGCTTGTGCCATTCAAAATCAACCAGAAAATCCATTCAACCAAACTGAATGCAGAATTGCAGGTGGCAATGTAGACCCAGAGACAATAATTTTGCTGTTTTTCCCCACTCAGAGCTGAAATCAAGTCAACATATTTATAGAGTACATTTTGAAAGCTGAAATTGCTTTTCTCCCGCTGCTGTCGTCATTGCAAGTGGGGTGGCAAGCTGCGGGCTTATTTGCTTGGACCCTGTGTCACAAACCCTCAGCAAAAGCCATTCAAGCTGAGACACAACAATTACATGCAATTTCTGCTTTTAAGCCCATCTCCTCTATAATCACCATGGTGATTACGAGATATTTTTTTATTTGTTTTGTTGTCGTTTTTTTAAGGGCTTCTTATGAAGTGCAACTGATGTGTTGCTTGGGTCATAAATCTAAATTTCCAAGTGCACCTTGTTCCTGTTTACTGTTATTGTTTTCAAAGAGTAAACATCACAGTTTGTCTCCAAGGTTGTGTTAAAGCCCTACAGTATGAAAAAACAGACATATATTATGTTGGCAGTCTAAGTTGGGTGGAAAGCCTTCAGCAAATTAAAAAAAAAATCCCCTACAGTGTACAGACAATATCTTGGCCCTTGGTTCAAGTTCCTATTCAGAATGAGTCTTATCTTTACAATCTGAAGCATGTAGGCAAGCATCCTCCTGAATTCCAGTCCTTTTGTTTTCAAGGCTATAAGGAAAGCACATTAGCAGGTCTTCCGTTGAGCTGACATCCTTGGAAAGTCCTTACTGGCCTCACACCTGCTCGCCGCTCCTCTCGGAATCTCTGCACACACACACGGGCCGGGTCAGAGAGGATGCATCGCATCGTCTGGAAAATATGTGGGACAGGCCGAAGACGCTCAAGGTAACAAACGCAGCGTGCGTCGAGGAAATGGCTAAGAATGTCAGTTTTGGTCATTCCTTCCATATCCATCTAGGCAGCCAGGAATTTGAGCATTGTCTCAGCGGAGCGGTGGTTCAGTGGCGACACATAAAACCACCTGTGGACTTGATATACTCCAGTCGTTCATTGTTGGCAATGCTCCGTTGTTTTGACTGGCTCAGACTGGCTCAGAATGTTTCAGAATGTGCAGCACCAGTGGACTGTGACATGAGCCGACTTATCTATTAATCTCCCAACACTGGAGATACATTAGGGCTATTCAGTCCCTTCAGCCCAACAACGATGGGCAGCTTCCTTCAAAGAATGCTTCTGACACCAAAAACATCACAAGATAACTGATGAGCACTATCACTGCCTCTTCAGAAAACCTTTTCAGGTTCACTGCTGGACAAAGATATCAAAAGTGGCATTATTGTATCAACTATTCAACTTTTTGGTAGCAGTACGGGACAACGGAAACTGCAGATTAAAGAAAGAACTCCGAATGCAAAACACTGAGGAAAGCTGAAGTCCTTCTGATGCCTCCTGTGTCTGTTAACATCTTGAACTCTAAGCTTGAAGGATACCCATCTGTGGTGGTCTTTGATGTATGATCACAGGCGACCCAATGATGCAAAACATCAATAGCTGATTTCATGACTACGGCTGGGCTCGTCCATTTTTCTGCACTTTTCTGAATCTGGTGTATGGCTTTTGACATACCAGTACTCAGACAAGACAAGGCCTAAAACATCAGAACAGCTTCAGCCTTATAATGAGCAACACCTGCAGCAATGCCGCTGAAGGATAAGCAAAGGATTGCCTCTAAACAAAGACTTAATTTCATGATCAATTGTCTGTGTCACAAACTGTCTAAGCTGTTCAAACTCTCTTATATAAGCAATATACTGCGGTTGCAAAGTGGACATCTGTGTTTGCACAGTGTAATTGATTACATACACTACTGTAGAATTTGTAAAGATAAAATCTGCAGGAGTTTGAAGTATTTATGCTGCACATTATGACACCATTCAGTGGCGTAACTACAGGGTTTACAGGGTCTCCTGAGGAACTGTCTACTTTCGGTCCTACTTAAACTCCCCCAAGTTACACCTGGCTGTGTAAAATAGACCCAGCAGAAAGAAATTAGCCCAAGTACTACAATTATGTTTGGCATAAAATCCTTTCACCCACTACCAATGACAGGTGAGCTTGGCCAGAGCAGATTTTCCACCAGACTGATTTAATGCCACACACACACACAACTGACTTCTATAAGAGCAGCTATTAACCATACCAAACTCCATGGTGTTAAGCACAAACACCTCTGTTCTAGCTATCCAAGAACAGCTATTTTTTAAAAGCAATTGTCTCTGTGAAACTGTGACAACTCCATGACAAAATGTATTTTTTTAAGCTATTTTGTAGGACAATGGAAAGCATTAAATCGCCATACCCTTCATTTCTATAACATCAGCCTATAGGTTATATTGTTCTATTTATGTAACAGTATGCCGTTTGCAATCCTTTACCACAGACCTTCAGTACTGAAAACCAGTCTTCATGTATGCTTACATGACAGCACGGCAAGTGTGTCCATTCCAGACAGCAGAGTGTTAACAGCCATAGGACACTGCAGGACGTGTTGAAAGGTTAGATGTACAATCAGGAAATTCTCTGTGATGGCTGCCCTCCCCTGGCGCGTGTTTAGATTCCGGGGATAATGGCTACTCCACTTTCCCCACAGCCTTTGTAACCAGGGACTGCCGGGACTACCAACGGTGCGGCCCTGATGCAGAATCTGGCACCTCAGGACCTGCTTTCAGATTTACTGTGTCCTAACCTTGTTTTGCTAAGGGTCTGGGCTGTTTTACTTTGCTTTTAGTGACTGCAGGTTGAGATAATGAATCAACAGAAAGGGGCAAAAGGGCACACAATTGGGGAGCCATCGGTTGGTTTACAGTCATCTGCTTTGACAATCTGGGGTTGAGGTCTCCTGACACAGTAAGGGAGCCTCTGAACTGACCTAGGTCACTTTAACAGTAGTTGTGTGTGTGTGTGTGTGTGTGTGTGTGTGTGTGTGCGTGCGTGCGTGCGTGCGCACACACTGATGACCAGTTTCAGACAGGTGTCTCAGATCGGGCTAATTGTTGAATCTGAAGGGCCTTCATGTCTAAGGATCACATGCATCATTTAAAATCCCATTTCCTTTAACCCATTTTAAAAATATCCTATTTTTCCTTTAGCATTAATGTAGCATTCAAAAGCAAACATTGCCCTTGTAGGAAACTGATTTGTGCTGTGTGATACAACTATCAGATGCTTTAGTCTAGCAACTGATAGAACCACAAAAGCTCAGTAGGTCTGAGCACAAAAGTCACTGAACTGAACTCAGGAAAATTCAGCTTTACCATTAAAGGCCCTCACCTTGTTCCTTCTGTAGTCTGCTTCCTGTTGTCCAGAATACCTAAAGGAAAGGCGAACATGAGTTGTGGGCAGAGTAACGTCTGTAGGCCTACGTACGTTTGGCCTAATCATTAAGAGTCTGAAATAACGTTAACCTCAGGTAGTCCCCTACAAGTTGGCAAAAAAGCGGGCATTTTTTTAGTGTTAGATAGCCTAGCTAGTGTAGGCCTATGTTGCATATTAGCAAACTGTTTCAAACATCGACTGTAGGGCAGGCCTATAAGAGGTTTCAAAATAACGTTACAACAGTTCCAAATTCCGAGTGTCTTGCACACAACCCAATGCCCAATATGTGGAACTACAATTCGATAGACTACCTAAAAAAAAGAAGACACACTGTAACAGCGCATGTAACAGTTTAGCCTACCTCTCATCCGGAGAACAATGTTCAGCTACATTCCTTTGCTATATTCTCTGATTTAGCAAACACTAGTCGCGTGAAAACAGATAACACTATGAGTGAGAACATCCCTAGCATGTAACGTTAGCCTACAAAAGGTGGACATCCTTAGGTAGCAAATAGCCTAACGTTAGCCTACTTTCCTCTTGTCGGCTTAAAAAAAGAGACTTAAATTCATTTCACTTAGCATGTAGCCTATGACTATTAGACTATTTCGTAACAAACAAAGAGTATAATTAAAAATTGACCATGTTGCACACTGAGCTAAAACCCAAGCCTTTCATTACCTTTTCCTAAAGTGGCGGATGATGATTTGGCATCTTGAGTGCGGCTGATTATTGAAGAGAGAGAATGCAAGAGTGACAGAATCAAAGGTTACATTTCATATCGCTGTAAATGTTAAATGGATGGAAGAGTGGGGTTGCAGTGAAAGGTGATAGCTGAGGAATAAGGGTTGCCAAGGATATAATGAGATAAAAATAGCACTTGTCACCAGAGAGGGAAAGCACTTGCAGAGGTCAGGGCTAACAGGCTGACTGTGTTTGATATAGGTGCTGCACAATGTGTGCATGCCGATTGCTCTGCCTGTGTTTTCCACTGGTCAACTGGAGTCCCTACAAGACTAACGTTAGTGAAGGTGGGACTGAAGATTTGCTGGAAAATATTTCCAGACATATATCACAATACTGAAGTATACCCATGTTATTTATTTAATTTAATATGTATTTATTTCGAATATCCCAAATGAATTGTTGGGAGAATGGACAATATGATCAAAAATGATCACTTGCCTAAACTCAATCTAATGGTTAATCCAAGTCAAAGCTCATTTCTAATGTTTTACCCTTTGTGACTATAAGCATGTCTATGTCAAAAATGTAGTTTTCACTCATCATGGGAGTTACAATAGAATAGCCTAATAGCCCATTAACCCTCAAAAGTTTGTAAAGAGGAATGTTAGGCTGGAGATGTCAGATGATTAGTAGTGTGCTCATTTGAGTTAGCCATAATATTAAACATTAATTTCCATGAAAAATCATAGTAAAATGAAACATGGCTCTAAAAAACTATTTTTTTGTAGGCCTATCTCTATTGCTGTGCTATTACAACAGGATTCATCGCTCCTGAATAGGCATACAATTGTACAGTAAGTGAACCCTTATTTATTCCATCTCATGGCAGTTTTTTTTTTAAAATGCGCAGTAGCCCAACTTGACTGACTGTCTGAGCGACCAGTTCCTCCACTCTGTTGGGGTCATGGTAGGTCATTGTAAAGCTCTTGAGAGGTGTCAGATGGACTGAGATGGTCAGATGGGTGTAAAATCCTTTTTCTCTCACAATTCAGTAAATGGAGCTCCTTTCTTTGCTGTTGCCCTCTGGTAGATCTTGTCTTAGGCCTTCATTTTCCAGAATTTCAAGGGTCAGGTTTGGAAGACGGTAAATCCCCTCACAAACCCCTGTCTGTCTGCCAAGTGGGCAGACTTGTGTTCCTATTGTGGAGAGCAGAAAGTTTGAAAAGGGCTTTTGTTGTTTTTAGATGATTCATACAACATTAACTCCTATTTAAGCTAAAGAAATATCTTTTTAAAAAAAAACAAATCAAGGTAATATAGTCTAATTATGCCATCTGTTTTACGGTGCAATAATATCATGTAATGTATACATATGGTTTCTTAATAGTCAATTAACCGCCCTGGCCTCTTTGTTTTGCGTTTCCAGCCAGCAGGAAATACAGTTAGACCTTATCCATGATTAGACTTTACACAGAGGGGAGGAATTTAAAAATACCCTGCCCTAATCAAGCCAGAATAGCCAAATGCTCAACTGAGTGACTATCCAGAACGTCCGGATTAGTGTGTGTGTGTGTGTGTGTGTGTGTGTGTGTGTGCAAAGTTTTGGACCAGGTGCCTTAGAATTCCTCTGTACTGATTTTGACTTCAGACGCGAAGCAAATTAAGGTTTACAGCGGCAAATTAGTAGCCTCAATAAATTGGCAAAGCCATAGACTTTAAGACCAGATGACAGAAACGCAATTGTCTCATACAGAGCAACTTACATACATACAGTATACAGACAAGCATACACACACACACTCACACAAACACACACTCAGGATGCCCACGCGCGTGAGGAAACTGGTGTCGGTATGCAAAGACAGGCAGCAGTAGGAGATGAAGCATGGCCTGTGGCCCTAAGCGCAGTCTGCACTTGAACACCCCCCACCCCCACCCCTCGTCTTGCCTCTCCTCTCCTCTCCTCTCCCTCCACCTTGTTATTTTCCTGTTTACCCGCTCCCTCACTCCACTTGTTTGGATGTTTTCCTTCAGTCCCCCAAAGTCAATATCCTCCAGCAGCACACGGGCGTTCGCCTGCCTTCACCGCTCCATCGCTGGCTGCCGGACGTCATTAACAGGCTCAGAATATCGACCGGGGGAAGTCTGATGGAGTCCAACGCGTGGTGCATTGTTTGTGTAAAAAAAAAGAAAAAAGAGGTAGAGAGAGAGAAGAGTCCAGTTCAGTCCAGTTATGCTATTTCTAGACCGTCTCCTCCTCCATCTCCTTAGACAAGGAGGAGGGAGATAAGTCATGTAGACTTCATCATGTTTCACCCCTGTAAATATTTTGAAATTAAACAATGCTACCTCCCCAGCCTTCCTCCCCTTCCTCCTGTCACAAACAACATGCTGGAAGGAATCCTCTATCATTTTAATCACAGTAGAGGTAAGCCGCGGCGAGCGGTGAGTGATTGTCAGGAATAAACACAACTGGGCGGAAAGGTATTTTAAGTGACAGATGGGAATGAATGAACAGCATTAAACAATGATGTGCTCAATGCCAAGATGGCTGCCGTTCAGGGGGAAGCGCCGTTCTGCTTCACTTCTTCTAATCTCATTCTGGCATGTCCGTTCTTTGTCTGCGTCTTTCAGGTCAGGTTATCATTCAAAGCGCAAGCTTTCTCCTGTCTTCATCTGCGCTTGTCACCGGTGTGTCTCTGCCAAAATCTGAATGACCTTTCCACCTCCGTCTGTGATATTGTTCAGGCAGAGGCTGAGCGGGTCAACTTGATCCTAAGAGAGGGTCAAGTAGCTGTGACCCCAGCCAGTTTTGACATCTAATGAGAAACACATACTATAATCCTAGGAGTGAAGGGCAGACTAGAGGTAGTGTTTTCAGGCCAACTAAAACAAGACCTACAGCGTATAAATCTGCGCAATACGCTCACCCTTTGCACATTTTTTAGTAATACAGACGCAGTTCGTCTGTCCCCTTTGCTCTCTATTGGATCTACACACACTGTGGTTGTAGGTCCTTAGTTAATGGTGGACTTGTTTAATCTCGGTCCAAAATCAACATGCTTAACTGCTTTTCACACGTCAGTGTCCAACTGTACTGCAGGCCGCTTTCTCTCTCTCTCTCTCTCTCTCTCTCTCTCTCTCTCTCTCTCATTTGGAGCCACTGGCTGAGATGAAAGAGGAAATTACAGAACTCTCGCTGGTTCATGATTCATTCAGAAGGATCTCACAGGAGACAAATGAAACCAAAGCTTGTTTGGAAGTGAGTCCATCCAAAAATATTTGGCTCCGGCAAGTTCCCCCCTTAACAACTTTACTCTTGATTTCATCTCCATAAACTCAAACCTGATCCTATTGTCTGACGGCCGACATATGGATAAGTGTTTGCACAACACTTATCCATATAAGTGTGTGTGTGTGTGTGTGTGTGTGTGTGTGTGTGTTATGTGTGCACAGACAAAGCCAGTGTAGTTGTTGGCCTCTTTGCTTCTCTGACACAATATGCAGTGAGTGACCTCATAAATACTCATGGACAGTACAGCAGCAGCAGCTCCACTGGTTTCACACCCACTGGCACTGACATGCTCTCTAGTCCTCATGGGCTAGTCCACTACAGTATGCCTTGCTGTCAGTACACAGGAATGTATCTCTGTGGATCACACACACACACACACACACACACACACACACACACACACACACACACACACACACACACTCACTCACTCACTCACTCACTCACACACTCTCTCTCTCTCTCTCTCTCTCTCTCTCTCTCTCTCTCTCTCTCTCTCTCTCTCTCTCTCTCACACACACACACACACACACACACACAGAGTCATTAGCATGCATAAACAAACCCACAGATATATAAGCACACATGTCCCTAACACACCACACCATTTTGTCTCTCTCTCCTTTGCCAGTCTGTCTGTTTGCTCTCTCTCTCTCTCTCTCTCTCTCTCTCTCTCTCTCTCTCTCTCTCTCTCCCCCTTGGTTTTTACCACTCCGTCTTTCAGTAAGCTACAAGAGGGTAAGTAGCTTTACTAGACTCTTGTCCACTCTTTGGTGCTGCCACAGCACCCACCAGGCAAATCCCTGCCAAAACATGCCCCACTTGTAAATCCAGCTCATTGCACCAGCGCCACAGCTGACACTTCAGATCCAATCCTTCACTTGGCCTGTTTGCAAGTTGAACCCTTTGGACTCAGAACCATCAGCTGACTAGGCAGTAGCAGAGTGTGAGCCAGAGCAGGCAGACTTCTGAAGCCCTAACAGAAAAGACTTTGAAAGAAAAAAGAAAGAAGGAAAGAAAGAAAGGGGAGAAAACAAGAAAAAAGAGACAGAAAGAAAAACACAGCTTGTTTATATTCTTTTAGTCTCCTCAGTAGTTCCCCGTCATCTGTTCCTCCCAGGACAGAAAGGTCCCCCCTAAGCAGCGGCTCCCTCTGACAGACAGCCATTTGAGCACAAAGCCTTTGCTAGAACATGACTCTCCATCTGGTCCTCATCCAGGAGATTTCCTATAAGTCTCTGTAGGATCAAATCTTCCTTAAACATGACAGTGGATGTCCAGTCTCAAATGCTGATGTAGAAACAAACCCTGTTAGAATTGATTTTTTTTTCCGCAAGATCCTTATTACTTTTTTTTCTAAATGGTTGAGGTAGTTTTGGATGTTTTTTTAACTCCACTATTGTCCTCTCAGACAGGCCTTGCCAAAATGTCGCTTTTCTAACCCATGAATATTTAACAGTGCAGACTTTAATAGAATCTTCAGTTTCACCTCTAACTCGGCAAAAAAGAAGAGATCCTTGGTCGGATTTTGTTTCAAGCAATCTCTCTCACCCATATCCCTGTTCAATAAATATTTATAAGGGACAGAGTTCTAACAGGGACATCTGTGATTTAATGTGATGAGAAAATAATGCTGCCTAGCAGCAAAGTTCATTAAAATTGGACTTTATTTTATATTAGGTGTTCAGTGAATAGTGACAGACTATGGTCAGTAGACTCACCTATACTATACTAGTCATGATTGCAAAGCCAAGAGCCTCAGGCTAAATATGATCTCTGATCTCTTGATTAGTGTTGGCCTCCTGTGAATAACTTCCACAAGTGTGTGTGTGTGTGTGTGTGTGTGTGTGTGTGTGTGTGTGTGTGTGTGTGTGTGTGTGTGTGTGTGTGTGTGTGTGTGTTTATGTTGAGCAAGAGTGAGTGAGTTCATTAGACCGTGTATCCACAACATCTGCATATACATGTGTAAATGTATATCTAAGTATGTTTGACCATCACCCCTCAAGGTCCTTCATTTTGTTCCCCCCTCCCAGCAGACCACCTGCTGGGCTAGCTAGGGAGGGGGTGACTCCTTCAGCATGTTCAATCAGAGGAGAAAGAGCATGGCCTCCACCCAAAGGTGACCCCGTCTGACCTCCATAATCCCCCCCATCCCTCAGTATCTCGCTCCCTACTGCCTCACCCCCCTACAACCTCCCCATGCTGGGGTGAGCCCAGTGTTGGCATCAAAGGCACCTCCTGACTCATCCATTTGAGAGAGACAGACAGCTGACAGCTACCCCCCAACCCCCCTCCTCCCTTCACCTGCAACCCTGATCTCCAAAGAGCCGTCTTCAGCAACTCCCAGGATTCTTTGTGAGGGAGGGAAAAAACATCTCACTCCTTCTTGAGTGACATAGAAAAGAGGCTCTGAACAGAGTCATATATCAGTGAGTTAATGGGAGAGGCTTTGCTTTAGACCTCGGCTGAAGATAATTCCTCACTTAGTTTTTGTGTGTTTTGGCATCCAAAAGCCTTTGCCTCCTCTGTAAAAATTATTTACGTCTCTGTTAAGTTTGCCTCGGAGCCAGAACGCTGAAAAGTAAAGCTGTTGCAAATTCTGCTAACCTCACAACTTAAATCTTTTTGCTTATGTTGAAGAAATAAATCACTCAATCCTCTCCCCACACAAAACACTTGAGATTGGCATGAGAGAACTGTTGAGGCGTTAGACCCACATCAGCCAATACATCTGAGAGAGATACAATTCTCCTATTTGTCCTTTGATTCACACCACATGGTGAGACCAGATCAAGTTCCTTACGACTGTCTCTCAAAGCAGTCTGGTTTGAATTTGACTTCTGCACTCAGTTCTGGTTAAGGAGCTTCTTGTCATCATCACAATGATAGGGTAGATGTTCTCTCTCAGCGTCACGCAGTCCCATATCAACTCTACATTACGTTACTGGAAAGTGGAAAAAAGTGGTGTGTTATTATTTCATTGATGCTCAGGGCTGGAGTCCCAAATAACCTCAAGATGTTGGGAAATGCTGCCTGTATGGGTGGGAATGAAAGAGCCTTAACAATTTCTCCTACATCTCTCCCCCCATGAAGCATAATGCAATCTGATCATAACCAAGCTCCAGTATTAAGTAAAGGCTGGTGGTGTGTGTGTGTGTGTGTGTGTGTGTGTGTGTGTGTGTGTGTGTGTGTGTGTGTGTGTGTGTGTGTGTGTGTGTGTGTGTGTGTGTGTGTGTGTGTGATGGGGGGGGGGGGTGCTTTGAATGTTGGACCTTAAACTGTGAGCCCTGCTTTAAACAAATTATTGAAGTTTTTTTTTTTTTTTTTTTAATCTTGAGCATTTATGGTGAGCTTTTGGAGCTATTATCATTTGGAATGAAGTTAAGCAAAACTGTGTTGGCCAAAGCCAAACTGCGGCTCATGTGATCTAATCTGAAGGAAATGGATTTCATTCGCAATCAGCCTAACAGAGAGACCTGAGAAAGGCACAGCAAACAATGGCTGATATGTAGCAGAGGGACTCAGTGACCTTGTTCCCCACTACTTCTGTTTACTCACAGCTAAAAAAAAAAAAAAAAAAAAAAAGGCTAATGGTGTAGGAGCAAAATGTGTGCTGTGTTACGTGACTGAAGTCACAAAGCCTCTAGATTTGGGATGGAATTTGAACATCTCTCCCTCTCTCTTACTCTCTCCCTCTCTTCCTTTTCTTATTTTCTCACGGTGTTGTGTTGCATTCACTTTTCCTAGTGCACGTAGTCAGAGGTAACTTTGCTGTGTGTGCTCCAAGCAGTGCTGCTGGTGATTGTGAAACGACAGTGTCATCTGTGGGTGGATGCCACCCTGCCTGCCTGCCTGCCTGCCTGCTTGGCTCTGGAGTCTCTGTACTATTACTGCTGGTGGCCTTTTGCAGCAGCCTCCGCTCCTGTGCGACTGGGGAGCCGTTGCCACGGATACCCTTTATTAATACTGATAACTTTGAGCACAGGGCTCGTTTGTGCAAATACTGACAGCTCCGAGGAGTCTAAACGAGCGAGAGGCCACAGCTAACAACATACCAGGATCATATTGTGTGCATGATGTGTGTGATTCTGTGATTGGGTGATTATGTGTCTATAGTGTGTTTATGTGCCTATAGCCTACAGTCAGTGGCCAGTGTCTATCTGACACACTGGCATTGCATGGTCTACACACAATGAAAAAGGGCTGGGTGTCTTGCCAGAGCCTGGTCACTGCATGTAGAATTGAGTGGTCTCTGGGTCCCCCTACTGTGCAGTTGAATTCCCTGTTTACATAAGATTAGAATGCGCTCTGTGTATTTGAGAGAATCCCCATCTTGTTACTGCAATAATTGTGACTTAAGGCAAAATTGCAATATTTGAGTGCAGTATATGTTTTCATTGTGTTATATACTTTGGTCTATCTGACTTTTCCCTGCTCTTCTACTTATTATACCCATTCAATAGTGAGGTTAATACTACAGAGTTTTTGTCTGAGCTTCTATATTATCCTTATGATATACAGTAGGATGATAAGGATGATTTAGATTACATCAGACCTAATTAGATTATTTTCATTTAGGCTTATTCTTTCATAAATGTCAGACACAAAAATATATAGGCCTATTTCATCCATGGTAAGGGATGTCATTACTGAGATAGCAGCTATTCTATTGAAACAAATCAATAAATTGTTATAGATGTAGTAGGTAGCTCTGCTGAGGATTGCGAGTTCTCTCCCTCATATTTGGTCAGTCAGAATGCGAAAGAAATTACACTGAGAGGTTTGATCAAGAGCACCACCTAGTGTTCAAGCTTGAACATTTTAAGTTATTCTTATACACCCTGTGAAGTTTTAGTTTACACAACATTTTCTATGTTCAATGTTTTCTATGTTCTATGTTGAAGTCACTGATCACTCAAAAAAGCACAGGTGAATTTATTGTTTTCTAATAATTTAATAATCACAAAGCAACACATGTTCACATGCAAAGAACAAAAAAATATTTCTCACTTTAGACCATTAAGAAAAGTGATAAATAACTTGTAAGAATTTTAGACATAGTCTACCCTATTTTATGAGATTTCTGAACTACAGGGAAAATTCATGTGAACAGAATACCAAAAGGCTAGCATCCATCTTGTGTTAAACCCGCCTATTCAGTATAAAAAAATAAAAATAAAAAAAAATCATTCAGTGGAAAGCTTGGATCTGATCAATGTGCCACAGATTGGGTTTATACATACTGTATCTTCATCTTATTTAGTAGCATAGGCTAGATGAGGCATTTGCCAGACAGGAAGATGAGGAGCATAGTCTAGAGACAGGAAGATGAGGAGCATAGCCTACTGTAACCTCTACAGGTTTGGATGTGGGGCAAGTCTCCCAGACATAATTACAAGTACTTGTTTAATGTGGGTGTGGTCAGATTACTTGTCCATATCTGATTGAAATGTCCAGACACTCTCTTCCTTTTCAGTTTTCTGATAACCTTATCAACGCTAATGGCTCTCAAGGTACAGTAAAATTGGCCAGGTGGAAGGCCACAGAGTTTCCACTGCGTATTGGACCAATAATAGGCTACTGTGTGGTGAGATCAGTTCAGTGGCTTCTCCAAACTTCTTCCTGTTATTCACAGCATTTTAAATTTTTAGAAGACTTGTTTTAGTGAATCAGAAGGGTTTGGGACAGACCTGTTGAGTCGAAAATGGTGACTTTCTCTGCCCCTCAATTGCACTTCCTTTCAGGACACCATCTATGCCACATATCGAAAAATAGCTTGTTTTGTTTATATTATTTTTGGAATCTTGTCCTGTCCTTTCTCAGAGCTCCCCCTGCTGCTTCTGGGTGCATAATGCAACAACAAAGCAAAACCTCTGGCCAGGGTTGTTTAGCCTGGCACGCCCTCCCAGTGATGTAACACCTTCGGCATTGCTGTCGCTGGTCTGGCCAGCTGCTGATCGGGCAGGATTTCTGAATTCCCCTAGACGGGGAAACTGCCCCCTCTTGGTCGAGAACCAATCAACTTTGAGCAGCTCCAACGGCTCTCAGTCCTGTTCAAGCAATTCCCTTCGCGTCACATTCGTCTGAGGAAAGAGTGGTGTGATTGGTTTTCCTTCGGCACAGCATTTTCTAACATCGACCAGTAGCAAACCGAGGCATTTCAGGCAGGCGGGTCAACCATGCGCTTTGAGAAACTTTGTTTTACGGCCTCTTGGTCAGACCAGTCTCGTAGAGCTTTGAAAGTCGATGGCAATCAGGCTAAGGGTTGTTGAGCACTTAATGGTTTGAGGTTTTCCCCAACTTTAAGCTCACTGAATAGTCAGTAGGATGAGTGACCAGTTAAATTGGTACAATAGTCTGAATAACAAACAGACAGCTTACGCCCTGTATGGCAGCATACTGAATGTCAAGCTAAATGTGAGCTTATGGTCTTGTTAGTGCAAGCAGCTGCCGGTTCACTATTTGGACGATGTTGTTCTCGTACTATTGACAATACTCACTGAGCTCAGACAACAGGTCTATGGTTGGAAATAGCCCACTCAGGAATTTAAAGGAAACATGTGCAATTTTTTGCTCATGTGATTTGAATTGGTTAAAATGGTGTGTTAAAGGAAATATGCAATAATTTTGCATTAACACTAGTGAGCTTGATATAGGCTATAAAAGGCATATGTCACACATTTTGTTGAATAGCATGGACAATTAATATTTATGTTAAAATGATGAGATACAAACGCCTAAGTAGTAGGCTAGGCTACTTTGCATGAGCACAATTATTCTTTAGGGAGGAATGATTTATTTTCTATCACTCTGCAAGAAGCTCATTTTACTGACATAGTGATTTGGAGGCAGGTCATTTGTTCAGGTATATAGGCCTAGCCTACAGAATCTTCAAAAAAACTAGCTAGAACGATACTCAGGAAGACAGAAACACTCTCTGTCCATTGGGTGCCACATCATAGGCCTATCATGCTCAGGGGATGAATCAGCAGCCAGTGATAGAGTTTTTATGATTTTTATGTAATTTTAGGAAGAGTTGAAATCTCGATGCCATAGTTTTCTTGTCTTAAAATGATTACCTCCGCCAAGGAGGTTATGTTTTCGCCGTCGTGTGTCCGTGTGTGTGCCTATGTAGGCTACAAGATATCTCGAAAAGTAGCCTACTGCACAGATGATCCAGAACACGATCTGGAATTTATATTGTGTCTGACCACATAGCCTTGGCGGAGGTCTGCGCTCTGAGCACTTTTCTAGTTAGTTTACCGACAGTCTGGAAGATCTATGCTATCTCTGCAGCTCAAGATAAGTGTAATAAATAGCCTACAAAAAGCCGGGGAAAAGTAACAAGCCACGCCGTGTGTTGTTGTCTTCAACAGAGCCTCCTTACCTTTCTTCTCTTTTAAAAGCCATTTTTTTCCCTGAATAAACAATGGATGATGATGAACAGATGCACATAGTTTTATCTTTGTGCAAAGCTATGATGTTTCTATGATGTTTAGCAGCAAATATGGTGGTACATACTATCAGATATTCTGATCCAAAATTAGCTAATATTACAGTACGCTAATTGGCACACACAACCCCCCCCCCCCCCCCCACCCCTCCCTTTTCTGTGTATTGTCTTTTAGTGTTTACCCTACTGCCTCTGTGACAAAAGGAAGACTAGTTTTTGTATAGACAGGGTGTCCTTCAACGAAAAGGTAAGGTTCCTTTTTGTCGTTTCTTGTAAGACACACATAGCCTACAACAGATGCAAACATTAAAAGTAATTTTATACTCTATTCTTACAGAAAGTTCTCCTGAGACTGTTCTTGAAACTTCAGGAGCAAGGCTCAGTGAAGTCCTATATGACAGTGGAGGATGTTCTGGAATGGTTTTTCCGCCATGATAGGATATTTTTTTTTATAAGAAATACTATTTTGAAGTTGCAAATGCAGAATATCTGTAGTCCTCTTTGAGCTGACGGTAATTTAGTGTTGTTGTGTCATTTTAGGCCTGGCAGGTAAATGCTCATCTCAGGATGCAGGACATTGAGCAAGAGGTCAGGAGAGGGCTCATAGTCAAACATCTGCCTGGTATTTCTTTTGAGAATGAGGTGCAGCACTGTGAACATCATGTCCCCAGTGCACCTTCTGATCAGTGAGTTACATTCATTGATTAATTATTGACTGAGAAATACTGCACATTGGGTTAGTGGGTTAAAGGTAATGATGTAGCATCATTAAAGATAATGTAATTCTTGCTCTCAAACCCACTCAGAAGTACCAGTGAACTAGTGTTTAAATGGGTGTTTTCACCCGTAACAACCTTGGTCATATACATGGGCTTGTGGTAAAACTGCACACAGTGTAAACAACATAAACATTCCAAATGCTAGGAATACTAAGGACACACATGCAAATAGTTTCTGGATGTACGTTTATCAGCACAGTTCATATTCACATGTGACTGGTCACTGGTGTTGGATCCACTAAAACATGACCCCAATTTTCCAGTATTGTTATTGTTTTTGTATCATTATTGTTAGTGGGTAATGTTGATGTTGCAGAAGAGACTGACCACTCAGTTACACCTAATCTTTTCTTGCCAACAGAGACTCACCTGACAGTGCAGGTATTGATTTTAAGAACCCCCCCGACCACCTCAGGATGCCCCTTCTCAAGAGAGTCCTGGGTGACCTTGAACTGGAGCTCAATACTATCAGTGCTCCCGTCTGCACTGCCGATTGGAGGTAATGGAAGACATTGTCACCAGACTTTTCTTCATGATGAAGACAGACCCCAATGGAACTCCTTACACTGGGTCCTCCATGCAGCTGATGGGTCTGGCCATGGATATTGTCCGTGGAGTCCTTAGGAACCTATCCTCTGTTTTACCAGGCACTAGCTTACTGGCACACTATTCCCGCCCCGCCGCTGCTTGGATGACCCACTCCATTCATCACAAGCTGTCGAACGCCACGTACACAGCTGATGGGATGAAAGACTTTTTGAGCACTGGCAATGGGACGCTGATGGCTGCCATTACTGAACGTCATGTTTCAGTGAAAGACAGCAGGCTCTTCCAGCATCCTTTGCAAAAGCCTCAAGAACCACCATCCGTACTGAGACTTTTCCTGATTGCTAGTGACCATAGGAGTTCCCCTGCTACTGGAGAGAGGCTGGTGATTCACATTGAGACAGTGACTTCTGTAGTAACTCTTGTGTTGCTGCAGATATATTCTGATAAAGACACTGACTTTGTATTCCGTGCTCGCAGTTGGCCACTGGTAGAGCACGTGATGAACAGACTAGCCCTCTGTGGTGTGAAAGTCACAAAGAAGAAGTGTAGAGTCACCTGCTATTTTTAACATGAATGAGGTGGTGTGTATAGTGAACTCTATTTGTGAACAGCTATTGATGTTGTATGACAACATGGACTCACTTATGGAAGCATTATCGTACAAGAACAGGATGGTGTCCAGTGACATTGGCCGTCTAGTGTCTGCCCACTTGGATATGGTGTGCCGTAATAGAAAAGTGGACACACCAGCACCACTTGAAGTGCCACCATGCCCTGATTTGCAAAACATTATCTGTGGAGTAGTTGCAAGATTTGTCCACATCCTGGTCCTAGTTAGTATGGTAGATTAGGAAAACCTCATCATATGTCTTCTACTGGTAGACCAGATACGTTTCCTCACTGAAGTAGGCCTTTTTCAGTCCCAGCACATGTGTTCTCTTTCCTGTAAGGACATTTCATCTGATATGACTGAACAGCTAGGTGACATGGTTTTTAATCAATACATGGAGTCCAGTCCTTTTCATGATGCTAAGGATCAGCTCCACACATTGGTGATGGACAAACAGCAAAGCTATGTTATCAGCACCATGATTAGAAAGACTCTGCAGGACTACGTGAAACTCCTTTGTAACATCTTCAGTGATGAAGAGAAAGAGTTGCCTACCCCAGGTGAGCAACAACCACCACCAGGGTTGTCTGTCCCTGACACCTTGGCTATAGTAACGCCACCCCCAGGATTTGATGTACTTGAGGCATTGTCTCCTGTGAAGCCACCCCCTGGATTTACTCCAGGTGCATCAGCATCAACTACTGTGACACCACCTCCTGGTTTTGCACCACTTTGTTCATTACCTGCAGTTAGGCCACCACCACCACCACCAGGGTTCGCTGCCTTCCCTGAACCTATTCCTGCTATGCTGCCACCTCCTGGCTTTGCTGTGCCCAACATACCATCTCTAGTTAAACCGCCTCCTGGTTTTGCTGCTCCTGCAACACCATCTGCAGTCAGACCACCTCCTGGGTTTCCTGTGCCCAATACTTTACCACTGGTCAAGCCACCTCCTGGCTTTGCTCTACCTGACCCTTCACCTCCAGTGAAGCCACCTCCAGGGTTTATGCCTCCAGTGAAGCCACCTCCAGGGTTTATGCCTCCAGTGAAGCCAGGGTTACCTATTCCTGACACCTCATGTGTGTTAAAGACACCTCCAGGTTTTGCTCAACCTAATGCATCACCTTCAGGGTTTATGCCTCCGGATTCCTTACGTACAGTGAAACCACCACCCGTCTTTGCTCCATCTGATGCCTCAACTGCCATATTGCCACCTCCAGGGGCGCTGCTAGAAATTTTGGGCCCTATGACAAAAGAATTTTTTGGGCCCCTGAAATATTGATTTTAATATTAAAATTTCTCTGGGCCCCCCTGTCTGTGCTGGGCCCTTAGAATCATCCTAACTTTTCCCCCCCTAGCGGCGCCCCTGGCCACCTCCAGGGTTTGAGCTCCCTGACTCCTCAACGGTGGTAAAGCCACCACATGGTTTTGCTCCTCTTGAAGCATCTCATGCAGACTATCTCCCCGGATTGTGCTGTCACCTGCAGACACCATACCTGCAGTGAGGCCACCTCCAGGTTTCCCTCTACCTGCCGCATCAACTGCTGTGCAGCCACCTCCAGGCTTTGATGTACCCAACTCACCACCTGTGTTAAGGCTGTCTCCTGGCTTTTCCCTGCAGTCACCCCACCCCCTGGCTTTGCAATACCTATTCAGTCAGCTGCTGTGCGACCACCTCCAGGATTTGCCTTAGCCACAGTGAGCCCACCCCACAGTGAGCCCACCCCCTGGACTTACATCATCTGATGTACCACCAGTTGTGGGGCCTCCTCCTGGATTCCCATCTCTGGATGCCATACATTTAGTGCGGCCACCACCAGGGTTTGCTCTTCCAAACCCTTCACCTGCAGTGCTGCCACCACCAGGATTTGCTCTTGGGGAGCCCTCACCTGTAGTGCGGCCACCACCAGGGTTTGCCTGTCTTAACACCTCCTCTGAGGTGAAGCCACCCCCTGGATTTTCCCTACCCACTGGTCCAGCTGCAGTCAGATCAACCTCAGCTACAGTTCGACCTCCCCCAGGGTTCACATTACCTGCCACAGCACCTGTAGTAGGACCACCTCCTCCTGGGTTCCATCCAGCTAAACCCTCAGCTGCAGTAAAGCCAACAGTGAAGACACTTCCTCTACCTCATGCCTCAGGTCCAGTCAGACCACCTCCTGGGGTTGATCCACCTGAGGCCTCAGCTGTGAGAGAGGCTCCTTGTGAGTCCCTGTCGTCACTGCAGTCCTCACCATCCCTTTCTGAGTGCAGTACACAGGGATCGTGCCAAAATGTTCCAGTTGGGGAGATTGATGAGGAAGCCCAAGAAATGGAAACATATGACCATATGGTAATTAAGTATTTGTAAAATGTCTTTGGAAAAGGTTAAATGTGTTGCAAATCTTTGTGTGGTATTTTCAAATGCTACAACCATTTTTATTATCTTATGTTTTGTAGAGGGAGTAAAGTCCGCGAAGAAAAAGGTACTGAAAGGTTTCATGCAGAAAATAAGGAAGACCTTCAGATGTTGGGCACCCTTCAGAGACACAGAGAGACATGACTGAGCATCACTAAAATATAAAATGATTTTTATTAGTAGAGGTAGTATTAAATAAAATATTTTCAACCAACTGTGAACGTGCTTTGCTCATCATATAGTGGTCACTAGGAATAGAAGTTGATAGCAGACCGCTAACATCCTCAGTTGTTAAAATATATCAAAGAGCTATATACTGAAACTCTTTAGGGTGCGGTCAGTCCAATTGATTATATTTCACTTATAGATAGTAACCTACGGTAATTTTAGCTATTTTGCTGGCCTCTATATTTATCTGTCAGTTTTAGACTGTCATACTCCAGATCAGTCGTGGTCAGATAGGCCTACATTTATAGTCTGTCAGTCTGTTAGGGGCTAGTCTAACTTAGGATTGTCCAGTGTAAATGTGTAAATGTTTTTTATGCATCTCCAGGCATGGACTGGCCATAGGGCATACAAGGCAATGCCCGGTGGGCCGACGGTCATTTTTGAGCCGGGGCTGTCATTTACTCATCATTTTCATGAAGGATATTGGGCTAGTTTAATGAAATCTCTCATATTCACCACTTCGTGCAAAGCGTCTGAAAGTGTCTGATCTCCTTTGGCAATCGTTTCCTCTCTAGAGGGTGCTATGCAATGTTTTTAAACATTTTGCTACAGTTCGTTTAAAACACATATAAAAAATGTTTTGTTATCTTCCCTTCGAGGTTAGTGATGTCCGGGCACAATATTGTGGCTTCAGTTTCCCACTCTCAATTTGGCCCGCACACCTGTGTTAGTGAAAACTAAACTCCATTGTATTGTCCCTGACTATCTGGAGGAACTAAATAAAATGAGCTGAGCCACGTTCGCCTGGCTAGCCCTGCACACCCCTTGGCTCAAAACTGCCACTCAGTTGCATCATAGACTGGTAGTCTAGCGAGTGAGCTACAACCTAGAATACCAGTTTCACTCACTAGCAAGTTTTTCGGAGGGAAGTTTACCAACATTCTACTTGCACAGCTAAGTTAACTGGCATCCTTCACACTTGCAGTATTCCTTGCTATGTGTATCTGTCACTCTTAGCGTACAGTTTGATTCCATTCATTACATATCCATATCATTCATACATGCAGTGGGCAGCTCCTTTTGCAGCTTATAGCATCTGGCTTGGGGAAGGGACACCAATTTTAATGATGACCCAGGCATTGGGTTCCAAGTTGGCCTCTTGGGTTGCCTTCCACAGTCCCATGGAGATCTTGATGAAGTTCTCTTAGTGCCCATTGATGATGAAGTTTCAAGCATTCTGCCAGGGGTAACCAGTGTAGTCCAATGAGTAGAGGGGTCACATGTGCCTTTTTGGGCTGATGGAAAACTAGGCGTGCTGCTGCATTCTGAACCATTTGTAGTGGTTTCACAACACAGGCTCGGATGCCTGTTAGAAGGGCATTGCAGTAGTCAAAACGGGAGATGACCATGGTTTGAACCAGTAGTGGGGTGGCTTGTTGGGTGAGATATGGTCTAATTTTCCTTATATTGAATAGTGCAAAGTGTCAAGACCGGGCTACAGAGGCAACATGGTCTTTCAAGGTCAGCAATTATGACACCTAAGTTCCTTGCTACTTTGGAAGGAGCAAGAGCTAAGGAGTCAATTAAGATGCAAATGTTGTGATGTATGGTTGGCTTGGCAGGGAAGACCAGTAGTTCCGTTTTTGAGAGGTTTAGCTGGAGGTGATGGTCTTGCATCCATGCAGATATATCTGAGAGAGTCTGAAATTCGTGCTGAGACCGTATTGTCATCAAGCGGGAATGAAAGAGCTGGGTATCATCAGCAAAGCAGTGATATGAGAATGATATCTGGCCCAATGAGGTGGTATATGGCAAACAGGAGGGGCCCCAGCACTGATCCTTGGGGCACCCCTGTGACAAGGAATTGTGGTGCAGTGTGCTTTACCTATGATGCCAATGTTGAGAGTGTATTTAGTAGGATTGTGTGATTGACCGTGTCGAATGCTGCTGATAGGTCAAGCAGGATGAGTACTGTGGATTTCATTGCCGCCCTGGCTTCTGTTAAGGCAACTGAGCCGTTTCAGTAGAGTGGCCACTTTTAAAACCAGATTGAGTCAAGGAGGTTGTTTTGGGAGATAATTCTGTAAGCCGTTTGAAAACTGCTCTTTCAATGGTCTTGGAAATGAATGGGAGGAGAGAGACCACTTGAGTGGGAGCAAAAGATTTTTTGAGTAATGGTGTTAACTGAGCCTGTTTAAATGTAGTTGAAAATGTTCCTGATGTCAGTGAAGCATTAATCACATGTGTTATTGCTGTTGTGAGCAATGGATTGCAGGATGTTGGTTGGAATGGGGTCCAGTGGACATGTAGTAGGACGGCTACATGTAAGGAGTTTGGACACATTGCTTTCGGTAAGAGCTGTGAAAGATGCAGTAGAACTTCTGCATGTTGGATTGGCAGGTGGAACTGGCTGCTGATGGTGGCCACTTTGTCAGTAAAAAATGAAGCAAAATATATGCTGTTAGGTTTTTCGCAGGTGGTGGCGGTGGAGGGTTAAGATTGAGAATAGTTTCCTTGTGTCTGTTGCATTGTGTATTTTGTCAAAGCATAAAGCCTTTTTGGCAGCAGTGATGAAGAAGGATGAGAAGGATGATAGGAACGACTGGAAGCTATCCAAGTCAGAGGAACCTTTTGTTTTGTGCCATTTTCTCTCTGCAGCTCTGAGGTTGGTGCGCAGTGACCGGAGGGCATCATTGAGCCAGGGGTGGGACTGGGAGGATCGAGCAGGTCTGGTGGATGAGGAGAGTGTGCTGGATGTTGGAAGAGCAGAGGCCACAAGAGAGGAAAAGTGGGTTGGAGACAGATTACGGAGCTTGCGGCGAAAGGAAACCATATGGGTTGGGATAGAGGTAGGTTCAGGTAGGCACATCTTCAACTGGATAAAGTAGTGGACAGACAGGTGTAGAGGAGTAACAGCGAGGGTCTCTGTGGCACAATTTCGGGTAAAAACGTTATCGAGCTCTTTACTAGATTTATGAGTTGGAGGACTGGGAACCCGCTGTAGCTCAAATGAGTGCATTAATGACAGGAATTCTGAAGAGATTGGATTATCTAAGTGTCATATCACCCAGGACAAGCAAGGGACAGTCATGTTCTGGAATGGAGGAGAGCACTGTGTCTAGTTCATTTAAAGTCGCCCATTTGACCAGGAGGATGGCAAATAACAGTAAAGTACATTTTGACTGGATCCTACACCAAAATGGCATTGTATTTGAAGGAGATGTATTTAATGGAGGGTACCAGTTGATTGTATTTCCATGAGTTGGAAATTAATAGGCCTGACCCGCCCCCTTGTCCAGATGAACGGGAGGTGCTGCAGGGGTAGCATTACTTTCAGGTTTAATCCAAGTCTCAGTGAGAGCCAGGATATCCAGTGCTTGGTGGTTAGTGTAGGCAGCAATAAGTCTGATTTGTTCACAGCCAGCTGACAGTTGAGTTCAGTTTATTATGATAGCTAGTCATATTTGCATGACACGCTATGATACTATGATACGCTATGATACAGCCTCCTGCTTTGCCCTCCCCTCTCTCTCTCTCTCTCTCTCTCTCTCTCTCTCTCTCTCTCTCTCTCTCTCATTCTGTCTCTCTTTCTCTCTTGCTAACCTGCTGATTTATAACTGTACAGTACAGATGGAGGCCAAACATTAACCACTTCTGTAGACTGGTGCAACAGAGGTCATCCTCTGCTGTCATTCCCCGCCCCCTCAACCCCCCCCCCACACACACACACACACACACACACACTCCTCAGTCAAACCAAGGCCAAAGGCTAAAGTACACCACCTCATTGGAGAGCTTCAGGGAATCTTCAAAACCGTGCCTGTTTGTGCCAAATGACATTGATATATCATCATTATGAATCTTCACAATGACTCATTCTCTTTTTCTCCCCTTCAGTTGATACGATCTCATTGTAATGCAGTAATCAGCTGGACACAGGGGATCTCCCAAACTGCTGAACAGAGAGTCTGGGATATGAATGCTTTGCATTGAAAAGCTCTTCACGTGCTCAATGGTCTTTCTGGCAATCAGAGCAAAAGTAAATTAAGCAGAACGATACGTCTTTATAGCCACCCATGTGACCGGGATTTTTCCATTGATATTCACTGTAAGCTTATCCTGTCTAGCCATCCGAACTGCACATGTATATTAAGATCCATGCTTGTTCTAATTGGTCAGAGAGAAAAGAGAGACAAAGTGTGTGTGTGTGTGTGTGTGTGTGTGTGTGTGTGTGTGTGTGTGTGTGTGTTTGTGTGTGTGAGGGGTGTGGAATGCCAGATGACCATACCACGTAACCGAACCCTGGGAATTCTCTCTGTGACTTGTGGATGCTTCTTCAGCTATGTGCACCATATAGTTAGACACAGATGCAGACAATCGCTCAGACAGACAGAGGCATGCGCACACACACACACACACACACACACACAATTTTTATGGGGCACAGAGATCATTCTCATTCGAAGTTCCTCCCACTAAGCTAGTGCACATGACTCCGATCTGACAACTCCTTTGAACAAGGATAGTGTCACACAACCTATCTGTATGCACACACCCATACCCACATACACACACACACATACGCACACACATACACACACACGCATACGCTCCCTCACTCTCCCCCTGACATCCACACACACACACCCGTCTCCAGTGCTGCCATTCCTGCTCTGGATTAGCTTGTGGCAGAGGGTGCAGAATGTCTTGGTCTGGATGGATTCTGCTTGTATGGCTTGGAGTATTCGCAGGTAAAATATCTTTAAATTAGTGCTGTTTTCATAAATGTGTATTGTGTAATTGTTCTGTGGGAGTTTTTATGCTGTTTTTCATGAGCCTCTCAGTAGAAGTAATAGTAAGCTTTATTATATCCTTAAAAATACATTGATTTCTTTTTCTTCTTCAGCTGTATGCTGCATTATCATGGAGTGTTCAGTGTGTTGGTGTACTATAGTTTCTAACAGCTGGTTCATGTCAAATTTGCTTGTGTCCCTCCTGTGCAATCAATTTTTATCAACTCTGAAATCTCCTAGTAGTTTTACGCTCTCTTGTCTTGAGGGAAGTTAAAGGACTGTGTGTGTGTGTGTGTGTGTGTGTGTGTGTGTGTGTGTGTGTGTGTGTGTGTGTGTATAAAAGTTCTTCCAAAGCTACATAGAGCATGAAGACTCTAGAGAGTTCTGCTTCAGGCTACATTTAATCAGCTTGTGCTTTTGGGTTGTGATTGCTACTTTTTGCTTTTTATAGGGGGAACGAGCAGAGCCCTCGCTGAAACTACAGGCTCCACGGAGAGGAACTGCTCTGCTGTCCCACCAGTAATATACCCCCTCTCTCTC
>JAODXP020000030.1:14957575-14980075 GCA_027497455.2 Sardinella longiceps | reverse complement strand
CACACACACACACACACACACACACACACACAGACACAAACACATACACACACACACACACACACACACACACACACACACACACACACACACACACACACACACACACACACAGACACACACACACACACACACACACACACACACACACACACACACACACACACACACACACACACACACACACACACACACACACACGTGCACACGCCTCTCCTCTATGTGAGAAGCACAAATCAAATAGATCAGCTTGAAACCCGCTGTGCAGAGATGCTATTAGATGGGTCCACACACAGCAGTGCCCAGTGCAGAGATGCAATAATGTGCCGTTTCTTCTTGGATGGTCCGCTGATGACAGGATGATGGATGACCCTGTCTGTGTACTGCCTGTACTTCACATAAGTGTGTGTGTGTGTGTGTGTGTGTGTGTGTGTGTGTGTGTGTGTGTGTGTGTGTGTGTGTGTGTGTGTGTCTGTGTGGTGTGAAGGTTAGGGATGCAGTGGCCGTCATGCAGCTCCTGGTCTGGCTGGAGAAAAATGTCCCCAATGGAAAAGAGACAGAGCTCACAGCGGCAGATTATGTGAACGATTGCCGCAGGTACTGTAATTTAATTCACTTCATTTCCATTTTATTTGTAGAGTGGAAAATATATCTGTGTACTGTGAATTCAAACACACACATACATACAGTAAATACACACACACACACACACACACACACACACACACACACACACACACACACACACACAATGTGAACATAATTAAACACACACACACACACACAACCCTCTGCCCACAAATATGCACATAATGTAATGTAAAGCAGCGTCTTGGAAACAGAACAGGTCTATCAGTTGAGTGCTTGTCCAACTGCTGATTTAATGATTTTCCAGCAAACAGAAACACAGCAGGGGTCCCAGCTTTGAGACCATCTCTGCCAGTGGACCCAACGCTGCTCTGGCTCACTACAGGTATGAAGCCTGTGTCACTCACTCACTCGCTCACATGTCATGTGGTCTGTCCCCAGAGAGACCCACTCTGGCTGATCAAATGTTTTGTCTATTCACAACACCATTTCATTTCGCAGTCCTTCTAAAGACACAGCGCGAGCACTGACTGTAGATGAGATGTACCTCGTCGACTCCGGTGGCCAATACCTGTAAGCATATTCAGACTTTCCTTACATTACACACATCTACAGTAGGCCTATGCATTAAGTAGTTTTACATACATACATATTTATAGGAGCCATGGGATAGAAAACCATTTTTCTAGTGAGGTGCTGCATGGGCAATGAGCTATCATGAGCGTGAGGCATGGCTGTGCCTTTAATAAATCTTAAACTTAGAAATGGCCACTAAAACATATAATGAGAACGAAGCCTACAGGTCTTGTCATATTGCACACAAAACTATTGTAGTTTAATCGGTAACACTTTATTTGAAGGTACCGTCATAAGACTGACATGACACTGTCATTAACTATGACATGACACTGTCAAGAATCTGTCATAAACTTTATAAACCTGTCATGACTTCTGACATACCCTAACCCTAGTGTATCGGGAGGGCACGCTCAACTTCAAAAGTAAGATAAATAAAAGACTTTGGGTGCGTGAAATACCCTAACCCTGACCATGACAAATGCCGGGTGACAGAAGTCATGACAGGTGTATAAAGTTTATGACAGATTCATGACAATGTCATGTCAGTCTTAAGATGGTACCTTCAAATAAAGTGTAACCGTTTTGGTTTTATCGTGGTTGCCAAAGAGAGCACCATTTATTCAAAAGGATAGTTTCAATATCCAACCTAAATAAACTATTTTAATTTGGTTTTATAATTGGTTTATAATTATTCTTGAGCTTATTGAAATCTAAGTTGAATATATACTATTTAACACATGAAAACAAGTCAAAGCAATATTCTATTCACCGATTTTATGTCCCCTTTAAAACATACAAAATTTTATTGATTATCTGTCAAGAGAGTCTAACCGCCTCCTTTTTTGTTTGTTTGTTTGTTTGTTTTTCAACAATGTTTTACCACTATAGGGACGGAACCACAGACATCACCAGAACAGTGCATTGGGGCACTCCCACTGATTTTCAGAGGGTAAGGCAGTAGGGTTGGCTGACATTAGACTGACAGCGTCTTACAAATGAACATCAAAGTCCTGTACTTTTTGGGGGCTTAATGTATTCTACTGAGGCTCTCTGACCTTTAACTAAACCAGACGACTGTTAGCCATTTAAATATGAATAATTTAGGTGTCACCTGTCCTCTGAAATTCTTTGATGATTAACATTGAAACGTCTTTGAGAGAGTCTACTATTCTCCCACTCTGTAGGAGGCCTATACTCGTGTGCTGATGGGCAACATAGAAATTTCTAGAAACGTCTTCCCCGATGGTTCAAGAGGTACACAAAACCAAAGCTTTTTCCAACATTACAGCTGAATTTTGTTATTGCTGTACTTCCTCCACCAGAGGTCTCCATAAATTCTCTTGTGGCTTTGGTAATTTCCTGTTCCTTTCTCACACCTTGACGTTCTGTCAGGTATAAACATGGAGATGCTGGGCCGCAGAGCATTGTGGGAGGTGGGACTGAACTATGGTCATGGCACAGGTCACGGTGTGGGCAACTACTTTGGAGTTCATGAATGTGAGTTTGGCACAACATTGTGATAGCATGTACAATTTTATCATGTCAACTAGTTTCTTTTGTTTGAATGTAATATAGGTTCATTGAAGCAAACCCTGTGCAAGAACGTGTTGTTTATAAATGCACACGTTCATTGCTCAAATCTGTCCATAGAAACTAACATAAATGCATCCCAACAGGGCCTGTGGGTTTCCAGTCCAACAATATTCCATTCAAAGAGGGCATGTTCACTTCCATAGGTAAGGATACACCTATCCTGTTCTGTAACGCCACGTGTTTAGTCCCTTGAGGGTGGAATCGGAAAATAGCCAGACAGATGTACCTCACAGTTCTCCTCAGAATCTCTTACTCTGTATGTTCTCTGTGGCATAGGTGCTTGGTACCCTGGTCTTATAATGCCATTTTGTTTTGCCCATCATATATACGTACATACACACAATACACACAGAGATGCAGTATTGACTGAATCAATGTCCCTCCAAGGCCTAAGCCCTAAACCCTCAAGAAATTAACTAACATGAATCAGCCAATCACAAGGCATATTCACGCAGGTTATTGTTAGGGCTTAGTGGGGACGTTGGGATTCACTCATGGATTTTGACGTGTGATCGAGCAGAAATAATAGGGGGTTAGGACAGTCCCGCTGGCAGTTTGGGGGAGGTTGTGAGGGTATGCCTGTACAATTTCCGAGCCCCTTCCCCATGTTTGCTTTTGAGCTTGGGAAGGGTTTTACCCAGCGTTCATAGTGCTGAGATGTGAAACTCAAGGCAGGTATAGAAACTCAAAAAATGTCAGTAAACAACTGCTGTAGAAACGGAAACGGAAATGCGTATGCAACATGACTTTTGTGCTGTGCAGTTAACGATTCGCCAAAGGTGAAATCCCAGTCCTACAACTAACTAATTTTCGGTGTGTATCAGTGAACTCTGTTAGAGTCCGGGGTTTAGTCTTACAGTAACAGCTGAGTTTGAAATTGGGCTGCTCACTTCAAATACACTGTCTTCTGGCAGACACCATCAAAAGTGTTCTAGGTTTGCATACTTGGCTTTCTTATGGTGGTTAGAGACAAGACGTCATCACTGTCATAGCCTTTGTTCACAAACACTCGCAGGCACAGACTAAAAACATCAACAGCTTTTATGTTTTTGAAGTGGATAGGAGCGCTGAATAACCTTGTTGAACTCCTGATATATAAATGCATTCATTCCAATCCATCATTAAATGTACTTTATTTCAGCAAATGCATTTTATTATGAGCTATTAATTGTTTTATTAATGTTTATTAGAGCCTGGATATTATAAAGAGAATGACTTTGGCATTAGAATTGAGGATATTGTGGTCTTGGTTCCAGTTAAAACAAAGGTAATTCATTTCATTGTACTCTGTGTTAATCATCAATTGTTTGCAATATTTGCAGTTTCTTTTACAACACATATTAGTGTGTTATGGTAGCAGTTAATGCTGTAATCAATCTAATATTGTTGTGTGACCATAAATAAGTGTACTATTTATGCATGTACTGTATACTGTAGGTGCATACTCATTGTTGATCCATGTTATCTCTCCTCCAGTATGGCAATAACTTCTTGACCTTCGACACTGTGTCTCTGGTTCCCTACGACCGCAAGCTGATCAACACGTCCCTGCTGAGCCCTGTGCAGGTAAGTGACACTGTCAGTCTGTGAGACGCCTCTCCCGGTGTCCTTGTCTGCTTTTGCAGCCGGGCTGCCATCCAGAGGCCTGACAGCGTGCGGTGACTATGATGGAGTGGCGGCCATATTGTTCCTGCCGCATTGAGATTTATGCAGAAAGACAAGTACAGGAGAGGGAGCCAAGGTAGCATTGTGCTTTGGAGGCCTGTGTGTGTGTGTGTGTGTGTGTGTGTGTGTGTGTGTGTGTGTGTGTGTGTGTGTGTGTGTGTGTGAGAGAGAAAGAGAGAGAGAGAGAGATGAGAGAGAGAAAGAGAGAGAGAGAGAAACTATGTTTGAGTCTGTGTGTGTTTGTGTGTGTGTGTGTGTGTGTGTGTGTGTGTGTGTGTGTGTGTGTGTGTGTGTGTGTGTGTGAGAGAGAGAGAGAGAGAGAGAGAGAGAGAGAGAGAGAGAGAGAGAGAGAGAGAGAGTGTGTTTGAGTCTGGGTTGTGTGTGTGTGTGTGTGTGTGTGTGTGTGTGTGTGTGTGTGTGTGTGTGTGTGTGTGTGTGTGTGTGTGTGTGTGTGTGTGTGTGTAGCTTGCTATCATTTCCTCAGCTTAACTTTGACACCTCTAATTCTTGTGGTGTTGAGGTCTGATGCTCTCTATGCTAATGTGAGTTCTGGCTTCCTTTGAAAAACCCCGCTGACATCTCTTCTCAGAAACATGTTAGATGCGCACATCTGGGCAAAAATGATAGATAACTCAGAAGTACTCATTTTCAAACACCAATTTCTCTTAATTGATTCAAATGCTTGAATGTCTACAGTGTATGTTTTTGCGTACAGATGTACAGTAAATATTGTATTCTAAACATACTATTAATTGAAAAATACTGATGCTAATAAAAAATGGCCCATATTACCTAATGTTCAGTACTGTGTGTACTGTGTGTGATATGGGGACATGTAGACTAAGAGTCTGTTTAGATGTATGTAGATTGTCATGTAAACATGCTGAAAAAGAGAAAGAAATACATAAAATGATATCCGTTTGAGATTAAATAATTGCTAAATGTATACTATACTGTCCCCAGATGATGATGATGTTGTCAATCAGAACATCATTTCTAGAATGTTTGCTGTAAACTAAGGTTAACTTAGGTTACGTATAGCGAGGATGACAAAGAGATGGTTCCAGTCATCAATGTGCTGATATAGAGCGTACTCGTAACAATCATTAAAATCATAAAAATATTTTTACTTAAGAACCATAAACCATAATTACAAGCTGAGTTATAATGGCAATAAAACTTGAGAGTCTCTCAGTGGGTGAGGATTTATGGTGGTAGAACCTTTTCTTATTTCATGGAAATCCTTCTACTGATTTATCAAGATCTTGTGGTTTGAGGTGCCATCTTCTCTGTGTGTCTGTGTGTGTGTGTGTGTGTGTGTGTGTGTGTGTGTGTGTGTGTGTGTGTGTGTGTGTGTGTGTCCACCCCAGTTGGAGTGGCTGGACCGCTACTACGTGACCATCCGTGAGAAGATGGGTCCTGAGCTGCAGAGTCAGGGCCTGCAGGAGGAGTATGATTGGATGATGAAGCACACAGAACCTTTCCAGACGCCAATCAGCGGCTCCACCTCTCTCACCTCCTTCTCCATGATCCTCACCCTCCTCCCTACCACACTCCTCCTCCACCTCCTCTGAGAGGCGATCCTCACTGCACTCCTCCTCCTCCTCCTCCTCCTCCTCCTCCTCCTCACTGATCTTCATCCTCCTCCTGCACCTCCTCTGAGATGTGTTCACTACTCCTCCTCCACCTCCTCTGAGAGGTGTTCCTCACTGCACTCCTCCTCCTCCTCTCACTCCAATCCTCCTCCTCCTCCTGTGAGATGTGTTCCTCACTGAACTCCTCTTCCTCACTGCTCTTCATCCTCCTCCTCCTCTACCTCCTCTGAGATGTGTTTTCCCTTACTACACTCCTCCTCCTTTCTGCTCCTCACCCTTCCCCCTACTGCACTCCTCCTCCACCTTTGAGATGTCCTCTACACTGCACTCCTCCTATGAGATTTTTATATTTTCGTCTTTCACACACACACACACACACACACACACACACACACACACACACACACACACACACACACACACACACATAGCTGCCTCACATCATTGCACTGTTTTGACTGGGACTCAATCGACAGATCACTGCCATCACTTGTCTGCGCGATTGTATTGCATCTCTCTCTCTCTCTCTCTCTCTCTCTCTCTCTCTCTCTCTCTCTCTCTCTCTCTCTCTCTGTTTCCTCAAATATCTTTGTTTTCTTATCTCTTTTATCAATCCTCAATAAGAACCTCTTGTGTGTCAATGAGAATTCATACCATGTGCTCAGACGTTTGCGTTTTCAGTTAAGTTATTATAGTTTTGTTAATTTGTATTCCATTCAATGTAATTTTATTTTCATTATCAATGTTTTCTTTAATGGGCTGTAAAAATGTGTGAATTGAGAAAAAAAAATCTATTCTTGTTTATAATTTAATAAAATATGACAACAACCTCATAACTATATGGACTGGAAGTGAGTGTTTGCATTTCCTTCGCTTTCCCTCACTCCACTAGAGCGTATAGTGTTTACATGCAGTAAACAATGGCACGTGTGTTGAAAGTGGTAATTTAAATAGCACTGAAATGCGAAGCGTCAGAAATATATAGTGGAGCTGGTTCACTGGTGGTTGCACAATAGGAGCCCTTTTGTCACAGGCGATTTTGCAGCACTTGGCCCCTCGTCTCCAGGATTGTGGGTGCGTCTTGAGGTTTGCCTCTCTGCCACATGTGAAACTCTCATGCCAGTGGAGGTGCCTGTTGCCAAGCAACGGGTTCCGCCAGAGCCGCTGGAAGGTGTGAGCACGGTTTGCAGACGCGGCCTTGCGTTGCGCTTGCACACTTGTGCTGCTGGCCGTGCAGGGCACGGAAACAGAATGAGAGCAGTAGTGTGGCAGAACCCACAGCTCTTAAAGGGCCACAGCGGACTTTACTCAATAGGGGCCCTGCTGGGCTCCCTTTCCCAAAAGTGGAGTTGCTAACTAAGTTAGCAAATTTGTTGGTTGCAGTGCAATTTCCCATTGCTAACCAGCTGACGGGTTAGCAACTATGCTTTTGAGAAACTGATGCCAGAGCTCTTAAAGGGCCATGACAGCCTTTACTTCACAGGGGCCCAGAGCTCTTTTCTAGGTTAGCACAGTAGTCATATAATTAAGAATGTCTCATATGTACTTTCATCACACAAGGACCAAATAATAAACCAATAAATATTAGAGTACATTAAAGACAGAGTACCAGTGAAAAAGAACAAATATAGGGGGGAAAATTGGTGGGCCACTTTGAGAATGCTCATCTTCACAGAACAAAGTATGTTACAGGAGCAGAATATTTGAGCAAACTATGTAGAAATGACGGTTTGCTAGCAAGTTACCACAGAGTCTCTTGGGAGTATGCTGAGCAGTCTGCTGTTTAGATGTCTGCATGGCACAGAGGATCATAGAGTAGATACAACACAACCCCCCACCCCTGAAAAAAAGAGTGTGCACAGAGAGTGCACACTAGAAAGAGCGCAGTATGGATGACCATACAGTAGGTGTAGAGGTTCTGGTTTACCGATCGGAGGTCTGGAGGAGGAAGTATGGAAAGAGGAACTTGGCGGATTGAGATGAAATGATCTCATCGCTGAGGTGAGATGACAAGCTACAAGCTGCTTTATAGGAAGCTCTGCTCGTCACGTTCACACCTCTGTAAGCTCTGCAGCGCTTAGCGCAAACCTGCTGCCATGGCAGTGTGAAGAGACAGAGAGAGAGATAGAGGGGGTGCTGGAGTTAACCATTAGACAGCTGCCATGGCCTGGCAACAGTGCACAACCCAGAACCAGACCAACGGAGCAAAACTAGGCCATCCTAGTCTAGTATCATGTGGCCTGCCGGCAATACAGAAATATCCAAACACACACACACACACACACACAGCCAGGCACACACACACACACACACACGCACAAATACACTGTCATGCACGCAGACTTCCTCTTCTGTCTATTTTCACAGTTTAGAGTGCATGGGGTTTGTCTCATGAGGCAAGGTGCATAGGCAAAGCAGCAGGGTCCATTTCCCCAGTTTCTATTCTGTCTCCTCCACTTGAATGCCCTATGTGTGTGTGTGTGTGTGTGTGTGTGTGTGTGTGTGTGTGTGTGTGTGTGTGTGTGTGTGTGTGTGTGTGTGTGTGTGTGTGTGTGTGTGTGTGTGTGTGTGTGTGTGTGTGTGTGTGTTTGAGAAAGAGAGAAAGCATGAGAGAGGGAAGTTATATATGTATGCATGTATGTATGCATCTACAGTCTCTACAGTGTGTGTAATGTATGTAATGTTTCTGTCTATAATATCTCGGGCAAAGACTTCAAAGCTTCATCCTGCTCTTTGTTGTTCACGTCTCCTGCATTAGACACTCACTCCTGTGGCCTCTCTCACTCACTCTGTTATTTGCACCTGCATGAGAGCAGTAAAGTTAAACAGCGTCCGCAAAAACCTCAGCTTTCATTTTCAAAGAATAAGGACTCTGAGACGCTCTGTGAGTGTCCTTATAAAACATTAGTCACCGGTTCTATCAAATCCATCATCTTTAGTAAGCAGTCTTTACTTTCTATGACTTTTGCACTTTGTGCTTCCTGGCCCATCAAACCTTCTGCCACGTGTCACCACAGCATTCCATTACAAAAGCAAAATTGAAAAAGGTTCTCAGTGATCGTTTCCAGTTTCACATTGTAAAAGAACTTAAATGTTGTTAGTGTTGTGAGTTCCTTCCATACTTCAGATGCCTATGCTGTAAAACCAGGATGTGATGAGATGAAATAGTAGAAGTAAGGTGTTGTCAGTCAGTATCATAAGCAAGTTGACGTGCGAAATGTGGGATGACTCATTTGGTGCTGTATTCTCCTCACTATGGACGATTTTGCAAGACACAGAAATGTCAAGGGAGAAGAAATAGTGAAAAACATGTTCTGCAACCTCTGTCACGGCAAATGCAGCAACTATATCCTGTGATGTTGTTTTCCAGTGTTTGTGACAATTGACTCATGAAAGAGTCGAATAACAAAGTCTTAATATCAAAAATGGTTAAATTTAAAAATGGCATCATTCAATGTGAGCTGGTGGTGTATTTATCTGCCTGTGAACTCATATATTATTTTAAATGAATGACTTAATTTCACTTAAATTATTTAATTTCTGTTAGGCATTTTACTTCTGACCTACATGTATCTGTAACTAACCAAACTAACTATCTGAAGGACTAACTTGACATGTCGCTTTTCAAAAAAAAAAAGAAGTTCCTTTTTGGTCATGTGACTTCCTCCCCCACTGTGCTTCACAACGAGGAGAGAAACAAAGACTTCTGTTCTCTCTGCGCTGTCAGTCACTCTTGTACCGGCGCACATCTCATCTGATCCGGAATCAGAGGAAGGACTGGATTTACACTCTGACCCCCACCAGCATCTCTAGGCCACACACACAGACACATACAGACACATACGCAGAGTGTTGAAGATGTTACGGCGAAAGCCCTCCAATGCCTCTGAGAAGGAGCAGGTGGCGGGCCAGAAAAAGAAGGTTTGTGTGTGTGTGTGTGTGTGTGTGTGTGTGTGTGTGTGTGTGTGTGTGCGTGTGTGTGTGTGTGTGTGTGTGTGTGTGTGTGTGTGTGTGTGTGTGTGTGTGTGTGTGTGTGTGTGTGTGTGTGTGTGTGTGAAGTGTGCAAAAGAGATGGGGTTGGGGGGTATGGGTCTTATCTGTTCATGTTGTTTGATTGACATAATGATTCCATATGGAATGTGCTTGTAATTGAAACCCACAGTAACAGCAAAGGTTCTAGTCATGCATGCTCTGAGATGAAATAGATGATGGAGTTTGTGATCTATGTGTATGTTCAAGTGAGATTTAGGCGCCAAAGGGGACATTTTAAAGATCCCCTGGACATGAGAGGCTTTACTACAAGCTGACACTAGATGATAATGGGGCAGAACACAACAAATAGGTTACTTGTGTTTTAAACTTGGAAACGTTTTCCTATCTGATGCATCATGTATTGTACATGTAAAGAGTTTTTTTCTTCTTGATGTAGCATACAGTAAGGCCACTCAGAAACATGGCAGCCTAGTCTGACTGTTCTGCTCATGTTGTTGTGCTACAGCATATCCGTACATGAGGACTATATATTGAGAGCCCCACACAAATACTCTTCTGCCAAAATAACAGGATGTGTGTCTGAGGTCGACACACAACCACAGCTCTTTTGGGCTGGCATGTTTTTTTCAATCCACAGCACAAAGTGCATTTGACATACTTAAGGTGACCGTTTCTTATTTGGGTGAACATTTATCCTACTTTTGCAAACCAGAAATGACAGTGTGACAGAAACAGCCCCTTTTTGAGTCATTTTGTGACTCTGGATGAGAGATGGAAACTTTATCCATGGATGGCTGATCTTGTTCGATGATAGACAAGACGCTGTTTCCTGTGTAAATGAGTCGTCTAGCTTTGACGCACAACCGCTTAGCTGACAACACTGTCTCTGCACCCTTGCAACATTGATTAGCAGGCCTGGGGAGAGACCGTTTCATGGCTGCCGATTGAGTCAAAACGCTCTTTGAGGTTTCTTGACAGACTCCTGTGAGCCTTTGAGAGCAGGTGCCAATGGTTTACCCTCCTCCTACACTCTTCACCACTGACCTTCTTTTCAGTTGCAAACTCGCCTTTTTGTGACTTAACTAGAGGTTACAAAAGCAGTCTGGTTAATGACATGTATGCCATTAGAGCAGCTGAATTAGATTGTGTGTTTGATGTGTTATGGAAGGCCTGTGTGTGTGTGTGTGTGTGTGTGTGTGTGTGTGTGTGTGTGTGTGTGTGTGTGTGTGTGTGTGTGTGTGTGTGTGTGTATTGTGAATTTCAATGTGCTGTAAAAAAAAAAAAAAGATAAATAAAACTAAAGTACAATATATGTAGGAAAGTAAAAAGTACAAAAAATAGAATATAAAAGAAAGCTAAGTGAATTAAGCATCTGAGAACATTGGTCAGATAAACAATATTTGAGAGAAAGTATTTTAGTCTGTAACTCTGAATGGTGAAGCACTTTTGGAGCTTCATCATATTTCAGTTCAGTCCAGATCTCATCACAGGAACATAACCAGCTGGTCCAGAGGCCCTTCCATTGCCCTGTTGCCTTGGTTACCATGGGTAATTTCTCCTAGCTTGTTCCTCCAGTTTCTATGTAATGGCAGTAAATTTCATAAACAACAATAACACTCAAACATAACATCTGCAGAGCCTAAATGTTCTTCCAGTAGACCTGGTGGACTTGTCTCTCAAAACATAGCTTATGCTGTTATTGAGTTACAGGTAGAAGCCATGCTGGTAAGTCTTGCTGTTTCTTTCCATAGGCTACAGTTTGTTTGCCACCGCTGTTGCATTTAAGTGATGCAACATATGAGTCATCCATATGTTTAGGTAACATTGTCATGTTAAGGCGGAAGCAAACTGGAGGAAATATACATTCGAAGTTAGCCAGATGAAGCAGATTGATCACTCAGATGGTGTTTGTTTGTGTGCTGTTTTAATCTTAAGTCTGGACCGCATGAGGGGAACTTGGATTCTAGCCAGAGCATCTAAGTATAATTCATGGAAGTTAAGTGAATGTCAGTTTTTCTGATGAAAATGTGACGAAACTTTGCGTGAAGGGCACTTCCTGCATCTCACCACCAGACCTAGTTTACAGTGTTAGACTTGCTGCAGTTGTCGCTTTGAAACGCTGACGCACACACACACACACACACACACACACACACACACACACACACACACACACACACACACACACACACACACACACACACACACACACACAAATAAAAGCCCCTGCTTACTTTTTTGTCCTCAAATCTTTTTACACAATCAACTAGTTGAGGTGTAGACAGACAGGCTTCATGCCAGTAGCTCTAGTTTGACAGTTGGCCCCCAAATCTCCTGTTTCCTGTCGTTAAAGCCTCATAGAGGAGTGAAGCACGCTGATAAAAGACAAAAAAAAAAAAGAGATAGAGAGAGGGGCAGTAACAGACAGCAAGGAGTAGTTCAACGCTCTGGCTCTTGGCACACTCCAATCACGACCATGAGTTGAGTTATTGGTTTGTGGAGTTGGGCCATCATGTGGGTTCAAATCTTTACAGCCAGCTACGGTGGGTGGAGGACGCTACTCATCATCTCACTTTTGTTTGTTTGTTTGTTGGCAGTTCTTTTGTCAGACCCTTACTTTACTGCAGTAGGGTTTTAATAGTTGGTTTTCAGTGGAGTCACCCATGATAAATTGGCTAGGCTACTGTTGCTATGTTATCATTGTTTGCTCGCCTAGCTTGCTCATGGGCCTTTAGGGAAGCAGCAAGTTGTCATTGTATCCTGTACATGCCCCCCTCTTTTCTCTCTCTCTCTCTCTCTCTCTCTCTCTCTCTCTCTCTCTCTTTCTGGCCCTCCTGGGATATGAGTCATTATGGGCAGTAAATATTGATCAGAGTAGGCACTCAGAGCATTAATGGCTAGCATTCCAAGCGTCCAGTCATATTGCTCTATCTAATACAGTGCGATGGACACTGATGCTAGCTGTGTAAAGATAAGGCTTAATCTGCACAAAGGTAAATATCAGTGTATGTCCATATCTATCTTCGGTTTATCTTAGGATTCAGCCTACGCCCTGAGTAGAGCCCTTATCTCTGTCTGTCTCTCTCTCTCTCTGTGTTCATGAAGTGGGGTTTTTATCTTATTCTGTTTTAATGGGCTGCAAATAATCGTGGCAAATGAAGCTTGAGGCAGTAAACATTTTGCTTTTCTGCAAGTGAATGGAAACTGATTTCAGTAATTAAAAACAAAGATGTGCAGAAAAATCACTCAATCTGTCTGCTTTAATGGTATTTGTTTAAATAATTATCTAAAAACTGTACCATATTATGTTCTGCCATACACAAACTCCTCAATTAATACCTAATTGTACTCTCTCTCTCTCTCTCTCTCTCTCTCTCTCTCTCTCTCTCTCTCTCTCTCTCTCTCTCTCTCTCTCTCTCTCTCTCCCTGTCTTCGTTTAAACAGCTGACCCTGCAAAGGTCCAGCAGCTTCAAAGACTTCATGAAGCCCAAACCGTCCTCTCCTGTGGTGGCAGACCCAGAGGCCATCCTGGATGAGAATGTAAGTGTGCTGCCACTCATAGAAACGACCCATACCACACTACACCAGACCATAATATGTCTTTTGATGTATATATTTGTTTACGAATTCTCATTTAATGGACAGCATTTTACTGCAATTCAAATAAGATAACCCAAACAAATATATGTACAAATAGAATGATGTGAATGAATAGAGGGAGTTTAGAGGAAATGATTACGGCTCACTCTTTGTCATTTGAGTTTGCTTACCTACTAAATGCTGTCATCAAAGCACACTAAATGTCAGGCAGAACATAAACAAGAACACGTAGTAACCGCTCTGTGCTTCCTAAAAGCACACAAAAATGGAAGTACTGACAATGATCTACAACAAAACACAAACAGTGCGCAGAACATTTCCCCAGGTAAGTAAAACACCATATAGCAACTCATGGGAAAACTACTGAAGGACTTCACATACTGCCTGCACTGCACCGGTCTTTACCATGTGTTTTGTGTGTTGTGTAACAATCACCACAACTCTTGCCTCAACTCTGTGTGATTCTCGTCATCGGCTAAGTAGTCCACGAGAAACCACTGAAAGTTTACCAAAGCTGAGAATCTTTTCATTTAGAGTCACATAACTGCAGACACACAGAATCAGCATTCAGAGCTATTTGTTTCATTTCAATCAGACACTTAAGGGCCAGGCTATCACTCAAGATTCTAGAATATCCACCCTGAAAAAAAAATTATGTCTGCCATAAATAACTTCATCTACGGACATTTGGTACGAATTTGTCACACTTCTTTGCTGCTGCTTCAGTTTCACAGAAGTGGCTGTGAGTAAGCATGTAGTGAGCATGAGTTTCTCTCTCTCTCTCTCTCTCTCTCTCTCTCTCTCTCTCTCTCTCTCTCTCTCGTTCCTCCTCGAGCATGTGCTTCTCTAGACAGTGCTGAGCTGGCCCACCTCCACCCACTACCATTACTGTGTCTGCCATCTTAGCAGTCAAAAGGTCTGGGGGGGTCACACTGACTCACTGTTGTGTTGTGGCTGTGGTGGTCTCTACCCCTTACTACAGTCTTCATGCATGTCAAATGAGCTGAAGGTCAATGCAAACCCACAGCCTTGGGTGTCCCACACTTGAGCCAGAAGGTCTCTCATATCTGCTCGCTGCACTTTTTTTAGCGGGGGTATCCCTTTCGGTATAACTCAGAGATGCAGAGGTGGCTTGGACTATACTGTGCGTAAAAGGTTGCAGATAAGACTCATCAGAGGTGCAACGATATGAGCTGGTTGGTTAACAGGAAGTCTGAGCAATTTCAAGTTAACGTACCAAGCGGTTCGCTAATGTGGCGGCTGCTGTTTTTGCTGTTCATCTGTATCATTTCCTCTGCCTATGATAATGTGTCTAGAATATCTAGCTAGATGGTTGTGAGTGTCAGTATCAAAGACTGATCACTAACTGAAGATACTTTCTATGATGCCATAGCTGCAATTCAGCATTTTGTGGATGTGTAACTGACATGTGAATTGGTCCTTTTGTTCTTTTTGGTGCCTTTTTGTCCATGACTTGCACAATGAATTTTACTGTAAAGGAAACAGAGTATAGTCTAAATGTCAACATATTTACATTCTGAAGCCTGTGAGTGGGATACAGTCTATAGGCTAGAGACTCCTTATCTTGACTGTACAAGAACCACCTGACATCAGTCATGATATCAATCTCTGGTGCCAACATTGTTGTTATTGTCTCATTCGGAAATAATCCTGAAATGTATTTGCAGTTTACCCCCACAACTAACTAATGTGTTTAATTAGCGGTGACCTAAATACAAAGAACTTTAAACCTTTAATGTTGGCCTTTAGTGTCAGACTGAAAGTTACACCTTTTGTTATTTTTTTTAACAAGGTCAGTGCTGTGTGAGAAGGTATATTTGTGTGTATGTGTGTGTGTGTGTATAGTGTGTGTGTGTGTGTGTGTGTGTGTGTGTGTGTGTGTGTGTGTGTGTGTGTGTGTGTGTGTGTGTGCGCGTGTCTATTTGTGTGTGTGTGTTTGTGTGTGCGCGCGCATCTATTTGTGTGTGTGTGTGTGTGTGTGTGTGTGTGTGTGTGTGTGTGTGTGTGTGTGTGTGTGTGAGGGAGGTGGGGGTGTTGGAGGTAAACGTGCAAACCTACTTCCTTTCCAAATGGTGTTAGAGTTCAACAAGTGCAGTTGCAGTTTCAGCATTTCTGCACAATTTCTTCATACCCAAGAAAGCTCTAATTTCACTGCAAGTTACTGGAATATGCAAAAGCTTACAAAGACAAATAATCTCTTGCTAACTCAACTAAAAATACATTGTGACCGTTGTCATTGTCATCTATCCAGCATGCTGAAGGGGCTGGCCATGAAGAGCCTGGAAAAAGCAAACCAGGGAAGTGGAGAAAAATCATCACCCGCACCATGACTCGCAAAACTTCCAAGATGGTCCAGAAGGCTCTGGCAGAGGAAGGGGTGAGTAGTAACTATCAGTTCATGTGCTGTTCGTACTTCATTTAAATATTGATTTGCATTTGATGTCAACTGTGGAAGTAGACAAAATATTCATTCACCAATCATCTACATCTTGTCAGGTTTTTTTTTTTTTTTAAATAACATCTACCATTGGATCACTTCATAACAAAATGAATGAATAAAGAAATGGTAAACAGGTGTGCTCTCTAAAGCTAGGCAAGTGTGCCCCCTTCTGGTCATGTAAGGCATTGACCATAATGGTGTTAAGCAAAAAAACAGCAGATTTTTTTCACTGCTCATTGGCTTTACCTGTCACAGATGATGTGTTGACAGAAGTCTTTGTTGTTTCGTGACAGATGGAGAGTGGAGAGGATGGACCTGCATCCCCAGTGTCCACTGACTGGACTCCTGATCTGACTCCAGGACAGCGCACATCGGTCTGCTCCAACGGCTCTGGGGACACCCTTCACAGTCCTGTCTCTCGACAGCTCTCAGGATGTACGCAATTCCTCTTTCTAAGCTCACTCTACACACACACACACACACACACACACACACACACACACACACACACAGACACACACACACACACACACATGTAAATGCCTGTTTTGCATTCAGCATATTCCCAGTCAAATTGACATGCTTACTCACATTATCCCATCAGATCTTTAAAGTGGTGATGAGTGACATTGAGTCTGGCATTACTGTGATACTGACTGCATAAGCTGGTGTGTCTCGTAGGTGGGGACAGACAGAGTCTGGACAGCGGCTACAGCCAGCGAGACAGTATGAAGCTGGACGACGGCATGCCAGCCCCGTACAACGGGCCCTTCTGCGGCAGAGCGCTTGTACACACAGACTTCACCCCCAGCCCCTACGAAATCGAGACTTTGAAACTGCAGGTGAGCACAGCCGAAACACACCCGCTAGGCTAGTCTGATCAAACCAGTTTATCACGACACTGAGAGGAGTCTTGCTGAGAATTAGTATCAGTGATCCGATCCTTTGCCTTTGTCTTTGTGTTGCTTTTGCCTGTGATCATTGAGAGTCAGTGGCTTTGTATCCCAGGGAGCACACTTGGTGCTGATGCTGAGGCTTACTGAGACATGTTCACACACTTTCATCACAGTTCACAAGAATCAGAGTATCACAGCGATGTGATTAAAGTAAATGTACTAGAGTAGTAGAAAGTAAGTAGAATAAGCTGTGATTAAAAACTCCTGCCTACAGCACATTTGTCTCTTTGGACAAATATTTGAAGTGAATGAGATTGGGAAAATTTCTTCTAGTCATTAAATATTAACCAAATATTCACATTTATTGTACAGGTAAATGGCATTTAATTCACCAGTTGGCTGAATACACTTGTACCTTTAACCCCTCCACAGAAAGGTGACATCATCCAGATCATTGAGAAGCCTCCAGTTGGCACCTGGACTGGGAAACTGGGAAACAAAGTTGGCTCTTTCAAGTTCATCTACGTGACGGTCCTGCCCGAGGAGAGCACTCCGGCCAAGAGGAAACGCTTCTCCAGCCAGGACCGCCGCAACAAACCCAAACCCAAAACCCTGGAGGAAGTCCTGGAGAGAATCGGCCTGACCGTAAGAGCCACTTCTGTAAACCCTTGGGGACAAACACATGCACTCAGGCACTCTAGTTTCACCCATGACACTAATGTGGGAAAAGAAGGTCACAGGCTACTGTACATGAAACTACACTGGGGTTGGGAAAAAACCTATTTATTGTGATGATTTTCATATGTAATGAGTTTATTGACTAGTAATAGCTGGAGCCAGGGTGTTGTGCCATACTTTATTGTAAGAAGAGAGGATTCCATCAAATTACTCAAAAAGAAAAACACCTTTAAATGGAGCATGTTCAGGATATTCTCAAAAATGGTTATGACACATAACTAAAACAGTACACTTACTCAAAATGATGCTTTAACATATTATTTTTGTGTGCATTGCAGGAGCTGGGCTCCCTGCTGTCTATGCAAGGTTTCCAGTCTCTGGAGGACTTTGGCAGCCTGAAGGAGTCTCACCTGAACGAGCTGAACATCACTGACCCTGAGCAACGCATCAAGATACTGACAGCTGTGGAGCTGCTGCACGACTGTGAGCGCCACACTTATCACTGCTATTATTGTTGTACACATAAATTAACACAGATAGTTCTCCTGTATGCAATATGAGACATTATTGAGACATGGGGTAAACTGGGTGCTTATGTTGCTACTGTTTTCTCTCTCAGATGAGGATGAGTCTGGTGCTGAGGAAGAGGAGAAGAACGAGGAGAAGCCAGAAGTCCCGAGGGACTCGGGGTGTTTTGAGAGCACAGAGAACCTGGAGAACGGGCGTGATGAGCCAGAGACGGAACCGCAGACTGAATCGCCATCGGATGTGGCAAAGGAGCAGGAGAAGGAGGATGAGCTCAGTGAGAAACTGCAGGATATGGCCCTGGAGAAGGAGGAGGATTCCTGAACAGGGGAACCTTTAGAAGAGGAGAACCTTTATAACATTCAAACAGGAACTTTTATTACGGATTTTCTGCTGTCTCCAAAAGGACAAGTCATCACTCGTCATGAGTGCCGCAAGTCAGAGCTGAAACTATATGCCATGTTGATCTTCTCATGGTGACTGAAAACTGAGATTTCTGCCCTGACGTGGGTCTGCCTGCATTTGCAAGTTGCATGCAAAGCTTTGAAGTAGCCTACTTGCCTACTTGTGGAAGTGTGAGTGGTGCAGGGGAAAGCATGAAAGTGAATGTGTACAGATCAGGTAGTAGGCAGAGTATGGCATAGATGCTTTACTCTGAACCGTTTTCATGTCTTTGTCTGTCTAGTATTCATGTATATGCATGTCCATTACTATCTTTCACCCATTTTGAAGTCATGTATTTGTGTGTTTTGGAACCTGTAACTATGCCATTTTTTATTATTATTTGAAAGAGGTACCAGTGTCATTTTCTGCTTTAATCTACAGTACATTCTGTTATTGCATAAAGACTGATTGATATTGAATGTGAGTTCAGAACACTGTTCATGAACGCAAGTACTAGACATGTTTTGTTTACTTTTCTCTGCTTGGGGCTACCTAACGCGCTGTCAGTACAAAGCTGAATATTGACTTCAGTAATCAATGCAAAGTGTAATTTTGGTCTGTTGATTTAAGTGTGTGTCAGTGGAACGAAGGGTGTCATTTTGTTTTCAATGGATGTGTGTCCATTCACAGGGCTGGAGGAGAATAATGATTGTATCTTTTTTTTTCTTTACACTTTTCCACTTGTGGCTGGAATATTACCTAACAATTCAATAAATAAAAAAATACAAAAAAAAATACAAAAACTCACAGATCCACTGTGATGTGCAATCTGTAATGTGACACATAAAAACACCATCAAACTCCGAGTAATAAGACAATATATATAATTTAATGAACATACACACCAATGTATCCATCATGTAAAAAGAAGTGAAGGATATAAGGGGATATACATAAATCACAGTGATATTACAAAGTAAAGTGAACATAAACAGAATCCATTTGTGATACCTTGTTAAGTATTTATAATATATACAGTATAATGCACCGTATAGATTGAGACCAGGCTGTTTAAAAACCTTACATCTGGTCTGGATTGAAATATTAACATCAATACGCATAGGCTAAACTCCAAACAGGTACGCGCCACTGCAGGTGAAAAAATCTGAATTTCCTGAAAGCTAACGCCTAACAGACAGTACTGGTGACTGACTCACACTAGCTTCTCATTCAAGTCCGTTTTCTTTCAACCTTTTTCTCCTTACTTGGTTTGTAAAGGGTCCATCAAAAAAGCATTAAAACACCCAAGAAAGTCCACAACTTCACTCACTGACGGATGACTGACAGTGAACTTGAGCTAACAACCATCCAATGGCCTTAGTCATTATACACACAGGTTATATGTTGACCTTTCAAATAAGTCTATTTGCGCAATGTGGAGTCAGGTTGACCACAGATTGGGTTTGGTCAGTACTGATCAAAATGACACACCAAATATTACCCAACACAAGGTTTTTTTTCTCTCTTTTTTTAAACAAATTTAGTCTGGATTTCAACCATTTTTCATTTGACTCATTTTAGTACAAATATCAGAGTGCATGCTTTGACCCCTAACGAGTCTTTCATTTAAATCATGATCTAGACCAAAAAAAGAGGATTAGCCAAGATTAAGAGTCATCAGCAATGCATCAGCCACACTGACACCTACAGTAACTCTTTAATCCCATTTTCCGCAGGCTGACAGGTTAAGATGCGCACACACCCGTCGCTTGCTGATAAATGAGGTTAAACTGAGGTATGATAATCAGATTAAAGTCTAAATCTACATCATACAGCTGTTCACTATCAAATACAGTATTTCATTAAATATATTTGTATGTACTGTATATATTTTTAATTGTACTGTGAATTGGCCAATTTTGAGAGTGAACAAGGCCAGGATTGTAGCTCCAATGATGAGAGATCACTGCAGCAAAGAAGAGGCCATTTTGTTTGTTATCATAAAATATAACCATAAACTGATTTTCCAAATATACTGAATTGTCAAGAGTGTGTTAGCATTGAAGGAAATGAATTCAAAGCTCAGGGCTTTAAATATTTGAACACCTTGGATAATAATGATCCTGTGAATGTACTTGTAGGGAATCAGGGGGGTGGGAGAATATGCAGTGCATTATGCCCATATCACAGTATCCAGTCTACACTGTCCGCACGCCTTCACAGAACACCACTGTTTGACATCATAGCAAAACAACTCAGAGCCAAAACACACTGCAGCAAGGCAAATTCTGGAAGCATTCAGTGAATGGCCAACCTCCTGTTTAAAAAAAAGAAAAAAAGAAAAATGTATTTTGAGTTTCACATAAACCTCCTCTAAACTTTTCAAATACAACAAGGGGACATCAATAAAGGCTGCTGGGGAGTGTTAAAAGAAACAGTGTAGCAGTAAGCCATCAACCCCAGTCATCGGGGTGGCACATAAGGGCAACCAATCAAAGCTTCCGTTCCCAGGCCTCAGCTCTCCAAGCACTGTGCTGCTGCTGCTGGCACCTCCCCTCTAATGGCAGCCTGGCGGCCTTTGAAGGATGTTGACTGCAGTGACACCTAAGGACTGGACTCGCCCCCTCACACTCAGGCATAATAATACTGATTCAGCTCTCCTTTTCACAGCTCATTTACTCTCCCCGTAAAAGCCCACAGAAAGAGAGGGAGAGAGAGAGAGAGAGAGAGAGAGAGAGAGAGAGAGAGAGAGAGAGAGAGAGAGAGAGAGAGGGGGAGTGGGATAAAGAGAAAAGGGGGAAAGAAAGAGTATAAGAAAGAATAACATGCTATCCGTTTCTTGACACAACCAAGAGATTAAGAGAAACTAAAGGCTACGTAATGTCCCTGACTATCTCATTCTTTCACATACTGTACTACACACCAGAACAATCTGAGAGAAGATAAATCTAAAACAATACTTCTGTTTCTGGAGGCTGAAAATAAGACGAAACCTACGTCCTCAAAAGTCTTGGGACTTGCTGGAAAAACGACACACCGCTCAACAGAGTCAGACGACAGTCAGTCACGAAGGGGAAGAAGCAAACAACACGGCTCTAAGTCATACTACTCTTTGACAACCATTACCTCCTTGCAGACTAACACTGCTTCAGAAGCCTGCACATCAAAACACCTCTTTCAACAATGGAATGCACTTTCTCCATCATGCCTCTGGGTTGCCTTGGCAACCAAACTCAACCACCACCACCACCACCACCACCCCCTACCCCATCAGTACCTCCAGCCGAGCCCCTACATATCCCTCGCTACACTGAACTCTCTCATTCTTGCCTCTCTCAGTGCTTAGTGTGAAATGAAGAGAGATGAACAGATGTGAGAGGAAGAGATGGCGGAGGGGATAATGGTGGTGGTGGAGAGATGGGGGTGCAAAAAAGATTCCTCGTGTCTCACTGCTAGATAATGAGAGTGCCGCACACATCTTCAGAGGCGGGCGTGGAGCGGCGTGGTATGGGACTCGAGCAAGCATGCTTTCATCCACAGAGTGGGAGAGAACCCCGCTGTTTAGCAGCAAGAGAGAGAGAGAGAGAGAGAGAGAGAGAGAGAGAGAGAGAGAGAGAGAGAGAGAGATGGCAGGAGAGGAGAGAGAAAAACATGAACGGCAGAAAAAGGAGAGGTGAGCGAGGCTTTACGGAGAGTGGCCTGGTATGTGTGGAATGAAAATGGCTCTCCGCGGAGAGCATGAAAAACAGTCAAGCATGCACAGATAAGGACAGAGTTACCTATCTGCCACCCCCTCCTCCCCTCCTCCCCTCCTTCCTCTTCAAAAACAGAGGTGAACACACACAACAGAGACTTACTTACAAAGGCTTTTCACCAGCCTAAAAAAAAACACTTTCTCCAACAAAACAACCCACAGGAGTAGATCCAAAAACATTTGTACTTC
>JAODXP020000030.1:14942575-14952575 GCA_027497455.2 Sardinella longiceps | reverse complement strand
ATAAATCATTAAGCCCCAACTATCCTGCTAAGCTGCTAGGCCTCTCATAACTACTGGAGAAATGTTTATCTTGCTGGTCAGTATCCCGGACTGTCAGTTTGAATCCTCAAAGAAATGGGGGAGGAAGAGAGAGGGAGAGAGAGAGAGAGAGAGAGAGAGAGAGAGAGAGAGAGAGAGAGAGAGAGAGAGAGAGAGAGAGAGAGAGAGAGAGAGAGAGAGAGAGAGAGAGAGAGAGAGAGAGAGAGAGAGAGAGAGAGAGAGAGAGAGAGAGGGAGACAAGTAGGCCTGTGTTTTCAACACTCCTTCATTACTCATTAAGCCCCACTGTACAGCTGCCACTGGTGCTGTGTTCAATGCTCTCCTTTGTCAGTCAACTGTGTAGCATGGAGGCCCATATAGAAGTTGGCCTGACCACACACACACACACACACACACACACACACACACACACACACACACACACATACACACACACACACACACACACACACACACACACACACACACACACACACACACACACACACACACACACACACACATTCTCTAACTACTAACTGATCACATAGAGTAAAGGTAATAAAGGAAAAAACAGATTTATAGATAAACTATCTACTGTATAAATGCATTAAATAGTATCTATAGGTTAAGAGAGAGCTAGAGAGAGAGGGGGAGTTGAATAAAGACTGTCAGTGTGGGGCACTTACGTCCTCATTGGTGGTCTGGTTGAGGGAGATCAGGTACGTGTGGAAGCCCGTCAGGCCCACCACTGACCAGAGGGTGAAGAAGCACACCACCACCTCCAGCACAGTAATGCACAGTCAAGGAAACATCATCAACAACAACAACAACAATAACAACAACACCCATTCAGCCTCAACCCACCAGTATTTCTATGTAGGCACAAGCATCAAAGCAAAGGATGTCATGGGGTACATACTACCTCAAACTACCTCTGCATGCTGATAAGCTGATAAGCTACTAGTAGGGCATGTCTAGGCGTCTATCTATAAGGATGGAACTATGTGACTGGTCTGACCAAACCTACAGTATGGCTCGTGACTAGATGTGTCAGCTGAGCTAAACTATTTGCTACCACTAGAATGCATCTAGATTTGTAGATTAACAGACACAGTCTTTCTTTCCTCCTTCTTCCTGCTCTTTAGCACTTTCACTGAAATGTTATTTTAATGTTATTTTGATGTTATTTGACTGTCATGGAACAAAATGCTGTACAGTGTGTACTTCGTATAAGCATATGTGCCCATCATATATTGAAACAAGGGGTGTTTACATTTCCACAGCAAGACGGTAATGTAATTATTTACACACACACACACACACACACACACACACACACACACACACACACACAGACACACACACACACACACACACACACACACACACACACACACACACACACACACACACGCACACACACACACACACACTACAAATATATCATAAAGTATCCTCTTCACATGTTCACGGTTGTGCTTTACACCGTGCACCAGTAACTACACCTCCATTCCACACTGTTTACAGCAGAGGATTAAACTCGGCTGTTGATTAGTTTGCAGCGGCCAGCTTAGCCTAACGCTACAGACATTCTTGGAATTCTAAACAACAGAAAATGCAACTTCCTGCTCAGGCCGCATCTGTTGGCACCAAACATGTGGGGCAAGTCAGACCAGCCAGTTGGCAAAGCAAAAAAAAAAAAGTGAAATCAGATTTAAAAAGTCTGTCGGAGCCAGTGTCAAACATTTTTAATTTCTCGGCTGGTTTGTCAACCCGGGGGAGCGAGCTCTCCTGTCAGGCTCGCTTTGAAAGGATATGTTCCGGGGGTCTCCTTCAGAGTGTTCACAAATCCAGAATCCACAGAGCCTGAAGGCAGAGACAGAGAGAGAGAGAGAGAAAGAGAGAGGGAGAGAGAGAGAGAGAGAGAGAGAGAGAGAGAGAGAGAGAGGGAGGGAGAGAGAGAGAGAGAGAGAGAGAGAGAGAGAGACAGAGACAGAGAGAGAGAGAGGAAGATGTCATATGTGGCACGCCAAGCTTGTGTTTACATGGTTCAGAACATAACAGTACACAAGAACACTCTCTGCCATGCACAAATTTGGTAGTGTCACGCAAACCAAACACACAACAAATTAAGTATTTTTTTAAAAAACATTTATTTTTTTTAAATAAACTTTTTTTGTGAATAAACTTTACTTTAGCTATCATACAATACATAATAGTATACCTCTACATTAAACCTCTACAGTGAGCTAACATTTTATTGTTTGTGTTCTTTTTAGGAGGCTGAATGAAGGGCTGAATTCCTGGGTAAACACTGTCCATTATAAACTGGCCAAAGCAAATGCAACTGAAACACCTCTATGCCTTGTTTGCACTTACGCAGAACCACGTGGACGATGTCAAAGGCAAAGATGTAGATGGTGAGCAGGGAGAGAGAGAGGGTGAACAGGTAGAAGTAGCGGTAGTTCCTCTTCCCCACGCAGTTCCCCACCCACGGACAGTGGTGGTCAAAACGGTCTGGGGGAGAGAGAGAGAGAGAGGAGAGAGAGAGAGAGAGAGAGAGAGAGAGAGAGAGAGAGGAGGGGGTGCAGAAACAGCAGACATGTTAGTGCAGGATCCAAACTGTGTAACATTCCAACAGGAGCCTTCTATCAGGAACAGTAACAGACAGAGAATTCATCTGCTCATTCATACCAACCAAAACATTTGAACTATTTGCAATATTTTGGTTTTAGAAAACAAAAATGACACAAACAAAAGTTGGTTACAGGAGAGGTACAGGAAACAGCACACGTCACGAGGCATTAAAAGCAGTATTAACCATCTTCTTTTTGTTTTTGTTTGTTTTATTTTACAGCACTTTGGACTGCTGCTGTGCAGTGCTTTATAAATATTATCTATCATATTTATTATATAAACTGACATTGACATTGACATGGAACCTAAACCTAACCAGAAAATCAGGCAAGTGCAACAAAACAAGCCATCTTTAAGTCTACGGCAATGCTTGGGTTGTGTTGAGCCTGGGGGCTTGTGGGTATTGTAGTATCTGAGGGAACCCCTTCCCTTGGAATCTCAGTCTGACAGTGGCAGTCAGTTCTGCCACTGCCAGCAGACAGTAGAAACGTACCGAGGCAAATTCAGTCCGCCTACACGGCTTCTCTGAAGTAGGGAAGAGTGAGTGAGTGCATGGAGACGACAGTCTGCATCTGTGTTTGCGCCTTGCTCTGGACAGCCACCGGCTTTGCAGTGTGTGTGTGTGTGTGTGTGTGTGTGTGTGTGTGTGTGTGTGTGTGTGTGTGTGTGTGTGTGATGATAGACAGGAAGCGGATCAGAGGCTTTTTGCTCACAACAAGGCGGCCGAGTGTGTCGTGCTGCGTCACGCTGTGTGAGTGTCTGCCCAAGTTTGCATCTGTGTGTGTGTGTGTGTGTGTGTGTGTGTTGTCAAAGACAGACTGCAGCAGGTGAACAGGACTCTGACAGACGGCTTTGTGTTTGCTGAGGCTGGCAGAGAGGCTGATACTGAGACTCCTCTGTGCTCTCTAATCTCCTAAAACACTCACAGTGCGTGTGTGTGAGTGTGTGTGTGTGTGTGTGTGTGTGTGTGTGTGTGTGTGTGTGTGTGTGTGAGAGAGAGAGTGTGTGTTGTGTGCGTATGTGTGTGTGTGTGTGTGTGTGTGTGTGTGTGTGTGTGTGTGTGTGTGTGTGTGTGTGTATGTGTGTGAGAGAGAGTGTGTGAATGTGTGTGTGTGTGAATGTGTGTGTGTGTGTGTTTCTCTGTGCGCGCACATTCACAAGTGTGAGTGTGTGTGTGTGAGAGAGTTTGAGAAGAGAGAAAGTGTGTATATGTGTATCTATGTGTGTGTGTGTGTGTGTGTGTGTGTGTGTGTGTGTGTGTGTGTGTGTGTGTGTGTGTGTCACCACTACGGTCATATTTGACTCATCCCTGACTAAATGACTGTTATTACTGGAGAATAAATCCAATTACATGGCTGTGTACACAACAAACACAATAGAACACAACTGGACCTACAGTACCCTGAGCTCTAAAAGCTTCACACACGTACAGTAAACACACAGCTAACACTGAGGCAGATTGCAGTTAATACCAGAGATCTAAAAATGGACACTGCAGTAATTTATGCTAAATTAAAACAAAACAAAACCGTCCGTTGAACATTAAGTGTTTTTAAACAAAAATTAACTTATTGAATCAGAATCAGATTGCAGTAGAGAATTAATAGTTAGTTAGAGTATACTGTAGCATATTATGGTATGGTATGGGAACTCCTTTCACTTCTCTATACCTCTAATGGAGAACTACTGCTCTAATCACACTGGGCAAAGCCATAAAACACATTTTTAATTTGATATAATCACCTTTGAGGTGCTTGTGTGTGGGTTACAACACACACACACACACACACACACACACACACACACACACACACACACACACACCCACGCAGTTGTAAATGATGTGCATACTCATTACATGCACATATCCACATACTGTCACAGAGCACTCAGTCACTCAGACACACACACACACACACACACACACACACACACACACACACACACACACACACACACACACACACACACAAACTCACACACACACACTCACCCACGCAGTTGTCACAGATGCTGCAGTGGGAGGCTCTGGGCGGGCGGAAGATCTTGCAGGTGTAGCAGTACTTGAGCTTCACTATCTGGTTGTTGATCTGCACGTTCCTGATCCGCGGTGGAGGCCGCTGGCCCGCAGGGACGTTCCCATTGGCCGCCTCTGTGGAGCGGAGAGAAGAGAAGATGGAACATGAACATGAAATATTGATGTTTGATTTCTTAACTAAGAAAAACAAAAACCATAAATTTTAAAGTCCCCTGAAACCACAGTAGTGGTGACACAGTTCACACAGTGGTCATTCCATCTCTGACATTCCAGTGGTGATGGAGAAATTGGATTTGGTCTGTGTTCTTTATTTCACTAGCTACTGAAGTACTCAAACCAAACCAAGATTTACAACGACTTAAATGTGAATTGTTTACTTGGCAAGATATCATAACAGCACAAAAAACAACAAACATTTGCTGATGGAACAGATGCCAGCTAGCCTGGGTCACAGTAGCTGGTGACAGTCCGCAGCGCAGTAAATCCCCACACCCCTAGCCTTAAGAATGCTTCTAACCGCGGAGTTGGAAGCCAGGACTTTTCAGCTCAGTGGTTAGAGTGTTCGTCGCCCAGGCTGTGGGAGGTTGTAGTTGATGGGATGATGGGTTTGAGACCCGTGAGCAGTACTATTGTGTGCTGCACATTTGTTCATTCCAAGTGTAATGTCTGTATATGTGTGTTTGTGTGTGTGTGTGTGTGTGTGTGTGTGTATTTGTGTGGATGTTTTTGTTGGCTTCATCTCCTCAAGTGTTTACATGACTTGTTGCAGTAACTGCCCGTACCACAAACGGCACACGGGCACTCACTCGTCGTCATCAATCATTGGCGAGGACCTTGGGAATGTCGCGGCAGACGGCGCATGGCCACGGCGTGTTGGCTGCTGCCTGCTTATTTACGATGATCTGTTATCGCAGCGCAGCCTGAATGACTATTTATGCTTTTATTTATGTCATTATTTATGACTCAAACACCAAGGACTCGCTATGACTTGCCGTGTCAGGATATGTCGAGCATATCAAGCAGCGTTGCACAGTTTAGTACCCCATGCCTTCACCTTCATACCACTCTAGGAGGGCACAAGTACTTATTACTCCCTCATAATGGTGGAGTCTACAGGTGAGAGAGGAGGAACAGCCCACAGATGTTGATTTAAAGCATAAAAACTTATTTGTACACATAGAGAGAAAGCTTATCACCTTCTCAATTAACATTAAAAAGATAAGTTAATCATCGATTTTACTGCAAGACGTCATGGGAGACGCATTCAGCAAGAGTGGACTTTCCACCTGGGAACAAAGGCCTAACCCAGCACACCTGTCCTATTGTAACCTGGTATTCTCTTTAAAAGACACGTGTTTGACAACCTTTATTCCAACAGAGGAAACGAAGCTTACTTTATTGTTTAGGCCTACAAGCCCCTGGTTTAATAATAGCTCACTTAAAAGATCAGGAAGTCAGGAAGGAGCATATGACAATACTGATAAAAGACATAAAAGGACAACAATACTGTACTGTATTTCTAAATTTGGAATGCCTTAATGCGAAAAATAAAAACCTTGTACCAAACTCCATCTGTGGCCACACCTTAAGCCAAACAATAATCTGAGGTCACTGTGGAAACGGCACACATCCTTTAGGGTTTCCGAGTGTGACTTCACTGGGCTTCCTCTGTGTGCCATCGATGTGTCACGCCCTCCCATGTTGGCCGGCTTTGTGTTCTTCCCGAGTCCGAGGAGGGGAAAAAAAAGGGGCATTATCCTCAGGAAGCCATTCCGTATTCCAGGAAGACACATCCTCCTATTAGCATTCCTGAAGGACCCGCTCATTAACTAGCCCTAGTGACAGCGGAACACCACAGCCCAGGGCTGGTGACTGTCTGCAGCGCATGCAGCATGGGTTGGGCGTGTGTGTGTGTGTGTGTGTGTGTGTGTGTGTGTGTGTGTGTGTGTGTGTGTGTCTGAAGAGAAATTCTCCTGCCTGCAATCACTATAAACCACGCTCCATCACAACCAGGCAGAGCCCAGAATAGCATGTTAAACCTCAAAGGCAAATCACAGATGCATACAGTACATAGACACATTACAAAACAAAGCACGCACACACACACACACACACACACACACACACACACACACACACACACACACACACACACACACACACACACACACACACACACACACACTGAAAGAAAATGGACTCCCAAAAGAGTGAGAGGAAAATAACTCAAAGTGATCCATTTTCCTGAGCAGTGCAACACACCCTGTAAGCTGGGTAATGGAGTGGCACCACTGCTCTGCAGCAAGGGGGCAAGTACACACACACACACACACACACACACACACACACACACACACACACACACACACACACACACACACACACACACACACACACACACACACACAGACAGGCACACACCCCACACATACTGTACACACACACACACACACACACACACACACACACACACACACACACACATATACACAAACTGAGCCTGAGGCGCAGTAGTGACAGCACTAAAATCCTTGTCTATTTATGCTACTGTATGATAAGGGACGCTAGTTTAAAGGTTTGATGACAGAGGTTGGGCAACAATACAGAAAGCTGCACTTCTTAATTGGCAATCACTGTCACTCTGAACACACCAGATTTACAAGAGCTGTGAGCATCTTTGTCTGTGTTTCAACCTGTTGGCTATCATAAGAAATTAAATCTTTGGACTGACTGAATCTGATTACATTACATTCTTTCTTCAGAGGCATATTTGAGATTTGAGACACACACACACACACACACACACACACACACACACACACACACACACACACACACACACACACACACACACACTCATCTGTCAGTGGAGGGGCGAGTCAAGGACAAAGAGAGTGAAATCCACACCGACAGAGACAGGAACGTGCATAGACACACACAACACACTTATGGCACACAAAACATGGACACACACACACACACACACAGAAATTGGCAGACAAACACACATAGAAACCTACACATGCACACACATACACATGTACACAAAATTGACAGACACACATACGGTATACACACACTCACTCACACAGACATGGACACACACACACACACACACACACACACTCACACACACACACACACACACACACACACTCACAGACACACACACACACACACACACACACACACACACACACACACACACACACACACACACACACACGCAGGGACACACACAGAGTTAGAGTGGAACATTGACAGCATGGTAAGGGGTGGAGTACACAAGGAGCCACTGCAGTCAGACTGACATTTTTCCACGCAGAATAGGGTGAGGCTAGACTTCTTGATGATCTCTCTCTCTCTCTCTCTCTCTCTCTCTCTCTCTCTTTCCTTTTGTGTATGTGTGTTTCAAGTGATCTACCACAGAAAATAAATGTCAATGTTCCATTCTAGTCTGCACTGTTTCAGGTCGTAATCAGTTTGACATCGACTTCTTTTTGTTAGCACAACCAAATTCTGTTTACTCAAGAAAAGGCTGTAAATCTAATCAGCAAGGCCCCAGTCTTGTTTATGCTTTTAGAGGCCTAACACAGGTCTACTGTATGCCCTCTGCTGTATGCCCCATCAGGGGTTATTACTGTATATACACCACTGTCAGGGTTACTGAGAAGACAACATTCGCATTTGGCCTTTAACAAGCAGCTTTACAAGGTGAATTGAATGGTAGATTTGCAATGACAACTCTGGCAAACTTGGTGAATTACACTGATTCAGGTGAATGAACAATAAGAGTAAAATAGGGAATTCTTTGATGCCGACATATACATTAACACTTAACGTATAAATGAACTGCCATGTGAATACTAATTCCTTACAGCCACTGTCACTACACTGTAGTAGCTATACAATTGTCTTTGTGTGTCTCAGTGGTATTATACAGAATAGCACACACAACATCTTAGCTCATTCAGAAATCATCTACATGCCTTCCATAACAAAGTATAAATAAATGAGGATCTGACGACCGGTAGGTCTTTGTCGATATGGATTACATATTTTGTCTATTTTTTCAACGGCAAATAATGGAGTGAGAATTTTTGATTGATTGATTATTACATTGCCCAGAACTAATGCGCCCATATGATTGGACAACATCCTACCTAAACATTCCATAGGTCATAAAAGGAATAACCATATTGTATTATTGATAACACACTGACACTGTCACTGTAATGACGATTTATGGCAGATTACTTAAAAGTAATAAGGATTTGTCAGTCTTTGTTAGTCAGTCTGGGTAAGATTTGCACAGTCATGGTGATTGTACTTTTTGAGGAGCAGTTACATTGTATTCCTATTAGAGAACTTGAGAAAACTCGGGCAAACTTCTTTGACAAAATCAAAAGCACACTTTACTGTTAGTCCACAGAGCAGAGAGCTGAGACGCTATTTGCCCTCCAGTGTTCGGAGACAAACTTGTCTCTTCAGTGCAAATCACACAGCACTCCGCTAAGGAAAAGAGCTGAAATATTTCCACCACTGCTCTGAATAACACACATAAATCTAGACCAAAGCCCAGGCTACAGATTTACTGTTCTCTCATTTGCTTAAAAATAATAAAACTGGCAGCAGGCTATTTGAAAATAAGGTACAAAAAGAATTTATCTTGACTTCAGCTATCTTGAGCTATGACTATTACTTGACAAAATTGGTTGGCTGAATTGTAATGGAATCAGTTATGGTGGCGCTATCAGGTACTTCTTTACAACACTTGGATAAAGTCCTTACAACTAAATAAATAAATGAAACAAAAACAAACAAATATATCAATAAAGAAGAGGTGAGAGAGCATTTGTTGGGGACACCATTCCAGTCAGCTCTATAAAGTACTGTAAAAAAGAAACGGTTTCTAGGTTTGAAAGGAGACTGAGTTTGAGCCGTTAGAGCAGGGCTGTCAATCATATGGCCTGAGGGCCAGATCCGGCCCATTGCATCATTTCATGCTGGCCGATTGAAAAGCTTGAAAAGAATTGGAGCTATGTGGCCTACTTAAAAATAGTTGCAACAATTCACTGAACAATTATATATCACTTTTCTGTAATGTAATACTGGGAAGTCTGCACACACAGCATGTCACTAATACTGTAAACTAACTACTGTATGTGGTGCATCATGGACCTGCACACCAACAGGAAAGGAACATGAAATGAAATGGTGAAGTCAAAACTGTCGCTTTAGGAGTGTGCTGGTGATGGTCAGAAACATGAGAAATTGAGCTTTTTTTTTTCAGCGGTCAGTTTG
>JAODXP020000030.1:14772575-14937575 GCA_027497455.2 Sardinella longiceps | reverse complement strand
AAAGCACACGTTGGAAAGAGATTTGCATGGGCAAATGTCCATCTGTGATAACAGATATTACACAATAGCACATGCCAAGTTATGCTTTTCAGGCTGTGGAAAAAGAAGTACCTTTACAATGTGTCTCTTTTGTCCTATTCAACAATGGGGCCTTCAAATACTCTCTACAAACCCAGAGCAAATCTCTCAAAGGTCTTTTATGTCTCTATAACTAAGAACTGACCATGAAATACATCCGTTGGTAACAGATATTACAAACACAATATGTGCAGGCCACTGACTATCTGACAACAGTGGAAATAGCTGGTCCTAAAATAACCTGACAGCATTACAAATAGCCTAGCTTTTGAGAAATCATAGAAAATTAAAGATAGATATTTAGGCCAGTCTATAAATACATCAGGAAAGAAATTGCTGTATAGTCTGTCTGAAGACATGAGACTCACAATCAAATGGTGATCTTGAACCAGTCAAGGTAACCAGCAAAAAGTCCATTCTCTGGTATCTTGCAGATTTCTTTCTTGAAATTTCAACAGAATTAATAATATGCTTCCATCAAATAAATCACATTTTAGCATCTCTCTTTGATTAACACTAAACAAATACTATAAACACAACTTGCAACAGCAATGTCTGTAACCCCAAGCCACCCTTCTAGAAATGATTCACCTTGTAGAGTTCAGTGGCACCTTCACCAAATGGCACCTTCCCTAAAAAGAAGCTTCATGAGGTCACAGGCCACTAACTAGAAGCCTTATATTCCAGGCCTTATTCCCCACCAGCGGGGAAAAAACGTCCAACTAAACAGGGCTTGGCATTTGCCACCCCCCGACTGAGAGTTTCTACTCCAGTCTTAATGAATACTTAATTCTGAATTTATCTATTTAGGAGGCGAGTGAATCACAGAAGAGATTAATTATGTAGTGCCACTACTTAGGCATTCTGTGCTGCCGCCGCCACCCGCTTTGTACAGTTCCTCTGCCGACTCGCTCCATCGTCCACCCGGGAGTCATTTTCAGCACAGAACAGCGACAATGATGATGAACACTAACTCCTCTTATAGAACAAGCCCCATCCATTTCCTCCACACTTCCTACTATGCTTATAGGCCAGAAAGCCATTTTGTCCCCTTTCACCGTACTGGATCTCTTGGGGAAATTGGGGAAATTTTCCAAAAGGCGGAGGTGTTGTTCTGATGCTGAAAACCCAAGCATGCTGGGACCCCCAGCCATGACAACGCCCCATGCACCACCACCAGGACTCCGACTACAAAGAGCTTGTCAAACGCCTCTCCACTAAATCGCGCGACGGAAAAAAAATAAAGCCGTCTGGCTGACTTACTGCTGAACAAGATTCTCTTCTCTTCCCAGAGGGAGAGAGAGCGCAATCGGCCTCTGTAATGAGTCCGATCCAGAACTCGCACAACAGCATCTTACAAAACGCCCACGGCTCCAGTGCCGGGCCTAGAGAGGCACATAATGGGAGCGTAATAGAATTTAAAAGAATGTTTCTGCGCTCAAAGAGGAACTGGGTTATAATGATAATTAATGCTATAGCCTACAGTACATTCCACCCAGTGCCCACCAAGCGCCCATGTTTAGAAAGCAACAGAAAAACATGAACAGCATATAGGCATTGTGGCTGGGAGCCGAGTCAAGACCTTTCAGTGAACAGACACAAGGCTCTATTCGCCACAGCTTGTCATTTATTTAGTATTACATTAGGAAAGCGATCGGAAATTTGAATCAAAATAACCACGGTGATGCGATTACAGTCAAAGGAAGACAGCAAACAGGGGAAATTGCATTTCCACCCTCCAAAAAAATCAATGGCGTGTGCAACTGAGGAGAAAGTGAAGCAGCATGACTCAGGCCAGGCATGGGAAACAGGAGTGCAATCCTGACCCAACGTCCCTGAGAAACACTGTCAAAAATAAACAACACTGAAACATTGTGGCTATACCTCTCAGTCTGTATAAGCCTCAGGAAGAGTTCAGTGAAACTAGACTAAAAGGCTATTTTCAAGAGCAGAGAGTGTCCTTGCTGACCGGTGGGTGTGGGCAGCAGACGGGGTGCTCTGTGGCCTACTGCCCTCTCTGGACCAAAGGGGGCCACGGGCACAGAGGCAGGGCCAGAGACACGCCGCACCATGGACTGACACTCTTCTCTGGCCGTGGCCAGCCTGCAAGGTCAGCACAGCACAAATCCTCTAGCCTCATTCCACAATGCCAGCAGCAGCACAGTCCTGTGTGTGTATGTGCGCGCACACACACACACACACACACACACACACTCACTCACCCACGCAATTCTACTTGATGGAGCGAGCGGTCAGCCGGTGGTCCAATACCTCTCAGGCGTTGGCCATCTTCCACTGCTGTGCTTTTAATCTAATCAATGTCAAGACACACACACACACACTCTCACACTCACACACTATTCCAATTTACAATTTCCTCTGTGTTCAACAAACAGCACAGCCTGCCTAAGCCTCTGAGCCAGCCACATCAGGAGAGAGCTAAGAGCACACTGAGGGAGAGACACAAGGGCTGTGCAAAGATCTTAATGGAAATTAACTACTTTCCAGTCAACATCAATAAATACTATACAGATACAACAATATATGGTATACATGAAATATGACTGATCAGAAACACTGACTGCCCCTCTCTCCCAAGGCCGTATTTTATCTCCAGAACAGATGACAACCCCCATCCCCCCACCCCCTTTCCCATCCCATTCCTTAGCCTCACCTCAGCTTCATCTGGAGCTACACAGGTGACTGCAGCCCACCCAGAGGGAGCAGAGATAAAGTCAAGTCATCCATGTAGTATCAATGCCAAGAGAGAAAAAAAAATACCAAGGCCATAAGAAAATTCTACAAAATTGCACACACAGCATACAAATACACACACACACAAACACACGCACACACACACACACACACACACACACACAATGGGTTAATTACCCAGATGCAGCATCTCTGATCCATTAAACTGGTCTGAGAGAGCAGAGAAGCTTTTAGATGCTGCTCCTAATTAAGGCCTAATCTGTTTGTCATGAGCAGTTTAGTGTGTCCATGTGAATAAATGGCCCAAGTACTGGGCAGGCCTGTCCCAACCCATCTTCCACTGATTGCTGAGCGATAAGAGGACTATCCAGTTGTTGTTGGACGTGGGCCAGCACACCCACAAGGACACTGCCTCTCTGTTCTCCCATCTCATTTCCAGCTAAATCACAGACTGCATCCAAAAGCGAAAGCTCACACAAAGAACACATCTCAAATTCGACTAATTTCCCCCAAAAGCCCTGCTGCCAGCTGGAGTTTCACAGATCATGTCCATGAGCTAATTTAGTGACAGGGACTAAAGAGGAATTCAAATACAAGTACAGGGTCATTATAGAAAACAAGCGTAGGCTTAAATAGGTACAAAACAGCCATGTATTTGAATTGCCTTGATGTAGCTAGCACATCTGAATCGGTCCACATTACTGTATACTGCAGGCTACCTAACCACACTTTTGGATATTAGGGAGGAGGAGGAGGAGATGGTGGCACATTTAAAAAGACTAAAATTAGTCTGTAAAGGTTTGAATTACTTGTGTGTTGTTCAGTCTGCAAAATGTGTGTTTTCCAAAGTCATGGCTTCTCTCTATTAGCAATTTAGTTGGTTGGCAATGGGAAAATTGCAGCTATAATTTTGAGAAATGCACCGCAGTTCTCCCCCAAGTCCCTTTCTAATGTGGCACCATTGTGGATGGGTGTAATATGCATGTTATGAACTAGCAACACTCTCACCATCAGATTCTGATGGAAGCCTTGTGTAAATGTGGTCTGATCAGTCACATCTGTGGACTTGAAATGGTTGTTTCCTTCTCCCAGGATTCAAGCATCATTAACAAAATGGGAAGAAACCCAGAGGCTCACAAAATCAGAATTATTGGATGGCAGCCAGATTCACTGGTCAACAGTCCCACTTTCTTCAGATGCTGAATCATTAAAGATAAACTACACTAATAAAAAAGCCCTGCAGCAATATAATGGGAGAACAAATTAAATTGTATCGCTTTAATTTGTCCTCCAACCCAAAAGACTGAAGAAATAAAAACAGTGGTCATGGCAAAAGCAACTTAACATTCATTAAATCAGATTCATTCTCATCTATAAAATGTATCCATTTATTTCTAGATGTAAAGGCTCCTGGTTGTACAAAAATGTACATTTGCTATTAGCTTATATTGATCCAGAACTTCTACTATTCCAAGAACACTAAGTGCTTTGTGTCCCGACGTTTTTAGAAATAAGGATTTTCCAAATAGTGTCCAACAGCAACACCTCAGCCCTGGCCATGAAGGGTTGGGTCAGTGGTGAGTGACATTAGTCATCAATTTCTTCCCATCACTTAAGCCTGATGTCCATAGGTCAGGTCAGATCATAGGTTAAACTCTCAAAGCCTAGATAAATGGGAGACTCTATCTTGACATGAAGAGTGTATCGTCCAATTACAGGAGAATGGGAATAAAAAGAATTGTGGGGACAAACTGTTGGGTTTAACGATTAACCACAAGAGGATGTTAATATCATCACGTGTGAGCATTTGACTGTAGGCCTATTCTATGTTTGTTATGCCACTGTATGCTTTAGAACAGGAAAAATAAGTAAAATGTAGTCTAAATTGTGGTAAACAATGTTGCATGTATTTTTCTCTCTGTCGTCCCCCTGTTACTATCAAGTTGAGGATGTCAACGAGGGATTCCTCGGCTGCACAAAAGGCAGCACAGCACAGGCCTTCGTTTGTTTTGATTCCTCGTATGGGGTAACAACATAGTTACTAATCATTTGTAGGCCTATCCTGCAATAACAACATTTAACCAATCAACTGTCCTGAAAAAAATAACATGAAGTTTTCAAATGGGGTTGTTTGAGTATATACTCACTCAAAAGCGAAGAATAAGGAGCAGGTCCCCATGATGAGAAACAGGGTCAGGTAAAACACGCCTTTCTGTCGGGCCATCATAACGCGGCCGTCACAGCAGAAAGTGTTCTTTCCCGGGAGCTTCTCCCATTTTCGGGTAGCCTTTCTGGATATCATTACAGCCGACATGATGATCACTGATTATAAATAGTCTATAATGATGAAACGATAATAAGATGGAACGCAGGTCGTGTTGTATTGCTATGCGTTTGCTGACAGCGTTTATCAAACCTGAATCAGATGAAAGATTGTCTCATTGTTCTCATAGCAAATCACAATTTTCCACATATATCGCAAATATTTGGAAATATCTCCGAGCAAGGAGCCATGCGAATGATATGCTCTTGTGGAATATCGCTTCTTGTCTTAACCATCTGACGCTAGCGTATAGCACTGGCTATAAAACCAACACGGCATCAGATTTTGTAGCAGTCAAACAGAAAATATATGTCTTCTTTCAGAAACTGTGAAAATATGTCTGCAGTTCTTAAGAGTCACATCATATAGCCTGTTAGGTCCTGGATAATCAACGTAATCCATATTTTCTTCTAAATCAAAGTTCTTCTCAATGCGCCAAATTGAGCGGCGTTCAATCTCCCATTCTGGCATTTCCAGAGCATCTGTCTTCACCCCAGTTGCGTTGCCTTAATAATAAGGAAGGTCTTTATTCTCGTAGACGCACGTTGGTAAATCTTGACACAGGCATCAACAGAGTGGACTTTGACCGGTTGACATTCATGCCATTTCGATGCGCCGTCCTGTACATGGCCACTGACGTGGTTTACAGTCTTACAGAAATCACATTTTTCACATGTTGATAAGAAAAGTCTTTAACGCTGCTGTTAACTGTCCAATTTATGTAGATTAAAATGCAACAAAATTGCTGCAAATTGCGACAAAAATATTCCGTTTAGGAGCGCTTTACCTCCCTACTGGATGGGTGCTAGGTTCGTTTCTAATCAATGGGAGGAGGAAACACGCCTAGATTGAAATGTCTTTTCTTAAAGGGCTAGTGCATGTATGAAAGCGGCCGAGAACAAAGGCAATAAGCCACCACTGATGTTTAATACAGACCGACTGTCAAGATCTCTAGGCCTACATAAAATTATTGTAAAGGGAAACATTACTACACTTAAAAATGTTCCATCAAAATGATGCTCTAACCTCTAAAAGCTACCTGTTAGTCATGGGATTACAGATGATGGTGGTCTATTTTGCCTGATGGCATGTCAGTAGCCTACATGATCTATACAAGTTAGGAATTTTTTTTAAAGCTTCTCCCATCGGCAATGTGCAGCAGCCTCAAAACATCATGAATGGGCGTCAGTGGAAACATGGCCACAGTGCCAGCCAGGATGAGGAGGGACAAGAGAGAAGGCCATCTTATCCTCCGGATTATCTCCTCCTATTCACAGAGGCAGGAGCAAGTGGTGCCTGGTCATATGTGAGCCATAACCTCCATCTCTGCATCTTTGCCAAAGACTCTTTCTATTTAAATCTGCTCTGGAAGTCCATGGGTAATTTATGACTTGTCAGAGCCTGGCCAGGGATGAGCCGTAAAACTGTAGCTTATTGAATCCCCCTGTGTGGTACACACAACGGCTCGCTGAATTACATGCAGCTAGACACTCTGAGGAAATACCTCTGAATGGCTGGTTGCTGATGTTTGTGATCTAGACAGCATAGCATCTGGCTATCATTCAATTAGACACAAGGCATCTTCATTTAAACCATTGCCAAAGGGCTATGATGATGCATAGGTTTAATGATGCATAGGTTTTTTTTTTCTCTTTCTGTCATCTGTATTAATTTATTTTCAATTGCTGTTTATAAATATGACTAACTTGGTACCAAATTCAAATTGCTTTGGTTGCTTGGCATCAACCGAAAATGCTGCATTGCTGAAACAGATCAATGAATTACAGAGTGAAATCTGTTTATTTGAGCAATACTCGACACCCACCTACTATTTTTAAGTGATTTTTTTTTCATCTTTTTTTCTTTTTGTTCTTCTTGACTCTGTAAAGATAGAAAGTCTGTGTGAGGGAGAGATGTGTGGGATTGATAAATGACCAAAGGTCTGATTCAAATCCAGATGCCTGTGGGTTCTTGGACCTAAATGAGACTGCAGGCACTGGCACCACAGATGCCCCGGCACATTTGTTTGTAGTTTGCCTGTATGACTGGCAAGCTTTTTTTTCAGAGAGAAAGGTGCTTTCAAAACTGTGATGCATTATTAAATCTCTGTTGCATGTTTTTGTTTATTTTATTTTGGAATCCACTGTACCCTTAGACACCTTATATCACATGCCTTTTGGGAAACAAATGTTACATCTTATTTTAGGTCTCTTGGAATCTCATCGAGTAAAAAGGAGGAGGGTCATCAGGATTAGCCTGGCTCTGTGTTTTTCTGTCCCTTGAAATTCCCTGTGACTCAGGATCCATTGCTCTACAGTGACACCTACAGGATCCAGGACACCCATGCATGAAGCTGAGCTGTGCCGTCTACTTCCAAAGGGCAGTAGGTCTGAAAAAGTTGACTAGTTGTATAGTTCCAAAGTAATAATACTTCACTACTGTACTTAAGTATTGAGTATTTGTACTTTACTTGAGTTGCTATAATTTTGGCAACTTTCACTTCACAGCATCTCCCTAGTTATTTGCATACAGGGATAGAGTGGGACAAAAAATCTGTAAAATTTGTATAGAAAGAGGGAAGAGAGAATACTGTGCACCACCAGGCTAAAAGAAAATACTCTTTTTCGAGTTTCGATAAACACAGGAACAATTTTTGGGCCCAAATCATATCATTGCTGCACATTCCCTGGGGTCTGCCATATGAGGTTATACTACAGTGACATTGGAAATTGTATGGATTTATGGCACAATATAAATCAGTATGACAAATGGTATGCCATTGATGAAAAACATCCCTCATCACAAAAACTTCTCAAAATTATCTGAAGGCAACCCAGGAAATCCTTGTAAGCCTTGGTGACTGGCAATCCAGGTTCAGTTCAAGGTAACCATCCTGAGGATTTTTAAGTCTACAGTTTTTTTTCACTCAATTTTTGTCAAATTATTTTGCTTTCATCTGTAAGGAGCTTTCTTACACTATTGAAATCACAATATGTAGTCATTTGTCATGACAGGATACAGATACAGGATTCAGTTACATAATCCTTATCAACCACATCTATGTTGCATCTGCTCCATAAGAGCACAAAAGGTGCAGCATGAACTATCGCACTTGACAGAATGTTACAATTCATTTATCGTCTGCTAACTTTGCAAACAGCTTTGTCCACCATCAATTGTGTTTTGGGGTCAATCAATGATCAACAGTGACTGGTACATTACACCATTGCTCATACTGTAAATGTAATAAGCCAAACTTACAGACGAGACTCTTACAGGAAGCTGTACGTTATTGCAGTGTTATTGTAACTTTGCCGATAAACACCAGATAAACACCAACCGCCACTTCTGTTAACGTTAGTTCTATCAAGGGTGTCAAGTGTTTTGAAAGCAGCTCCTGCCTACAGTTCTGCATTCACTCTCTCAAAACTCTCCATCACTTTTTCTGTTAAACTATTCTGTGCACTAACCTGACTCTTGGAAGTGGTACCAAACACAGTATTGCAACACAGCATGCAAACGACACAAGACTGACAGGTTGCATTGGACAGGTGAGCAGTAAAGAAGACTGGGTGTGGCACAACTGCACAAGACAGCAGAAAAATAATACAATATAATAGGCGAGTGGCACAGGACAATAGGCAAGAACAACAAGATAGTGGGAAGTGTTATGTGCCACCAACAAAAGTACAGTGTCAGTACAGTTATTACTGTCTTTTTCTACTGCTACTGAGGAGAGCAATTTTCCTGCACCCTATAATCATCTAAGTATGGTGAAAGTGTAAGACACTGGAGTAAACATTTTTCCTCCTCTTCTGACATTTCAGAACAATGGGCACTAACAAAGGCCATTCTGACCAAGAAACCAAAATACAATGCATACTTAAGGTCCATCAATTAAAACACACACACACACACACACACACACACACACACACACACACACACACACACACACACATACATACAGTTTTGTTCTTTTTCATACCGTGCCATTACGTAAAAGCAAATTCTTTATGCACCTAGAGAGACCCACGTCGCATTGACATCAGGCCATTTTGTCTTGTCATAGTTTCTGCACCAGTGAGACTTACATAAGTTATTTATCTGTTGTGGAGCAGGATATACGTAATTTCATGAATTTCTTAAAAACCTTCCATGTACCATTTTAACAAGCTTGTGTTTATTGTGTTTTGGGATTTGTTGAAGTTTACTCGTTAGAATGAAAATGGGCTGTCATTTCTGAAATCACCCATTTCCCATTCCATTGTTAAAGGAACAGTATGCAACTTTTTAGGCACTGTTTCAGTGGTCTTTTTATAAGACTAGTTGTATTTGTAATCCTAATTAATTTGCAGACAGTTATAAACTTGAAGTTGTAAAAATGTAGGATACTGTCAATCAAGAATTCAAATTCTGCTCTGAGGTAACCCTCAGTGGAATTTTCTCTGAGAATATGTTGCCAATATCTGTAACATTTTATTGGATTGATTCCATGATACAAGGTTGCATTTTCTTTGGTGCTGCATAATGCAACATTGTAACAGAACTGTGGACTGGCTCTGATTTGTTCTTTTCAGAGCCTTGCTCGAGGTCGAGGAATAAATTAATTTAGAATGTATCTATCTCCGTCTAATAAGGAAATTTTTAATTCCTAATCCATACAACTGCCGCAATGAACATTATTATGTGACCAAAAACATGAATATTCAGTGAAGGAAAGGTAGCGTGTAACCACATGCTATGTACACAAACCGCGCACAACCACGTGTGCAGCACTGTTTATGTTCCGGGTTTAGGGGCGCTAGTGGTCCAGGAAGACGTAGCTGAAGCTGAAACCTAGACAACATGATATCAGCGTCAGAAAATTAAAGGTTGTTATGGGTGCCGTGCGCCTATGTCCAATACATTAACCTAGAGGATGGAAATGGTACCTTCGTTAAAAGTTCCTCAAAGATATGCTCAGCTGTACAGGTCAGTCACTCGTCAGCGCAGTCAAAGAGAACTTTAGATAGATAGCTAGCTAGCTAGCTTATTCATGTCAAAGATGATTATTATTCCCTTGTGTCTGCTTTGACTGAACAGAGATCAGACATTTCCAAGCGTTCATTATTTTATTATGACAGTATCTTACTGTTAAGTTGATCGAGTCGTATAAGTTTTAACTGCCAGTGGTCAAGTCCAGAAATTGCAATCACACACTCTCACTCGCTAGTTCAGCAACAAAATCAGAATCGTTAGCCAAGTAGACTATTGGCATAGGCTACATAAGGATTTGACTTCGGTAGATGTTAACTCTCTACACGTTTAACATATAGACATGTATTAATAGTAGACAAATAGTAGGGTACTATAGTACACATATATAGTACACAAATAGTACACAAATCAGTGTAGGCCTAATGTACAATACAAATAAGATAAGGCCAAGATTATGGGATGTAAAGTACAAAAGTAATAGTGCAAAATAGTGTGCAAGATAAATATTGGTAATGATACCCACATTTAAAGTACACCTTGTCCCACTTGTAGGAAACACTTGCAGAGTAAAGGTGCTTTGGACCAGAGGTATTGTATGCAAAAGCATCCGAACGGAACAGTAACCCTGCCAGTCTTGCCATCTTCAGTGCCACTGCTGGATGTATCCTCTCTCCAGTGCAGTGTGGCCCACGACAGCACATGTGAGATTGTGCAAATTCAGGTGAGTTAACGCCAGTTGTTTCCAGTTAGTATACGACTTGGCTAGACTTTTTGAGGGCTAGACTCTTTGACTGTATATTCAGAGGAAAGGAGCTAGCAGATCAAGGGGAGATGCCTACAATCATGCTTAGACCATGCAGGAATTCACAGTGCACCTAATGCTATTGATTTTGGCATTTCTGGTTTGGTATCTTTGCAATCAGCATAAATCATCATAAATGTTAGAAATGAACCATTAATTTAACAGAGTGCACAGTTTGTTCACAGTTAAGACCTACCCAATACCTCAGTCATGAAATATAAAGTCCAAATCCTTTTCCCTCTGGTATTCCCTATAACAGGCCCAGCTGTCCAAGAAGGGAAAGGCACAGTCTTGCAGGGAGAAACTTACAGAGGCCCTAAAGAATCAGCTGTCATCTCACAGAGTGAGCTGGAGTGAAGATCTACTAAGTGACCTGCCTCAAAGCTGGCAGCGCCATGGAGATTTAGTTCTTATTGGAGAAGACTGCTTCACACAGCCTGCATGGAAGAAATTAGGCAAGTCACTGAGGTTCTGTTTCAGCAATACCTACATAGTTTTCACTTACCATATTGTTTTTGTCTTTTTTTATTGATCAGGGTTTCACCTCAGTGATAATATTTTTTATTTTAGTTGCTGGTTTGAATTTTGTGTGATTTCCTTTGTGAGATTTGATTGAAACTGTGTTTACTGCAGGACAAGTGTTGTGGCCCACAGTGGCACACACACTAGGAGCGAGGCGTCTGGCCCAGATTAAACGCATCTCAAAGGATGGCTTCAGAACTCCACAAGTGACCTTGCTTCTGGGAGACATCAGCGTTGTCACACATGTAGACAATAAAATAAGGTAAAACTCCTAAATAAATAGATCTGAACTACTTGATCTGATCTTCAAAATGAGAGACAAAACAATTAAAAATGTGGAAGGCCATTTAGAAATGGTACACAAACATTATATTGTTTATGCTTATTTTACTTTTCAGTTTTCAGACAAATCTACTTAAAGCAATAATCCAGAGTGAATCAACACATAGCCCTGCTGTTTCAGAGTGCTAAGTGCCATTGATAGCCACCACAATGACAGAATTTTGTGCAACATAGAGCAAGCTAGCGAAACGGCAGCTAACGGTAACAAAATGCAGCATGAGAAAACAAAACCAAATCGATTAGGCTTTGTTTTGACATGCTCCATTCTGTTAGTGTTAGCTGCCGTTTCGCCATCTCGGTCTACGTTGCACAAAATCCGGTCATTACGAGGCTATCAATAGCACTTAGCAATATAAAACACTCCGACTAATTCCTTTAAATTTTCAGATTTTGAAATCTTATGATAATTCAGTCTAGTCTTCACATTACGGTACTTTAAAATGAAAGTGTTCTATTTCAGGTATGAGTTTGACGTTACCAAGTGTATGTTCTCATTTGGAAACATCACTGAGAAACTGAGAGTAGCTTCATTCAACTGCAGTGGAGAAACCGTAGTGGATCTGTATGCAGGTGAGCTTTTATGCATGGTGCTCCACCATGCTACCCTGGGTTTAACACATACTGATCTGCTCTGCTGTGTATCTTTGCCTGGCTTGGAGACTTATCTCCACTTCATCCTATTTGCCAGAGACCAATCAAAAACTTGCTTTAACCTTATAACAATAGAGGCTGACTTAACATGTGTTTCACTTCAAATTGTGATGCATACCACATGCCTATTTTCACTGCCATGCTCCTCTCATCCATTGCTACAGGTATTGGATATTTCACGCTCCCCTACCTGGTGCATGCAGGTGCCTCCCATGTCCATGCTTGTGAGTGGAACCCCAATGCAGTGGAAGCACTGAAGAGGAACCTGCAGTTGAATAGAGTGTCAGACCACTGCACTGTCCACCAGGGAGATAACAGAAAAGTAAAACATTTCAACATGTTACACTTAGCTTTTACAGCATCCTGTTGCCCTGGCATTGTTTTAACAGCATCAGAACATTAATGTCCATTGCATACATTTTTATTCTCGCACAGAAAGTTGAAACACTGAATTAAAGTGTTTTCCAGTTTGATGCTCATAGAAGATAGATTGTACAGGTGAACGGCTTGTACAGTGGATGCTCTGCATGAACAGTGCTAGCCTGACAAGTCAAACCCGCATCAAGATGTTGGGTCTGAGAATGCACCATTGTTTTTAAAGTTCTTCTGTGCAATAAGATAGCACTACCACTGATCAGGCCTCTGTTGGCAATGGGACATTGCATTGCAACCCACAAAGTTGCTTGCTTCGTTAGACAGATTGCAGGATAATGATGCCAGAATTCATCTAAGAAAATGTGGGTCAGGATTGACAAAGAGTTTTCACTGATGAATTGGCCACCATAAAGACCGGATTAAAGCCCTTTGAAAGTGTAGAATGGTGTTTACTGAAGGCTTCATGCAGAGGTCAAGTCTCCCTTCTGTAATGCATGAAAGAGGAAACATGCAGTGACAAATACAATTGTGTTGAGGTGACATAAGGTTGTCAAAACAATACTAATTAGATTGCATTAATGTGCCCCAATGCTTTTTTGGACAGGCAGTATACCTTTAGCTGTTTGTTTCCCTGAAGAGACATGCACTGCACTGCGGAATATGATCCATGGATTTATGTGCAACTTGCCCTTCCAGTTGAGCCTAAGAAACATGAGTGAGATTGACAATTATCCTTTTACACTGCTTTCAAGCCCCTTTTCATTGTACTATTGCCTAAGCAGTGATCATTGGTGGTAAATCTGCAAAGGAAGAGCTCCAGCTGAATGTTAATTGTTGAGTGATAACCATTCTTTCTCATTTGAAAAGAAAATAGTAAGACGTCACATTCCAAGATCCTTGTTACAAAATAACAAATTAATCTGAAAACTGAAAAGGGATTTTGAAGTCCATACTATAACCAAATGGGGCATTTCGTGACTCTTCTTCATAACTGTCTCCTGCAGCTGCCCTTGGAGGACCTGGCTGACCGTGTCAATCTGGGCCTCATCCCCAGCTCAGAGGAGGGCTGGCCGGTGGCATGTCGTCTGCTGAGGAGAGACAGAGGCGGGATTCTGCATATACACCAGAACGTTACCTCACCAGTATCCAGTGTGGACATCAGGCTCCAACCCACTTTGCCTGCAGTGGATGAAGAGGTTGGAGAAATCACTTGTGCAGCTGAGGAGCGGGTGTTACAGGAGGGTATCAGGGGGAGCGACAGAGACAGAGAAGCATGGAAGAACTGGGCAGAGGACACAGCCAGCCGCATTGCTGAGCTATTGAAAGACTTGGCTGGAGGGGTGTGGAGAACTAATATTAAGCACATTGAGCATGTGAAGTCCTATGCCCCACATGTTCATCATATAGTGCTTGATTTGGAATGCATACCCTTGTGACATTTTTTTTTTTAAATTAATTTCGTGTTAAATTTGTGTTTTTATACTTATCCCATGTGATTAAATAAATGAAAAACGCGCACAAGGTGTCCGTTGTATGAATTATAATTATAACACCAAACCTTGTTGGGGGTCACTTTTATTAACAAAAGCACGACCAAAAGACAATTGCGTGGTTGTACTACGAATCTAGATCAAACAGAGAACAATAATTTGGACAGATTAGGAGATCCAACTCCACATCTGTATGTCCACAGGTTTATTCTGTAAATTCGCCACGGATGACTATCCAGTAATTCACGCGATCCCGCGTAGCCACCTGTCACAAAACCTCATGGCGCGTAGCACAGCTACGGTATCTTGAGGGAAAAAAGTTGTCCACCTTCCGGGATTGAGATTGTTTTGGCATAGCCCAAACGACTTGTAGAGGTTTCGTGGGTAACGCAGGAGAGGAAGAGCGTGGAATTGGTGCACGGACGGACAACTTAAAGGTCTTGGTAAGTAACAGAATGAAATAGTTACTTGTTACAGAAATACTGAAATGTTAACACGCCGAAATATTTTAAGTGGATTTACGCTTAGACAGGTGTTGTTAGTTACATTACTCTTGGACAGACGCAAAGTCTACGCTTGCTGATGATGTTCGACACAATTCCAAAAATGGGTAACTTAACGTTAGTTACTTTCAAACAAATTGCAATACGCTCTTATAGGCGTTTAACATATTGTTGGCAAATCAGACTACATATTCATCCATCAGATAAGAATGTACGATTTACGGAAATTATATTTCCTCGATCTCTCCGCGGTAATCGCTAGAATCTGTGCTGTTAATTGTCTTCTATTTGTCCGAGTAGTCTTTTCTGCGTTGATACCCGTAAAATTTGGCTTGATGGGGATTATCGGAAAACAAGCTAACGTTACTCTGAACTACCGCAATGTTACATTTGAAAGGGACAGACTTTACGTGTCATTTATTGCAGAATGGATAACACTGTAGCCTAACAATGTCAGGCAATATTCTGTCTACGGCAGGTCAGTTGTGTCGTGGTGCGTTGCCAAGTTGCAGCTTTGGTATTCACCTTCTATTCAGCCATAAGCTGTATTTAAGCAGTTTGCCAACAACCCTTTGAATTGTCTGAAGCACTTCAGGAATTTATTTTACTTTCTTGCTAAATTATTCTACCATAACGTTAGTTATTTCATTCAAGTCTCTTTTTGTCGCTCCAATTAGGGTAGGTTTGGGGATGGAGTTTTCATGGAACAGGTTACGCACATGTAGGGATATAGGAATGACAACTGAGTCACTCAAGGAATAGATGATGCAGTGCATGCCTGCAAACGAAATATCAGCACTGAATAAATAATTACAGTATCTACAGTACTCCACCCAGGCCTGTGTATCCTTAGAGGGAGGGAACCTAGTGATATGCTACTGTGCTCATGCTGGCGTTGGTTTTTTCCTGTTCGCCTTCGTGAGAACGTCAGTCAGGATGGGCCTGTGCTGGGCTGTTAGAGAGGGCACAGCTAGTTCTACCATCAGTGGCCTACCCAATTACTTGACGACAGAAAGGAGGTCAGACTGTGACTATTTTCCCATGCCCTGTCTGCCTTGTCACTGACAGACCAGGAATAACGTCGAGTAAACCATGACAAATTTATCTACCTCGATGGTCGTGAAGGTCACTGCTCAGCAATTATTTAGTGCTGCCTAACTTAGATCAATATTTAATTCCTCTCACATTTTGTTTTGTATGTTTTGGGAAATTAATAATTAACAGTAGAGGCTATTCGGCTATTCTCAGGGAGTTTACATAGGATGGGAGGAATTTATGGCTTCCTTCAAGTAACCCTCAATTAAAAATAAATTTGATGAATCCCATTTAGTTCAATAACTTTTTCAAGGCCTTAGAAGCTCCCTGGTAGTTTGTGTTCATCTCTTACTTAATGCCACCTCAAAGCTGTTTGAATTGTAAGCCTGATGGTGATTCTATATCCACATGATATTCAGAGAGCATTTGAACTGTTCTCACATAAACAAGGCTTTGTCTGACACTGTCAATGCTATTGTGGTCATGGTGTGTTGTTATCGTTGCAATCTTAATTGGCCTGCCCCTGCAGGGCAACATGTTGAACCCCCTGACAGGCTGGCAGTATCAGGTTCTCTGCATGGAGGGCTCCCCTCATGGGAAAGAGAAGGAAAGGTCACTTTATCTTCCAAGACCCCTCTATGAACCCATGCTGTCTTCCGTGGCTTCGCATGCTTTTAACATCTCGTGTGACCCTGAGATGCAAATGTCTTGTTGACACGTGAAAGTGCCATCATGCAAGAGCAGAACCTGTTTTAATGTAAATCATACCTGTACTCACGCTTAGAGTTTGTCAAATCCATCAGTGATGTGGTGTATGCAAAAAGGTATCAGACTTTTGATTGTGATTTCAGATGATTGTTGAAAAGCAGTTGAAAAGTTTTTGTTTCTGTATTTTTTGTGTTTTTGCGTGATAGCTGGATGAGAGGTTCAGGATGCTGGAGGTGAACGTGTCGTTTCTGACGGAGTCGGAGCGGGAGCTCATCCTGCAGGTGCTCAAGAGAGATGAGGAGCTCCGGCGAGCAGAAGACCAGCGAGTCAGGTAACTTTTATTTGTTTACTGAGCTTTACTGACATACTAGGGCTGTATGCTGAAAGAATAGTCCTCCCATCGACCTCATGTCAGCAAACACCAAAACTATTTAGTATGTTGAACAAAACACATATTTAGAATACGCTAGATATATTAGACAGCAGTAAGCAATGCACTGATGATAGCTTGTGGTGTAATCTGGGTTGTACTGTAGGAGGCTGAAGCTGGAGGTGCTGGACATGAAGCGGAAGGGTGCTAAGCGCGGCAGCGGCAAGTACAGCGAGCGCACCTGTGGCCGATGCCAGGAACCCCTGGGCAGAGTCCTTGGCACGGCCAGCCAGTGCCTGGTGTGTAAACACCACGTTTGCCGAAACTGCCTGGTGCAACCCAATGGAGCTTGGGTGTGCACTGTGTGTGCTAAAGAAGCGTAAGATTGTCTTTTAATATCTTTTTTTGTTTACTCATTTATTTAGTAAAGGCTATAAAATCTCTCATTTGTACATGCTAAGCTTCTTTAGCTCTATATCAGAGAAAAATCAACCAGTGTTCCCATAGGGAATCATATTGTTTATTAAGCTTTGAATGAAATATTGTATAACTTCAAGTTCTTTTGTTTCTCTTGCACACATGTCAATGTTCTCAGACTCAGAAATAGATGCGTAAAGAGAGGTTTTATCTGAGAGAACTTTAATGGGTTGTGAAGGGTTATGAGGAAGAAGTTTACATTAGGCTTCCTCAAGTTTCCACTCCCACCATAATGGCTCAGTTCGAGAGTGGGAGCTAAATAGCTCTCTGGAAAGGGAAGTGGTGTATGTCGCACTGGGTAAATGTTTCACTGTTTGACTAGTGTAAATGTGCTTCTGCCAGTGATCTAAAGAAGTCATCCGGAGACTGGTTCTACGATCAGAGGGTGAACCGGTTCTCCGCAGACCCGGGACACGACATTGTCCGAGCCTCGCTCAAGAAGCGCCCGCCCTGTGAGTACAGGAAGAGTCTGTGTGATTTCTGCTGAACAGGAAGGTGTGAACCTCTCACTGCTTCCTGTGGAATGCAGCGGATGAAATAGTTTCTCCTTTATAAAATTCTCCCGAGACCCATTTGTTTCAATGAAACTTTCACTTGGGTGTAAAATTCAGTATAATTACTAAGCAGTGAATATCAGGATACATACATTCTTACACTGTACGTTTCACATATTTGGTGAATGAAAATGAAGTGAGGCTCAGTTGAAGAGCTTCTCCATTCCAATCTGTTTTTCCAGTGAAGAAGCGAGAGACTGCTGGAGAGCTGCTCTTAAACAACACGGAGTTGAAACCCGGCCCAGCTGCCGTCTCAGCTGCTCCAGTCCCACGGCCCAGAAAGAAGGAGCATGTGCCCTCTGACAGGGGGTGAGAACCTGACTGTTTTGCATGGGGAAGCCATGGAACTCTATGTCGCGTGAAGGCTCATTTTCCATTTGGTCATGTCTCATTTGAATACCAGTTCAGAAGCAGTTGTTGTTGTTTATGTACACAGGCAAATTGGGTCAAGTTGGGCACTGTTGTTGTTTTTTTTTTGTTTTGTAAAGCCATCAGATGGCAGAGAAGTGTAATAATGAACGACATTGGCCCAATACTGAATACATTTTTTATTGTCCATGACTGCCAATGGAACATCTGCCAGTCAAACGATGTGGAAAGAATGGTGTTGAATGTTGTTGCTGCTGCTGTTGCTGTCATTTCAGACAGGTGCCTGATGCACTGGAACAGCCCGAGGCTCGAGAACCGCAGCGGAGCGACACAGAGTCGATGGAGAAGTCCAGTCTGTGCAGCAGTATCCACACCGACACCGAGTCGTCCCACAGCACTCCGGCCCTTCCCCGGTGAGTCGGGATGGCCCAAAAATCAAACAAATAAACAAACCAAAAAAAAGCCACACACCCGTATCCCAGCTGTGCCCCATGAATTAATGATGGCTGTCCACCTGTCGCCAGGAAGCCATTAAAGGACAAAACTGAATAAATCAGATAGTACTGGTCTGGCAGAGTCTGCCAGCGCTGCCCTGAAGTAGATACATACTGTATTTGGCACTCACACAAAGTTTTATTTCACATCTTAACAGTGTTGTGGGGTTTTTTCTACCACCAGCAAAGCACCCAGGACACCACAGCACAGTCCTGCAGGGTCCTCTGTGTCCAGTCTCACTGCCCCGGTCAAATCCAGCACACCCCCCAGTCCCAGACCTGAACCAGACACTGCAGGGCCCGCAGCATTCAGTCTCACTGCCCCAGACATATCCAGCACACCTCCCAGTCCAAAACCTGATCCAGAAACCGTAAGGCTTGTTCACTTGCCTTGAGCTGTTCTTCTTTTGCTCTACTTTACTTCTCCAGTCATCCACATGTTGGACGTGTCTCTCAGTAAATGACAAAAACATGGTTTCTTTCATTTTTGTGTATATCATGGTTTCTTTCATTTTTTTTACTTCTGTCCCTCAGGCCTCTTTAACACATCGGCTGAATCAGCCCTCCTCAGACTTGGCGGATCCGGAGGTCGATAGGCTATTCAAGAAAAGCGTCAGGAGGGTGCACAAAATCTCAGGTCATCTAAACTCCTGAATCTTATTCTTTCACACTGAAAAGGTCAAAGGTCGTCTGTGTACTAGTGACCCCTTCTGCTTCTTCCAGATTGTCGCCCCACATCCACAATAGACCTGCGTGAGGATGGGGTCAGTAGCCAAGAGGGAACCATGGGTGACCGGAGCAAGTCAGTACCAGGCCTGAATGTAACTGTAAGGAACTTTCGTCTCTCTGGGGATACCGGTATTTGCATCCCGCCCACAATAAACTGTCAATCATTACGGGGCTTGTTGATATTTGCATGTTAGTTTGCATCTTTGGGTTTCCGCAGTAGTTTGTTTGTACACACGACTGCTGGCTGATGTAAATGTATTGTGCTGGACGTGTCTCCCAAACAAACAGGACGACGAGGAAGACGAGGATATTGACAACCTGGTGAACATCCACAGAAGGACTATGGGGGATGGAGGCTCAAGTCTCCGCAGTTCCAAAGTAAATACAGATTTGATCTGTTTATTGAAACATTTACATCTGCAGATTGATAAGTACATCTTAATGAGGTTTATTTCTACTCACACATATGCCTACTGTACAGTCCTATTGTCTGCATAGAGTTTTGATTGGAATTTTGAGTCTGGAGGTTCATATATTTTCCTAATATGACATATCCCTTATATAATGGTTTTTTTGTTGTTGTTCCTGCCGTACACACACACACACACACACACAAACACACACACTCTCTCTCTCTCACTCACTCTCTCTCACACACACACTCTCTCACACACACAGAGCACTCTGGGCAGCATGATGAGCGTTTACAGTGAGGCGGGAGATTACGACAGCGTGGATGTGACCGGAGACATGGTGTTCTCCATCAGCTTCGAGGAGCAGAGCCAGACCCTCTCCGTCCTGGTGAAGGAATGCAAGGGACTGGCCTACGCTGACGAGGCCAAACAGCGCTGCAATCCGTGAGTGGCTCACTCAGCAAAAAACGAGAAACAACAGCTGCCGTTATTGTGCAGTGGGGACCAAACAAGGAGTTGGAATTAGAGTAGAATGGAATTACAATAGAATGGAATAGAATCCTGCCTTAGCAATATCTTCTTATGTGCCCAACCCAGATTAGGATGTTCAGAAGCATCTAAGACATAGGTTCTCAAAGTGCGGCTCGGGGGCCAATGGCGACCCGTAGAAACATTTCTGGCGGTTGTTTAAATGGTTGATTAAAATGATTAGAAATGTGATTTTTTTTTCTCTCTCTCTCCCACGGCCACTTTGGTGGCCCTCAGTTCAACGTTTGGTCCCTAAATTGGCCCTCACCTATCAAAACTTTAAAAAACCCTGATCGAAGATGTCACTGAATGAGCATTGCTGCATATTTGATGTTTGTCCACCACCGTCTTTCTGAGAGAATGATCACACTGCATGTAGTACAGTAGCTTCCTGTAGCTTTCTTTCTGTGTCATAAATAGATGTGGTCTGTTAGATGAGGTCAGAATGTACTAGTTTTTTTAAAAATCCCCCCCACTTGTCAGAAAGGGAACGCTCAGCAGGCAAGTTCATTTTAAGAAGAAAAAAATGATTGATTTTTTTTGTTGTTATTTTTCTGTGGATCAGCACATTGTGTCCTACTTTTAGCCGTGGCAGAGACACAAGTGGCTCTATTTGGGTGGGGTGCAGTAGCTTGATCTGTCGCTGTCCTCTCTTCTCCTCTCTTCTCTTCTCCTCTTCTCTCCTCTCCCACACTCACTTTGGAAATGATGTGTGTCGTTTTTTTTCACAGGTATGTGAAGTGCTACCTCCTGCCAGACAAGTCTCGCCAGGGCAAGAAGAAGACGGCCATCAAGCGCAACACCATCAACCCCGTCTACAACGAGACCTTGAAGGTACTGGGGCCTGACGAGCAGGATTTTCCTGATGTCTGACACACACCACTGCACACGCCTGTAGAGCAACCACAAACAGCAACCTCCAAAAGTGTTTCCAAATGGACGACTTTCCATCACTGCTTGTTTTTCTTTGTTTCTATTTAAGAATCTGTGCCAATACGAATAGTTGCTTAGCCTAGGAATCTACACGTACCCTAGCGACAGCATATAGTTTTCCACTATCCATGAGCCATAGGGATGTGTGATTGGTCTGACATTGATTGTGTTAAACCAATCACAACGCTCCATGTATGTAGAGTCGTTGGGTGGGCTAAACCAAGAACAGCGGTTGTTTGAATCAGCGTTGTCATCTTTTTCGTTCCTCTGATTGGTCATACTGTAGCTCTATCCTATTGCGTGCAGAAGCAGTTTGACAGACAATGCTGAATCTGTCCCTATGATTGAGCTGTGGTCTATCCTTCACGGCCAGATTATACATTATGTTGTGGTCGATACAGGACTGTGCAAACTATACACTATATTTTAGTCGAGCTTGTCAGGCTAATCGTTGCTAGCTCTTGGAATAAATTGGAATTTTCCTCACATATGGTCTTTGGTCTTTTAGTGCAAGTGCTGCACAAAAATGTGCTGCACATTTATTAAATTGAATAGTTAATGCCTTTTGGGAAGACATTTTCCAAATGTGTGACATTTTCTTCCTCGCCTAAATGACAAATATGTGCATTCAGGTCCAATAAAGCATGCCAAGGCTATGAAAATGCAGCGATTTGCCACCTACTGAGGCATCGATGCAGGAGACTGGATGTAATTATAAACGGCTGATTACGGGTTCGGCGTGACGGGCCATGTCGGAGCAGGCAATTAGCTGACCTCTGGCAGGCGGCTAGGGCTGCTGCTGAAATTGGCGATAAGCACAGGGTTATCTGCAGGCATGACCAGTAGATAAATATTTATTTTTTCCTGCCAGCCCTTTTGGCTAATCCAGCAAGCAAACACAACGCGTTGAGCAGACGTGGAGGTCTGGGTGCCACACGCCCATATTACAAGAACAAGAACATTTTAATTGATACGAGTGTGCCAGAGAGCAGTCAGTCAGTGCTTTCAATATGTATTTAACACACTCTCTTAATTTAGCACCCTCTTTTAATTTCATTTTTCTTCTATTATTCACCACTTAAATCTCTTAACCACTCCCCACTCCTTCTCTCTCTCTCTCTCACTGTCTCCAGTACTCTATAAGTCGGTCTCAGGTCACCACACGCACGCTGCAGCTCTCTGTCTGGCACTATGACCGCTTTGGCCGCAACGCCTTCCTGGGAGAGGTGGAGGTCCCGCTGGACTGCCACGACATCGACTCTGGCCACCAGCAGTGTGTTGCCCTCAGGGGGCGGGTGAGTGCTACACACACACACACACACACACACACACACACACACACACACACACACACACACACACACACACACACACACATACACACACACACACACACACATACACACACACACACATACACACACACACACACATACACAAACCACACACACACTAATACAAACCTACACACACACTCTCACACACACACACACACACACACACACACACACACACAAACATAAATACACACATACAAACACAAACCACACACACAAACACAGTCACTAATTGCTCTCCCGCAGGTGGTGCATTAGGAATTAATGTAGTTAGTGCAAGCGAGAGACTACAAGATGATCAGTGTTGTCTTATTCATTGCAATCCATACAATGACGTAATTTATTAAAATCTATTTATTCAGCAGAATGACATAATGTATTAAAACATGTAGTAATAATAATACGCAGATTGAGTATGAGACTATTTGCCGTTAAAGGCCTCCGTCTAAAGACCAGTAGTTTTTTCTTCTGTAATGTGACCACTCATATTACACAGATAATCCCACTAAAATTCAGGCTTCCAGGATTGATGAGCCCAACCCCCTGACTGGGCTGAGGCGTGCTGGAGTGGAGTGCAGTAGAGTGGAGTGGAGTGCAGCCATGGCAGTGAGGGCTGCTGGCCAGTGAGGTTTAGGGCTCAGGCCAACACCAGAGGCCAAACATATGAGGCCAGCATCCTGAATCCATGTGGCTGCCTAGCTTCATGTTCCCTCATTCTGGTGTGGGGTGAATGCAGAGAGGCTGCTAATATGGTGCCATTTTGTCTCTGTGTGTGTGTGTGTGTGTGTGTGTGTGTGTGTGTGTGTGTGTGTGTGTGTGTGTGTGTGCTGTCTGTCTACTGCAGTTGCCCTCCTCTCTTCAGCACACTCCATTCTCCCAGTACAAAGGGGAGTTGGTGATCTCTCTGAAGTACGTCACATCCAAAAAATCAGCAGACAAGTCTAAAGGTACCCATATTTCTCTGTGCTTTTTTGGAACTGCTCATCACTATTCCAAGAGTATTGACTACTAACAATGAACAGTATAAGTAATTGAAAGCAATTTATTATTGTGAAATGTGTGTGTGTGTGTGTGTGTGTGTGTGTGTGTGTGTGTGTGTGTGCCCTGACTTCTGAGTGCTCAGTATCTCTTCCCCCAGCAGGAAAGAAGGGGAAGGCGGAAGGAGAGGCCGAGCTGCATGTCCTGATCAAAGAAGCCAAGAATCTAACGGCCATGAAAGCAGGGGGCACATCAGACTCCTTTGTGAAAGGGTTGGCAGCTCTACTCTTCCAATGCTATTATTATACAACAGTATTGTGTGCTGTTTGCATTAGAAGAATTTTTTTACATTTTAATTTGGAATTGCTTTAATGATTATTTGCAATAATTCCATATCAGTTATTAATTCTATCATTGAATTGTCAATAATTAAGTCATTTTATTCATTCAAAATTTTACCAAAGGAAACTCTTTGTTTTCGTCATAATCTTTTTTTTTTTTTTTTTTTTTTTGCTGTGTTGGATTCCAGTTATCTGCTGCCGTCCAAGAGCAAATCCACTAAGAAGAAGACTCCGGTGATGAAGAAGACGCTGAACCCCCACTACAATCACACGTTTGTCTACAAGGACGTGAGTGTGGAGCATCTGAGAGACATGTGTCTGGAGCTGACCGTGTGGGACCGTGAGGCACTGTCCAGCAACGACTTCCTGGGTGGTGTGCGTCTGAGCACAGGGATGGGTAAGGAGCTCTCTGTCCACTCTCACTGGGGTCACTCTTGCTGGGGTCACTTAGGGTTTGGAAAGCTAGAAAGGGTGGAATTGGTGGTGAAAACACTCAAATTGTTAATTTTTAAATCAGGTTTTATAATATTCTTGGTAATGGTAATCCATTTCAGTAGTTAAGGTATTTAAATGCAATTTGTGGTTTTTCATCACAACATTGAATATACAGTATGTTCTGAGACAAGGACTAAAATTAATGCATACATTCTACAAATGTTATGGTCAAATGAGTAAAGAAGACCATGACGTCTTCCTACCGCGGAAAATCAATCCGATTTAGTGCCATGACCATGGAAATTGCTTGTTGCATAATTTACCCCTTTGAATGTTAAGAGATTGTTGAATAAAACTGAGATCAGTTCGACTCTGGTGTTGGTACTGTGGACTGTGTCACATGTGTGTGTCTCCTAATGTCTGAATGTCGTGTTGATATTTTTTGTCCTGCCCTCCTGCAGTGATGCTGAAGTCAGGTAGTGAGGAGAAGCTGGCCGAGTCGTCCCCCGAGGAGGTGAGCCTGTGGCAGCGCGTCATGCAGTACCCTGACTCGTGGGCAGAGGGCACTCTTCCCCTTCGAGCCTCCATGGGAAAGAGCAAATGAGGACAGCCATCCCTGCCGAGAGGCTCACGACGAGGCGACAGCCTGCCACTGCGCCGGGCCTCTTGCGAAACTCTCCACTCCCTCTCTCCTTCGGCTCAGTCAACAAAGCCTATGGGAGCTGAGATCATAATCTGTAATGCGGAGTTCTACAATGCCAAAGCAAAAGGTTTTATAAAAATAAAGTATAAAATTATATATATTATATAAAGTAAATATAGATATTTACACATATGCTATATTTCTGTTGAAGGGTTTATATTCCGTAGGACCATTTTTGATCTTGAATCATGTCTGGGGTGAATGAATTGTTGGATTACGTTTGTAGAGTGTTTCTATGTCATCCAATGGTTAGGAGGTTTCATTGTGGTCAAAATGTAAAAACCAAACCTGGAATGACTGCAAAGCAGTGGAATTACACAGTAAGTTTAGAGAATCAGAGTTACACAAATGTATAAGTTCTCATCATGTTTTATTTGTGTGTTTGTTGTTGTTTTTGAACATGTCAACAATTACTTGATGTAAACGTGATATTGTTACACATCGTTACACATTCCAAACTGTCCAAAGACTCCTAAGATAACTTTTATATTCTGTGCACTGTCCTTGTAAATGCACTTTTTAAAATCCCTCTCATAAATCTGTTCACCTTAAAAGTAATATAATAAACTTTCAACCACCTGTTCTGTATCTTTGGCCAATTCAACCTGCCATTCCATATTTCCGTGTTGTCTGATATGCATCTCATGTATTTCATAAGCTTGATTTTGGAACAAGTACAAGGTACAAGTTTTTGAAACAGTAACATCACTACTGAACCTACAGTAAAGCAGCTGTGTGATCTTGACTTAACTATAGCACTAAATCCCCTCATCCAGCCACAGTCCTTATTGTGCTTTTACACTATTTGCACTACATGGGGATGCTCCCAATCTTGTACCCCAATCTGTGGAAAGGTCATGAGGTCAAACGTCCCTCCGCTGTGGACGAAGAAAGCGGTCCCGCTGGGTCGTTCTCACTCGCACATGTCCCGGTCCGTCTCTAGGCGTTCACGCTCCTCGTCCTCCAGCAGGTAGTCCTCGATGTAGGCGTAGAGCTCCATGGAATTGGTGGGGTTCATGAAACGCTCGCGGTCCACGCCGTCCTCGTCCACCAGCACCATGGTGAAATACGAGGTGGAGATGTGCAGAGCTTGCCTGATCAAAACACACATTTCACTCACTGATAAATAACATACAGTATTTCACTCACTGATTCAAGTGTACTAAGCTGTTCTGAATCCTAACTTTCCATCTTGATCCACCATTAATCCTCAATGTATCAGCTTCTGCTATTCTAATTTGAGTATCTTCATTTCTACTTATTAATCTAATCTCCTTGCTGATCTGGTTCTCGTGTTCTCTTATGAAGGAGAGAAATCTTTCAACAAATAATATTAACAGAGTGCTTATCGTAAGGTCAATTGCTAGGCAACAAGATGAATAATTGTACGGTTGTGTATCTGGTACTGTATGCTCCTTTGTGAAGCCGTCTCTAATAGGATTTGATGGGAAATCAAAGACAATCTGTTACGCCACACTGATTTCCCTCTCCTTAATGAAGCACCTTTGTTACCTGAAGCACCTACAGTACAAAACTATAAACATGTGCTGTGCTTGCCTGATAAACTGTTGATGAGATTTCAGAGGGCAAAATTGATGAGTAATGCATGTCTGGTTCATGCAGCCCACTGACCTACATATTGCACTTAGTGCTTTTTATCCAGTAGTCTCACAGGTCCAAAAATGTGCATAGCTCCATGCACTAAGTGCTTTTTGGACTTAAGCACCTGGGAGAATACCCCCCTTAATGTGCTAACCTACCTGAGGCCCTCGATGACCTGTGTGTCCAGGAAACGTCCCTTGATGCGTCCCACCTGCCGAGGCTCCACCCCCAACAACTCGATCACAGTCACGCGACGCAGGTCGAGGCCACAGTCTGCCTTCTGGATGTATCACACACAAAAATATGTCAAGAGCTGTTAATATTACATCTGACCTCAGATACTAACTACTTGGATCAGTCCAACACACTGATCAGGTTATCTGTGGACCTGGCAATTCTCCTCATTACTGTATTTTCTGACTGATTAAATGGGGTTCATTGAAGATTCTGTAAAACAGACATCAGTGGCTCACCTGTAACATAATGTTTTGGATTTTATAGTAAGGGTTGGCAACATTTGGTGTGGACACAACTAGCAGCCTCCTCTTCTCGTAGAACTGATCGAGCAGTGCAGCTGCAGTCTTCACATCTGTATTGATCTGCATTACTGTGCCACAGAACACAGACAGCACATAAGATGAAGAAAACAAGATGAAGAAAACATTAAAATATAAAACAAAGATTATGTGTGCATACTATGTATGTATTGCATATACTTTAATAGAGTTGGAGATGGGGGGCATCATCTACATACTGATTATATGATAGACTAGTAATCTAAGGGAGGTGAGTAACTGTGCAACAGTCTCCCACGGCCATGACCACAGTCACCTTGCTTGGTACCAGATGAACGGCAGCCCACGACTCTGCATGTGGGTGTGTGTGCTGAGTGCTCCAATGGAACTCAAAAGTGCATGTATGTCTGTATTCCATCCCCACAGATGGGTTAAAAGTTGAGGACATGGATGCATTCAATGTAGCCTAATACAGTATTCTTTGCCTTATTTTTTAAAAACAGTCAGAGATAATTAAGTTATTATCAAATGTAATTAAGTGTTGATCGATCAACAACTTCTTTAGGACTCTTTTTCTTGGATGTGGAAGTGATGCCAGTCTGGCTGGAGGATGATGGAGCATCTGTTTGCTAACTTTCTGGCTCTGTTTTCAGACATTTTAACATAGTCATCTAATTATAGGCAAAGCCTGACTCCTTTGTCATGACAGAGGCAGAGGATTGGCAAAGCCTTGTATTACTTCTCCCCTCCACAGCCCTCTCTGTAAATGTTTGCTGGTTGTTAAGATCTGCTTCGCTACACAAATCATGTTTGCCCACAAAATGACTGTGTGTGTGTGTGTGTGTTTGTGTGTGTGTGTGTGTGTGTGTGTGTGTGTGTGTGTGTGTGTGTGTGTGTGTGTGTATCAGCGTGAGTCACTGATGTTGGATGATGATGAGTAATTCCAGCTGGCCACGGCGGCAGCGTTCATTAGCGGCACTCACACACACAGTAAGGCGGCTCGTCTGACCAACTGCGGTCGGAGCGACACACGCGGGTGGCGCTGCCGCTCCTCTCGTAGCCGCTGTCGCAGTGGTACTCGCAGGTGGCGCCGTAGTTGTTCTTGTCGGACGAGCAGGTCAGGTAACCATGGAGAGGGGCCTTGAGAGCTGGGCACTTTCTGACTGCCGGCGGGGAAACATTAGTAGAGTTAATATTTAACTTAGAGTGGGGGAGCTTCCTCTATCGAGCTGAGAGGGTTCTAACTCATGTATAACACTCAGTTCTGTTCAACACACATGTTGGCTTCCCCTAAAACACTCTGAATGTCAAGCATAGGAAAAAACAGAACAGAGACATTTTCCAAGAGTGCATAAGAGAAGTATACTCCAATAGTAGTTTCCATCATGAGATAACACCCTTATTATTATCAAGAAGACTCCAGTGTTCAAAACCGCAAGGTGCCGTAAGGCTTGTCTTGGTTGTTTGCCTTTCTGTGGCCATAATTCACACTTCAATTACCACAACACATACTGTATTCAAACACATCCCAAACAACTCTCAAGTTATAAGTCCAACCCAAGTTAAGTAGTACTAGTAAGTAGGGGCCTGCTCAGACACTTACAGCTCCTGAAAATAAACAAGCACCATCATCATCATCATCATCATCATTTGGTGGTACTTTATAAATGGTTATTAAATAGATTATTAACATCAGTTAGATGTTAATTGAAAAGTTAGTGGTTTCAATCAATGAGATGAATAAATTCCATCAAGTTTTACCAATTTTTAATTTAGCCATAACAAACTGTAAACTAACTGTTAGCTTACTAACTTACTAACTATGTCTGTTAATTACCGATACGTAACTGTTATATATTAACAGTTAAATAACTACTAACTGATGTTAATAAGCTATTTAATAACCATTTATAGAGGACCCTTATTATAAAGTGCTACCCATCATTTTCATCATCATCATCTTCATCATTATTGCTGGCATGTGTGACCGGGCAGCATCCCTCACCAGGAGCCTTGTCTACTCACCCTCCACCTGCACTGTGAACTTGCAGGCAGCTCGGTTGCGGGCCTGATCGTAGACTCGATAACGGATGATGTGGATCCCCTCAGCGAATAAGGAGCCGGACTCAGGGCCCACGCGCATTAGGCTGCAGGGAGAGAGAGCACAGAGCAGAGCAGACAGGCATCAGTTTAATGAGGTGAGCATGCACCAGTGAGATGACTGGAATGAGATGGTATCAATACGTCGGGCATACTCGAGCGTTTTGCTGGAGGTGTCTGAGGTGTGAGGCCGATTCCAATAAACCCGCGCCGTGAGTTTGCCCGGATCTGCCACCTTCACCTTGGGCTCTGGGCATTTTATTTTCGGGGGCTCGTGGTCTGGAAAGAGGCAATTTTGGGCAGAGGATTCAGAGCAGGTTTTTCTTGTCTAAGAACAAGCACTAGCAAAATGTTGGATGTAATAAGGTAAACATCCTGCAGGGCAAGCGTCCAAGTGCCTCTCACTAGCTATCAAAACAAGATAGCACTTCCATGTGTGGGGAAGAAGGGTCCAAAAGCAGGACTCTCATACATCTTAAAGGGTACAATAAACATTACAAAATGCAATGCAATGTGTTTACTTTGGGTAGGAGCCAAAAATGGTGTTTTAGCTTGGATAGGATCCAAACGATTACCAAACATGAAGCAAAACACAAGTCACAACATACAAGTCTACATCTATTTACTCATAATCTAAAAGCCTCATCTTGGTTTTGGTTCCAAGTGAAAACATAGGCTTAGAGATAACTACCATCACAGTTCATGTAGTGGGGTTGGGGGGGGGAGGGACTCAGATGTGAGACAGAACAGACAATCTAGACCACAGATCAACAATTTCATTACATCAATCTTGCTGTGCGGGGGTGTAAATTAAGTTTTGCATTGGTGTCATTTACTTTTGTAATTTGCATTGATGGAACTGTCTCTGATGGAACTTTCTCTGTTATTCCATGGGCTATATCAAACTATATCAAGTCAAACCAGTTCTGCAGCGGAGGGAAGCACCTGCACAGATAGGCTCCGCGCCAGTCCAGCTCCCGCCATCCAGGCACATGCGAACACGGTCTCCCTCCAGCTGGTACCCAGGATTGCACAGGTACTCGCACCTGGAGTCCACCATCACACCCTCCGAGCAGTGGAATGTACCATATTGGATCACGGGGAGCACGTGACAACGGACCCCTAGTTGTCGGCAACAGACAGAGGACGATGATGTGACAACAGTTCAACATCACGATTAACTTCAAGAGCAGTTAATGATTAGATTTACAGTGAGTGTGAGTTTGCCAACGAAGAGAGAAGTGGACATACTCCGACAGTGTGCTGTCCCAGACCAGCGGCGGCTGTACAAGCACTGCACTGACATGCGCCCGATCAGCTTGTAGCCGCGGTCACAGGACAGCTCACAGCGCGTGTCCAGGGATCCGTAATGGTGTCTGTTACGTGGGGAGGAGCAGGACACGTCTCCATTGGGCAGTGTGAAAGTGCGACACCAACGGGGATCTGCCAGAAAACACAGAGCACACACACACACAGACATACACACACACACACACACACACACACACACACACACATACACACACACACACACACACACACACACACACACACACACACACACACACACATGGGTCAGCTTCCAAGAAGTACATTTTAAGGTGAGTACCTTAGTAGTGATACTGTTTATTGAAAATTGGACAAACTAATCACTAGAACCCATCCAGTCCCATGACAGCAGCCCCATAGCTCCTGCAGTGGCATGAGTAGAGGTTAGTAACAGACGGAGAGGAGATGGGCTCTTACTGTTGTAGTCTATCTGTGGGGTGTAATAGGTCTCTTCCTCCTCGTGTACCACCTCATTGTATGTCTCAGGATACGTTGCTGCAGAACATGAAACCAAACAGAGACAACTGAAAACACTGTCCCGTTTGTTACACATGGAGCAATTTGCAATAACACATGGAGCAATTTGCAATAAATGTAACTACATTTGTCTTACAAAAGTATTTCTATGTATGTGACAAATAAACCCTTGAATCTTGAATCTTGAGTAGAGAAACATGCATCAACTCTACGCTCTTATATACTCTCATAGGCCTATAGTCTTTTATCCACATGTGTATGAGGTTTGGAGAAAGGGTTGTCATGCAAAAGATGTGGACCATCCAAGAGTGTGTCAACACTCAATTTACAATTATCTTACAAAAATTTTTGATTTCAATAAAACTAATATATATAGAGAGAATGGCATAGAGAATAGCAGAGAGGATAATCTTATTTAGGGTGTTCCATGAGTGTTGTTTGTGCATGAGTCATATCAGGGATAGATTTTTCCAAACTCTTGGCTAGTCTGTGCTGCCCGGATGTAGAATTGTTGGGCATGTCCCCAAAGTGAAGAGACCACACCCGCCTGGTGTCGGCCAGAATATTTGATGCCTTAGTTCATTGTTGTTTCCAACTGCTATAGTACACAAAGCCAAGAGTTAGTTGCAGTCACTTAATAAAGTTGGCACTTGTACAGTAGGTGTCGTGTTTGGGCTTGGTTTTGAATGGTTTGAATTGCATTCACTTGCGTCGCATTTAATACAATGTTGACACGTGGTAGGATGTGATAAATTGCGTGTTAACTTCTGTGGATTCAGTTCAATTCAATTCAATTTGATTTGCAGTGCTATACAGATAGTACAGGGAACACTGCACTTCTGACATAAAATCACTTCAATTGTTTCTTCATATTCTGTTGCTTTTTTTGCTTTTTTCATAATTTTTGGATATTGTATTGTATGGTCCTACACATGCTGTAGCTCTGCCATTGCATTAAAACCCTATATCTCTATTAGATCCCATGGTTGAATGAGAAGATTGCACAGATGCAAACCCTGAACCAAGGGGGCGCTACTGAGTAACTGCTCTAGCCATAGCTGTGGTGTATCCATGTGCTCTGTCAACAACAGACACATGAAACCTAGCTTTAGATTGTGATCAAAGTGTTTGAATTGCCATGTTTTCACATATAGCCTACTGTACATCTCTGGGCAGTGCTCATGAGGCAGACAATGAAGTGCTTTAATTAGGCTATTCTTATTTGGGTAACAGAATTGACATTTTACAGACTGGATCTTTGTAAACTCCCCTACTTTTAAGCCTAACTTAATACTAACTAACTAACTAACTTTGAAGCCAAACTTACAAATACAATTCTTAATGTACCATTTTGGTTGAAGTCTTCAACTGAAATGTCGAATTAATGTTTTCAAAATCATAATTCAGAACTCCATTATTCAACTATGCAGAACAGACATATGCATTGACAGATATAAGAATATGGTAGAATTCTTTCAGTTTATTCCAATGATAGATGGACCCTCAAAGCATCCCTCAAAACGTTCCTCAAAAGAGGAGTGTTACGCAATCTTTGAAAACCAATTTCAGCATGAAAGCCAGTGCTGATGAGTTTCAGCAAAGATCATTGAATACTCCGCTTCTAACCTCTCTGGTTTCAGTCCAAAAAATGTAGGTCAGTAAAGCGTCTCAGTGGAGTCTGATTGTTCCAGAGCTTGGCAGCCCATGCTGCATATCCCTCTGTTTGGAGGATGTAGGTTTGATAAATGGAAAACTACAAACACCTGGTTTAGTGATCAGAGGCACCCTGAGGACCATGGCAAACCCATTGGCTCTTTTTCCTGCTTATTCATGCTCTGCACACTTGCACATTCTGGGCCAACTTACACTGGGAACCTCAAAGAACTTTTTGTCACAATTAATTGACATGATTATGTCCAGTAGCACAAATTACCACACATGTTGTTGTTGATATACCAGACGTTCCTTAATCTTTTTCCCGAGAATAGTGAAAAGAAATGTACAGTATATGCTGTCTTTTCCATGATCCGTTTCATTTCCATCTCATTTGCTCATTTTTTCCACCCTCTGAGTGATCCTGTTTCATTCTACAGCTACATTCCGTTAGAGGAGTTCTAGCTTGCTTCTGATGGCGAGTCATCACATTCAACATTTTCCAGTAAGTGTATGTGAGGAGAGCTTGGAAAAGACTCAGCTGGAGTCAGCAAAATTATGTCTGTTCTGTAATATGAACTTGCTGTTTACAGCAGGGTATTTTGACATGGATGGAGTTACAAGTGGAACAATTTGGGCCAACAACTACAAACAAGAACTCAGGTCATTTGAAGCCAGGTGAAGAAGGAATTTGTACAGTGAGAATTAGAAACAGTCATCCCCTTTGTTGCTATGTCAATACACAGCTGTTTCAGAACACAATGCTGTGTTCTTCTATTGATATCATGCTACACATCTGCCAAAGCCAGAACAAAATGATTCAAAGAGCATGATCTGCACCAAAGTCAAATTCAGGTTGTCATTGTCAATTTATTTATAAAGCACTGTATACACAACAGCAGTCAACCAAAGTGCTGTAAAATAAAACAAACAAAAGAAAAAAGGTCAGCAGGATTGTGTTAACAGAAACAAAAATGTTGACAATTCTCTCATATAAAACCTATTAACCCTTTTCTGTGATTTTCTGACAAAGGTTTTGACTTAATTACTAGTGATGCACAGAGTGGTAGTCTAACAGATCCTATTCTTATTTAGGGAGATCCATGATTTTGTTTGTAAGTTTGCGTCAACAAGTGAATACATGTTGACTTAAATTTTGGATATCTTTCTACACTCCTGAAGAGTCTGTGCCTGTATTTGGATGCCGATGTGATTAGTTGGGTGTGGCTCACAGTTATGAAACCATGCCAATCTACCAGAATATTTAAAATCAGATAGGCATTGAGGCTCATTTGGTTTCGTCTTCAATACAAGCTTAAGATCATAAGCACCAGAAAAGTTATGCATTATGGATTAAGCATTAAGGATCCATAAAAATGACTGGCACTAGTTGCGGAACACCCATTTTGCTCCATGATATTAAGTCAACTGAAACATGACACCTATTTGCAGGTTTGAGATTTACTGATTTGAAATGGCATAGCAAGAGCCATTGCAAGAGCATTAAGTCTACTCCACAGTCCATCTGATTGGCCTGATTTTGAAATGGTTAAAAGTCTATTAGAAAAGTTACAGATTCAGAAAAATGTCAATGGCACAAACACAATGCAAGATCAACAGTATGATGAGGCATGACTGATGTTCACTAAAACGGCATGCACTCCCATGGGGTATTGCAAAGGGCTAGTCTGAACAGAATGACGGAGTATGACACATCACATGTCTTAAGGCCCTGCCTGCCTGTTCTGTAGGCAATCCTCCTGCCAGTTTTCCATGTTCCACTGCAGCTTGCAAAGGTGACTGGAGGGCTGACCACATAGCCATTTGGGCTGGCCGACAAACACACTGACGAGGTTGTAAAATACCGAGACTATGACACTGCTTGCTTCAACTGAGGCAAAGCAGACTTTATAGGTTGCAACTGACTTTACCTGGAAAGCATGCATCGGCAATGTTTGCTACAGGGCACAGTAGTTTTTTTTTAAGTTCATAGGTTTCTTTTTATTTATTTATTTTTTAACAGGTTTCAAACGCAAGTCTCTGTAAGACTGCGATCCATGAGCCTTTTGTTCTGCTGGGATGTGGATTATTTGGAAAATAAAACAATTAATGTCTTGGTAACTTTCATTACACAAAGTCTACTAAATTAACAACAACTTATAGCGTAGACATTCTGTCAGACAGAAGGAACGAGCACTGTCTGAGTCCAGGTCTGATCATATTTTCTACAACATCTCACCAATAATGCAGATATTTAGGCCTATAGCAATCTCAATTTCAGTCAAATTGACTTCATCACCACTTTAAACAGGTAGGGTATTAGAGGGTTAATTAGGGACAGGAATTGTAGGGGATGTTTAAATTATGGCCTTAGCACAGGTGTTACTTGAGCACTTGGCAATTTGCTTGTGATAAAGAGTTAAAATTTAGGTCTTAGTTAATTATAGGGGAGGCGAGTTGACACAGCAGGTATCAGAGTATTTTAAACAGCAACACCACCATGTTTTCTTAGTTAGGCAAGTGAAAAACATGACTGAAAAATTAGTTGTGTTGACATGATGGTTTTATGTTTGCCTTGAGACAGACATAACCGGCATTGGCATAAGCTACCCTACCTAGCCTATGAACTTGCCTTTAACTTTTGTCCTCTAAAAGACAATGTTAATTGTATTTGTGTAACCAACGTATTGTAAAGTGATGTTCTTTCACAACCTAACATGAAAAAATTACTGTTCAGAAAATGCAAACCTCACACGGCCAGATTGTGCATAGAGAAAGTCCTAGGGAATATTACAAATGGAAATACCCAGTGCCCCACTGTATAAACAACATTCTGTTTCTCATTCTGAGGAGATCAACTTTACGCAGCTGCTTCTAATATGACTATTATTACTGCGGTGATGGAGGTATGTCTCCTCTCCGTTGCGGAATGCCGTTATTGAGACTATGGTCTAGGCTTCTTACCTCATCATAGTACTAGCGTTTGGCCAATAGGTAAAGATTACCTATTTACAAATTACAATAACCTGTTACAATTCAAAAACGTAAGAGGTAATACAAAAGCCATTACGCAGTAAGGAAACAAAAAAGTTGATTGACAAAGGCTACCCAAATCCTACCTTCAGTGTTAAGTCCGTAAATCCAGAATAATAAGTGTGTCTTAAACAACCAAACTATGAACAGTTTTGCCATCCCAAGGTCTAGCTAGCGTTGTGTCTTTGGGTAACTGCACAGTTGTCGCCTGAAGCAAAGGAGGAGAATTCCGAAGTAGCAGACTCGATCTAGTAGTCCATTCCAAGGACGCCTTTAAGAAGGAGGCTATAGCCTATGGCAAGATGTCACGTTTCCAAACATCAATTTAATTAGATGTGTTCTTGATATCTCTAATGCCAAGATTTGTAGATTTACCTGACTACTAAAGACAGATGTGCGCTACAGTGTTCGTTTTCTACGTCTCTAATGCTGCAGCTTCGGAGAATTCTGCCGCTAGGGCATGTGTTGGCGTGCGCTGCTCCCACATCTCAACTGTGCGGGTGGTCAATCAGTTCATGGGGAAGCTGAGCATAGCTTCATTACACAATACGTCGAACTAAAGGAAAGCAGTGTTACCTATAAAGTTGCAGTTCAGAGTAGGCTATATTACGCAGACTTTTTTAGGCGTGCATGCAAAACTGATTTTATTGCGAAAAGTGGGCGTACACGTTTTTCACTGATCATTAAATAAAAGTTATATATGTTATTATTTATCACTGTAGGCTACATCATCACAGAGTAGAGAGATTCAAAGCATACTGTAGAACTGTGTGGTATGCATAATGATGATTTTAAGATTGGTCCCTGCTCTTTTGCACATAGACCCCTCTCTCCAGCAGTAGAGCGAAAAACTCGAATGCTTTTGCACTCCTGCCACCCATCAACTGTCCTGTGACCTGTCCCATGCCACTTTTCAGCTTATTTGGGCCACTTACCTACTGTCCTGTGCACTGTCCCACGCCACTGGCCAATCGTCTAGTGCACTCTCCCACTGGCCTACTGTCTTGCACCACTCATACTGTCTTGTGACACTTGCCATGGCACTCACACACTGTATCATGTGATGTAAGCACTGTACTGGGATGTTGGTGGTGCCACTCACACTCCTGTGCCATGGGGCTTACTGTCCTGTGCCACTGGCTTCCTGTCTTGTGCACTGTCCAATGCAACTCACACTGTCGAACGGCACTTATTCACCACTTAGGTTAGGTTTAGAATTACATTTGGGATTAATTGACAAGAGTCACTAGTCTGGTGGTCTTGCCTATACTTCCTGTCACTCCATGAAACTGAGATCAAGTCAATGGCCAAGGAGGCAATTTCCTCAACTCTAGGGCCAAGAAAAATTAGGACCTAATGAGAAACGGACAGACTCTGTCCAGCTCAGTCCTTTAACATTGATAGAAGTTTAGCATTTGATACGTTTTTTTTTGAGCATTTGAGACGTTTAAATTAATCCTGCCCGGAATCCCTGGGCAATGCTAACTTTACCAGACCACAGTTCATTTCTGAACATGGTCGGCAAACCAGGCTAAAGAGTCAGAGGACAGTGGACAAGTAGTGTGGCACATTACAGAGTAGCCTACCTAAAAAAACATGGAGAAACTTTTACATTTCTGGTGTGCACATGAAAGTTTCTGGCTGAAACTGAAACTTTTAGGTGCACACTATACATATTTTCCATTTCCCATGTTCCTTTAGAGGTTCAGTAAGTTTGACTGACAAAAAGTAGGCTAAAATGTCAGTAGGCTACCACAATGTGTATGCCCACACTTTATAGGCTTATTGATAAATTAATAAAAGTCAGGCCAATTCTTCTTGTCTGCCTTTTGGCACTGCTCCGTGTGGCATAAATCAAATGAATAAAATAAATAGATCACAGCAGCAACTTGTTGCTAAATCTTACAAAATCTTGTCTGAATACCAGCACATAGGTTAGGTTATGTGAATCTGTCATAGATAGGTCTTTGAAACCAAGAAAACATGAGAATCTCTCAATTTTATCAAATGTTTTGTTAAAGGGATCTTTCAAAAACTAATATGTCATAGCCTATCTATTTATTTAGCTAACTTGTAATATTTATGGATTAAAAAAATAACAAGAAAGAAAGAAAGACATACAAAGAAAAAGAAATTGCTTTTAACACTCTAACAATGCTTGCGCTTTTATACTTCAAAGTCTACCAACTAACTTTTTTTTCCCGGAAACTGAATCCCTACTCATGACGACATTTCCCTTTCTCTTGGAAGCGTCGTCGGCAGAAAAAAAAAGTTTTCCAGCTGAAAGACTCCCCTAGTAGGTTTCTTTCTTAACCTACATAATCTACCCCTATTGCCCTTTTGCCAAACTTGTTAAAAGACGGGATGTCTCCGCCATCTAGACGGCTACAAACCAAGCCCGTGATAACATGTCTCAAGACGTTCCTTATTTCGTACAGTCTCATATTTTGGGTAAGTATGATGGCTTCAATAAACAATCAATTGCCTGCAATCTATGCTACTAGCGCAACCATTGATGGACAAGAAACAATGGGCTAAAGTTTTTGGCGTCGCTAGCGAACAAGTAAGAAATTGAAAACCTCAATATCCCATGTTAACGCAAGTCAATTTAATGCATGTTTTCGTGATTTATGTCGAGATTTATTCATACCAAACAACTTGTTAGTTCGTCTAGTTCTTTGAAAAGAAAAAAAGTTTGCTAGCCAACGAGAGAAAGAATTTCGCAGATGTTACAGCTTGCCTGTCCAACGCAGCTGTTTGGACCAGCCTTGAATCATGTTGCATCATATACATTGGGATTTGAAAATGTTTTATTTTTCACTAATATAAGTTGCAGTTGCTCTCTGTGGGTCTTTCAAACCGTGAGCATTCTGCTCTATTATGTGTGAAAACCTATTCAGAGACGTACTATTTGGTGAAAAGGCTTAAAGAAAAACATGCAAAGATGAAAACAATTCACTGTTTTGGAACCTGCCCCTATAATTACTTTTTGCATCAATGTATCAAACGTGGCTTTCGGGGTTCGAAGTTCGGCGCAGCACGTTTTCATCCCTGCCATTTATTGCCCATGTAGTCTTTATCAGCCCAGCCAGATGGCCTGATGGCTTCTTGCTAATGACATCCTGAACAGACATGCGCTTCAAAACAGCCGCCGGAGGTCAAATAAATCAGATGTTTGGAGAAGGCGAAAAGCTTTCCTAGATCTAACGTTACAAGTTCAAATGGGCAGTATTTGCCTACGTTACTGGCAAACAATTAGGACTCTATTATGTTTTATTCACTCATCTTTGAACACATTAACATCTTACACGCAAGGCGGCACCAGATAACAGAAGTTAACGTTACTATGTGAGCCAAGGGTATAATTATAAAACTGGGTTGGCTACAGGTCTTCAAAGATTTCACTTTGACTCAAACACTAGATTTCTCCCTAAATCTCCCTTAGGACTAGTGTTTAACTATGTCACACCCCCCTCTCTCTCCTAGTTCACAGGAGTGATCCTGCTAGCGGTAGGAGTATGGGGTAAGGTGAGCTTGGAGCCCTATCTCCACCTGGACACAAAGAACACTACCAATGCACCATATGTTCTGATTGGGACCGGAGCCATCATCGTCATCTTTGGCCTGTTCGGCTGTTTCGCCACATGCCGGGGGAGTCCATGGATGCTGAAACTGGTTAGAATCCCTATGAGATTCTGTGACTGCAATGTGCTATCTGCAATGTTTTAACGATGTTTTTATTCTAATCATAATATGTACTTCAATGTAAGTGTGACGTGTGATCTACAGTGTTGGCTTTCCAATATCCCCTGCGAATGCTTAATTTATTATTATCATTTTTTTAATCTGTCCATTTCCTCAGTATGCAATGTTTTTGACATTGGTATTCCTTGCTGAACTTGTGGCGGGCATCTCCGGTTTCATCTTCAGACATGAGGTAAAGTCATCCTGCATGTCTACATTATGAATTGCCCATTCCTTAACCGAAAGCCGTGTCATTGCTCTAAATGCCACATTATGTGTTCACATTTCAGATCAAAGGAGTCCTCCAAGGTGTTATCACAGATGCTCTCGATAAGTACAACCATACAGACGCAAGAAGCGGCGCTGTGGATAAGATTCAAAGAAATGTAGGTGCTTTGGGAATACTGTATACTGTTGTTTCTTCTCAGTTGCAAAGCTAACGTCTGCTTTAGTGCTTTTTTCAGTTAATATTTCAACCTCTGTGACGGAAGATGACATTTTTGACTGTGGGCACCTCATTGGAAATATTTGGGTTGCTTCCACTTAGTTTTACTTTGATTCATCCTTCAGCATTTACGGAAAGCTTTTAAGAGACTCTACAGGACTGTCATACAGCTGTAGTATCATCATTTGTATGTAAGAAGATGTATTTCGATAGATGCTATGGGATGTTTGTATTTGCTGATACTTCTTGCATCTGTGCCTGATGCGGTGTCCACGACCATGGCAACCTTGACAGGATATTATCTCTGTGTATTTGATCATGTACCGGTGTGCATCCTGTTACAGGCAGTGTTGGGCAAGTTACTACAAAACTGTAATGTCTTATTTATTACTTGTTACTGACATTTTAGAGTAATCCCTTACATTACAACATTGGTGTTTTGAAAATGTAAGGCGTTACATTGCTGTTGCATTACATTTAAGTTACTCTTCAGGCCCTCCGGTAGCCTATGACCTTCACTGATTCGTCATCAATGTTGAGAATGACGAGTGGAGACTGTAAAGCTCTACAGTAATTCTGGCACAGCAGACATTTTACCCTTGCTGACCTCTCAGTGATTTTTGGCGAATTTGTATGAAGGAGAAAAACACCTTCATTCCAAATTAAAAATGCATTGTAACTTGAGTTACTGACAATTGTACCGAGTAAAATATTACCAATTTTCTTTCTGTAATGCCTTACATTACCAAGTTACCACAAAAAGCAATGCATTACAGTAATCAGTTACTTTTGTAACTCGTTACTCCCAACACTGGTTACGGGTGCTACAGGATGCTTGAATTCCCCACGGATCCGTCCTATGAATAAAGCACTATTCTATCCTGTGCTATGCTATATGTTCTTGAAACTGGCTATGTGAACCTTGATTACGACTCGAGCCCTAGCCTGGCCATTGCTTTCCTGTGCAATTCTGCTGGATACCCATCTCCCTTCAGTGCTCAGTCTCATAAAATGTTCATTCTTTTTTCCTTCTGTGCAGCTGAAGTGCTGTGGATTGGAGAGCTACACTGACTGGAAAGACAGGCCGTACTTTGAGCAGAACGGCATCCCAGAGAGCTGCTGCAAGGAGGCTTCTGCCTGCAATCCTGTGGACCTCAAGAACTTGACCTTAGCTGCCGATGTGGTTTACAATAACGTAGGTGACTTCTCTCAAGAAAGACTTTTCATAGAACAGATCTTTCAACCTGTCTTCTCAAAAGCAGACTTTGATGGTCCTGAACTTTATAGCAGTGTTTTTTAACCTGTTGCATACATTCATTCTCTTCATTCATTCTATTATGTAGCTTGCTTGCTATTCTGTTTGCCATGCTAATGAGGAAATGGAAAAATGTTCAATAATGTAATGTACATCTGAGAGGGTTGAAAGGGTTAGTAATCAAGGATCTTTGAAGTTTGATATTTTTACTCATTTTACTTATTTTTACAATCCCAATGGCACATTATTGTCATTATTGCAGTCACACAAGAGGCTCACTTATTAAATTGTCACCCTAAGCACCACATGCAAACCTCTAATTTTGATCAATTCAAGCAAAATGTTTTTCCTCCGTGATGTGATGAGTATGTGTGTTGTTTTTTCCCTACAGGGCTGTTTCTCACTTGTGACTAACACTATGGAGAGTAATCTGGGAGTTGTTGCTGGAATATCTTTTGGAATTGCTTTCTTTCAGGTGAGAAACAAAAATAAACTGCTCTGCTTTGTTTTGTTTTGTTTTTGGTTGAGTCATGATGCTTTCCATAGGTAGCAAAGGTCATAAATCTGTATCCGTATGGCCTATTTAATCTTATCTGTTGGGAGTCATTGTATTGGTTAATGTATAGAGGAATGTTTTGGTTTGTTTAATATGAAGGATTCACAATGTAAACAAGTCTTTCATTCTGTTGGCTCAGTGAAAAGCTATGTTGTTTTCTCATCTCCTTTTAGCTCATTGGAATATTCTTGGCCTGTTGCTTGTCTCGGTACATCACCAATAACCAATATGAAATGGTTTAGCAGTTCCTTGGCTCAGCTACACATGATGCTGGTAAGTCTTAATAGCGGTTGTTTGTCTGAGTTTTTTTTTTTTTTTCAAAGCTCCAGTCCACAATTTAGAATGGTTACTTATGGTATACTAGTGGTCAATTTGCACTACAAACAGCTTTTGTAATCAGTCCAAGCTCTCTGAATGGAGAACAAAAAGTGTTTTGGCACTGAGCTAAACACTACTTCAGCTGATTAAGAAACTGCTGAAAGAGCAAGAATTTGGTAACATAGTACTTAGGCTTTTTCCATTCTTGTCTTTTCAAAGAATGTTAAATGAACTGTTGGTAGGGAAAAGAATGCGAATTTTTGATACAACATAGACCTAATAACAAACCAACACTTCAGATTCCTGAATTGGCCTTATAAAGCTGAAAATAAAGATAAGTTACTGTGCCCCATTCAGCTAGTGTCAGCTGCCAGTTCACTACTTGCTTTGTTGTATCAAATTTCTGCATGCTTTCCCCTACCAACAGCACTGAGTGACCTGGAACAACAAGACTACAGTATGATTCACACAGACTTTCTCCACCAGTAGTCTGGGGTCAATCAACTCAGAGATCTGTTCATGTTTGCCAAGTGATCTCAGTAGGAACTAGAAAAGCGCTCAGAAGGCAATGCGGTCACAGACACAATATAAATTCCAGATCATGTTCTGGATCACCGATCGCCACCGATCGCCAAAATCGAATCACTTCTTGCTTGTCCCAATATACACATTGTCCGAAAATTTCATCCAAATCCGTGCAGTACTTTTCAAGTTATCCTGCTGACAAACAAACAAACAAACAGACAGACAGACAGACAAACCAACGCGACCGAAAACATAACCTCCTTGGCGGAGGTAATAATAAGAGTGAGAATATTTGATGGACCACATAGCAAAGAAACTTGATTTCAGTTTCATTTCCCTGTTTAATTAGAGTACCTACTGACGACTCTAGGTAGCCTCAAACAACTGGGATATTGTGTAATCTTATGTCTTTGCCAACAGATGTCTTTTTACACCACTTTACATGTTTAATACATTTTTTAATGTGGATAAATCATTTTTTTGTCTTGGGATGCTGTGGATTTTTGGTGATTCTTGATGCTTATAGATGGAAAATACAATAGATACACGGAAGAACAATAGTCCTATTCCAATTTATTTTCTATTCTGTTCTATGTAAGTCTTGCTGTATGGCATGTGTGGTTGTTGATGAAAGACTAATCATCTGTTCTCCCTTCTCTTCCCCATCCTTTAGGATTGCTGACTAAACAAGATGGAGGCTTGCCCAATGGGAGCCTGTAGTCTTTTAATTTTTATATTATGTATACACACACCTTAGTTGTCTGTTTCTTTTTAGACAATACTCCAGCTGCTTTTTAAAGGAAAAAAAAGACAAATGTAGTTTTTGTTGTCGGTCTGTTAGGTCATGTATAAAGTTGAATATACAAGATGAGGGATTTGATATGAGTATAATTACCCATGATTTATGTGCCAAGAGGTTATTTCTTGTTTGTTTTGTCTTTGTGAGTGTATTGTTCTTGCCACAAATGTTAATTTAAAAGCATGGGATGAAAATCAGCTTTGTACTGGTTGATTACTTTAGATAGGGGTGTTCTTTGCACTCCACACATTAGCTTGCAGTATCCCAAGCACAGAAGGAATGCTGACTTTGAAAATTAAACTCCATGATGTCCCTGTCTTTTTTTGTCCTCCAAGCATCCATGCAAAGAACAGCACAGCATTAAAATAAAATCTATAGTTTACATTGGTTATATAGCTATGTAGTTCATTTTATGTGTCAGTGAAGAAAGGCATTACTTTGTAACAAGCAAAACAATTGTAGCTTTACCTAATGTGAAATTTAGAATGTGCCGCTGTAGATTGTGAGGTCTGAATCTGGGTTGAAAGGAATTCATGTGGTGGAGGGCTTCTGTAGTTTCCCATAGGAGTGTATCACCAGTTCATACACACATTTCAATTGACTATTATGTTTTCTTATGAGATAAAAGGGACATCCCTTGGCAAGCTGAAAGATTGTAGTCTCTACTTTTCATTGTAAAGTAGGTTCATATTGATTGCTGCAATCTCTGAATATTTTAATTATAAGTTCTGTCATAATTCATGTCAGTATTATTTGTTCAGGTGTGGAAATGGCATACAAAATACTTGAGAAAAATAAAAAGATAATTTTCATCAACATTTCGTCTTGTGTTAACTGATATGAAATATTGACCAGTGCTACTTCTGATACATAAAAATGACGCAAAGCACACAGAAGAGGGCAGCAAAGAACCACAGATCCTCTACTTGCGGAAGCACATTGGGTGATCCGCGCGTTGGGTCCGCGCCCTGATGTTCCAAAAAAATAGTCTACGCCTAAACTCTCGGAATATAATATGCATTTAGTTATGATATTCACTGAAAAATCCCATAACCCACATAATGCACTTTATATAGGCTTATACCCTGCCATAGTTGTAGTTTTTGCGCTCCATTGATAGACTGGATAAAATGAATGAATGGATGATTGTTTCATTCTGTTATGATTAGGCTATATTTAAATAACAGAATTCATTGTCGGTCGTCGCCCACTAAGTTTGACTATCTTATAACAAAGTCAGACGGTTGAATAGGCTACGTGACTGGCAAGACTTTTATGTCCTCTGGTGGAACGCTGACTACCATCCTCCTCTTCTTCTGATTGGTTATCGCAGCAGTCAATCCTGCCGGCATCCCCCATATAAAAACCCTCTGCTCAGCTGAGAGAGAATGAGGAAGGTGATTGTCTTCTCCAACGCTGGCCGCAAGCTTAAATAATGCTGGAACAACTCGAATAAGCGTAAAAGTCACCCATCATTTTTCTCCAAACAGAAACCTATCTAGGTAAGTGTGAAATGGAACGTCGAGACGTACGGGCTGCTTTGTGTGAACTAATTCATTTTTGCTTCGGATGCAAGGGCGAATTAAATTAAGGACATCTTGTACCGTGTGGTATGTCTAACGGTAGCATAGCTTACCTCCCGGAACTAGAAGGTGCAAACTGAAGTGCATCGCTAGATATTTGCCTTGCAACGCTTTGTTTCAGTGCATGTTGGTAGATCTAAATGAATTTGTCTTCTATTGCCTAATGGGCTTTGAGACTGTGGTAGTCTATTCGTTTCTATATAGGTTGGCTAAGCTCTTAATGCCCTTGCGACACAGTTTTAGCCCCAAGGTCTGTGATTTCCATAGATTAGGTGGTAGGCCTATGTTTTCTGGTGAGGGCTATAGTTGGGCTAAATGTGTCTCAGGCATAGGCCAATTGTCTCGTGTTCTCAGAGATGATGGTATGATGCTTAAAGGGCCTGTATTTTTGTATTTTGTCGCAGGCTCTTAAGTTGGATCCAGCTGCCAGCTCTACATTCAAGTCCTAATATTTCGGATAACTTGCACACAAAGAATCAGCTCACCATGATGCAAATCAGCAGCGACCCCTGCAATAAGCACTCCCTCCTCAACGTGATGAACCGTTTCATGGCCGCAGCCAACAACATGGACGAGACGATCATGGTGCCAAGCTTGCTTCGAGACTTGCCGTTAGAGGACCAGAAGAGTCCAGAGCCAATCAATCACAACAACAACGACGACCCGGAGATGCCGAGCAAACAAAGAGACATGTATGAGCATTACCTTTTGCTAAAGTCCATCAAAAATGATATGGAGTGGGGCCTGTTGAAACGAGAGATGAACAGTGGTGCCAGCTTCCTGGAAATGGCAGTCAAACAGGAGGAACATGCGGAGAAAAACGGCGTGCCGCCCGAGGATGGCACTGATCTTGAGGGCCAGTTTCACTACCATCTAAGGGGACTATTTGGAGTTTTGTCCAAACTCACAGTGCAAGCAGACGACCTGACGAATCGCTACAAGAGGGAGATTGGAGGTGGCAGCCTCATGAGATAGAAATGGGAGTTACATATCAGAACGATGCTCTTAAACACAAATTTTAAAGAGGAGTTGATTGGTTGTAACTCCAGGACAACCGCAGGGCTTACAGATTCCTGTGCTACCTTTCCAGTTGGCTATGGCTGATCAGAATGACTAACTTGTGACTTTTCTTTACTGCCACAGCCTTGAGTTGTGGTTTCAGTTGCTTATGTGCTCCCATTCAGCCGTACTACACTGCTAGCAGTGTTTAAACAGTAAACCATTCTTGATCTAACTTCTGCCCATGTAGCTTTGCTCTGTACTGGCCACATGCCTCAGAAAAAAAATAAAAGGTGCTCTGACTTGCAAGATCAGGAAAGCCCCACATCCCTTTTTTTAAAAAAAAAAAAATGTAAAAATTGTATTTGACTGTCCAACTCTTGTCTGTGCCATCAACAGGAGCGTGCGTTTTCAGCACCCTGTATTGTGCACTCAGGATTCTACATGTTGACCCCAGTCTTGTGTTTTGAGTGTATCCATATGCCACTTTGGAGGTGGTGGGGAGGGGTAGTGAGAGTGCGGTGTTGGACATCAGGTCCTCACAGCTTTGACTATAGGAGAACTTGAATGCTGGCAATTCTGTACCTCCTTCATACTGGCTTGCCATAATCTTTTAATTTTTCTAGTCCCTTAAATGTTTCTCTGTATGGTTCCCGGTCAGTCTGGATACACTCTTGATGTCATGATGTGCCTTGGTTTCTTGTATCCCAGTCCTCTTCAGCTGTGTAAAAAAAGAAAAAAAAATGTACATGTGACTCAATGATCATTTTATGCAGATACACTCTCCATGTCATGGTATTGTAAAACCACTAATTTCTATGTCTTGTCCAAAAAATATTTTAAGAGAATTTTTTTTTTTATTATTATTGAACTGTAATGCAGTACAAGTATTAAATAAAGCGTTAAAACATAGACCTGTTTCTGTCAATTAAGTCTGTTCAACTTGCAGAGTTGCACCTTTAAAGGAAGATTTTTTTTTTTTTTTTAGATTACATATTGCAGTGTGCCTGTGATGGCTAAGCCTTGACACTTTCAATGTAGGTAAATGGCAGAAGTGATCTAGGTGACCAACAATAACTTTCCCATCCCTATGGTAGTGCTGTTTAGATGTCTCATGAGCTGTCATTTTTAATGTCCGGTCATAGCTGGGTCTGTATGGTTACATTGTTGTGCTTGAAAAAGTGAGAATTTGCTAGTTTAGGGTCAAGACGTGTTGTCCCTTCAGTTATGATGTACGCCACAACATTTGTGTCCAAACTACTCTTGTTGTTGCCAGTCAAAAGTGATGTGTGTTCCCTGTAAAATACAAGGAAACTCCTCTTTGTCTACGGTAGTGGAAGCTAAAATGGTTTATTTTAATGATGTAGCAATATAGACGTAACAAATTTCCATGGAATTTCAGGGATATTTTCTTAATTTCCAAGGTCTGGTCACCTTATCTCCAGATGGCCATGCCTTATTTTGTGTATTGTGACTGCAGATAGTGCTGTTCTTTATGTTCTTACCAAGGTTGATTGTAAAAACTGCTTGCATTCTTCTACACTAGTAGTTGGAAGACACTTTGGCTTCTACAGTTAGAAAGTATAGTCTACACCTTGTGGTCTTCATTCAACATGGGTGTTGTCCTTTAGATACACAAAATCATTAGCCAATAGGAAATGAGCAAAGCTTTTCTTATCTCCCTTGATGGTTGCTAGAAAGACCTACAGAGACTGTGAGAATGAGAAGACAGGTTGAGTGTTTCACAAGTCAACCAAGATGGCAAATCTCAGCCGTCATTAAACAATAAAGCCATGATGTGCCATATCTAAAGCCACAACCATCAATTCACCGTGATTGACGCCACTGGACAGGGTTACCAGTAAGTCAATGGAGGTTGAGAGCAAGCACAATCAGAGGCAGAGTCCTAGTCAGGCCTTTGCCTGCCCACTCAAGTGAACTAGGTCACCCTCATCCGCACGCTAACTGGGCCAGTTGGTCACTAGAAGCCTATCTGAATGGACACAAATGAAATAATAAAATACAAAAAGTGGGAGTCACCAGGCAGGCAGAGCATCTGTTGTGCACACACAGGCTTACAGAGAAGAAGAGTAGTGGGAGATATAAGCCCAGTCTAAATCTAATGCAAATCCCCCAAATGAAATTTAAGTGGAGATTAAGATGTGGGTTTGTGTTCATCATATTCATCATGCATGCAGTAGCTGCTAGTTCTTGGGTGGAACAAACATGCAGCTAAGGCGCTCCAGACTGGTACTTCTTCTGGTGGGGAAATGAGGGATGCAAGTCACGTCGAGCACATAGGGCCAGAGTGAACCCTGCTGTGAATCTTCCAGAAGTGTCTGTGGTCTGACTGGCCAACAGCACTATCCACTTTGATTGAACTGTGCGCGACATTGACTCGCCAGCCTCCTTGAAGGACATCCAACTTGGCTTACACAGTGGTGTGGAAATGAACTTCTATAAAACAGACTTGTTTTATCCTGCAAAAACGGACCAGGGTCATGAGGTAAATGTGCGGGTCAGAGGTTAAAGGTGAGGGGATAAGGATTCAGATGGATGACGGGAAGATATCTGGTAAATCAGTTCCATCAGACAATCACTCACATCAGTGCAGGTAGTAAATGTTCAATAAGCTCAGTAGAGAGACACAGCCTCTCCTGTTACATAAAAAAAGTACAAAGAAAAGAGTCAATGAGGTATCCTACAATACAAGAATGGAATGAAACAGTGGCATGTTTGAATATGTCCAGACTTGCACGTTTGTGGTGCGGTAGGTAGGGTAGTGCCAGTGAGCATGCAGACACTGCGTGATCAGCTTGATGAGGCTTGGCACGACTCGCCAGACTGCAAGCATATCCCGCCCAGCTGCCCTTGTCATGCCCACTTGCCATGTCGACATTTACTGGTCGGGGTTGCCCAACGGCCATAAAGCTGGCATGTGGCATGGGGGAGAATTATGACTACAGTCTAGAGTTGCCTTCAACATCAGACAAGAAGATCTATGAGGTGCCTTGGGCCAGATGACCCTCTGAGGCCAAGTTTTCCCCTTGTGAAATTAGTGCATCTAAAATGTACAGCATCTTCTGGCATCAGTAAAGCAAGGATATATCATCTGTCTCTGCCACCAACAGCACAGGCTGTTCATTTGAACCTTCAATAAATTAATATAATACTGAATCAAGGGAAGTGACATTTTGGTCACAATTATACTAAAAAAAACAAAAGTTTAAACTGTAACCACACAACAGTTAGAGCCAGAAGGCCGTAACGTCATTTGACTAAAAGATACTTTGCTTGGGCAACATTGTACTCACAGTTATGTAAATAAAGCAACATTAAGTTGAACTGAAATAGATACTTTTTTTTTTTGTATTGTGTCATCCATCTGCGTCAGTGAATGTGCTTTGAATAGGTGGAATCAGTACAGAAAGTAGCATAAGAATTAACTGTAGCCGTTTTTTTTTTTCTTCATTTTGTAAAATGGTACATACAGCCTTTAGGTTCTTAGCCCTGTGTACAACACAGAATAAAAAGTCCAATCATTTAAAAACTACACAAAAGTAACATGTGAAACACAAGCATTTTTTCTCAGTATGAATAGCATTACGTATTCTAACGGTACATTACTGTTACATACATGTTTTGTAAGATTTCCGGTCAATTCAAAACGCACCGGGTATCATCTTCATTTAATTAGAGACATACATGTACACATGTACAGTATGTACATTGGCCTATCTAAAGACAAAATGATCAGCCTAATGTTCTAGCATCATCACTGACGTCACCAGATGTCATCTCCTCAAAGCACCGAGCTCTACTACTATATATCTCTGAGCATCTAGCATGTCTGTGGGTCTGTTTGTTTGTTTGGCTTGCCTGTGCTGCTACTGTAATGGCCAGTGCCTGACTGTGGTTAGCGTCGCTCTGAGGGAGCAGCCCCATTACACAACATCAGCTGGTTTGATGCCTCTGCTCTGCTCACACCATGCCTCACAAAGGGCCGCCTTGTGCAGAGGTAATCAGGGTCGGCACGCAGTAGCGGCCTGTTATAGCAGCATCTTCACAAGGAGATGCAATCTCAACTCGGTTTGCCTCAGCTTCCTTGCACTGAGAGGGGTGAGGGGAGCATGTGTGTGTGTGTGTGTGTGTGAGTGTGCATGTGTGTGTATGCACGTGTGTGCATGTGTGTATGTGTGTACGTGTGTTTGCGTTTAGGGTTGGAGGGTTGTCATAATGCACAGACATCTTGGAATTTCTTAGTAATCTGTGACTCCTAATTCATAGTCATTGATTTGGAAGGGTCAGGCTTCACTTGAAACTGTACTTGAAGCCTACTGTAACGGGATTGGTGAGGTGGCATTATGATTTAGTAGACACAATATAACCATAAAACTGGATCATTTTTACTGCTGCTATCTACATGGTTCTCTACGCAGATGGGAAAGGTGGAGGCTCTGCTGGTTGAATTGTTGGTTTAAATATTGTCCTTGATAAAGGCACTTCCCCATAAAGTAATCATCAAAGTGGGTTTGGGGTTTTCAAAGGGAAGAAGAAGCACTGTGGGTTAGGTTACTATTTCACTTAGGAGTAATGATTTTGCTGCCAAAAGAGAACAACAGCATTATCTACTCCGCTCTAGTAGTGTGAAGGATAAAGCCTTGAAGGGTTGTTTGTTTTTAAGTGGTCAAAAACAAAACACAAAACAAAAAAAATGCTTCCACTTTGGGAGGATAGTGGTAAGGCTCTCCCTCTCAGTGATTGGATAAATCTTTTGTCTGGCCACAGCTGTTAGGTCTGGAACATGGTGTTCCTCATTTCTGCAGAAGGCGAAACCACTGAACTGCTTTGTACATGAGGAACCCCCCTTCCCCCCATCGCCCACCCCTTGAGGAAAAAAAAAAACCTTGCCACCCCCACCCCTAATTCCTCAAGGAAACTACAGCCCCTCAGTCTGAACTCAGACCCTCCTCTTTGCCACTTGGTCAATATGAGAGGAGTTTTCCCCTCTGCTTCCCGCCCTGAACAACTGAACGTTGGAAACTACCTGCTTTTCTGTCACTCAAGAGTGGCAAGCGCTGGCGTGTGTATAGACAAACACAGGCTAAGTGGGTGCATGTAGCCTAACCCATCCCCCCCTCACCTCCACCCTTTCATGTCAAGCCTCCATGAGCCTACAGGATAAGATGAGGCAACCCCAGCCGTACGTGCAGAAAGTCTGTTGAACAAAAGCCAAGGTGGAGCAGAAGTACACGGCACATTTCACACAGCCACAGGGCCAATCATGCACACACACACACACACACACACACACACACACACACACACACACAATTACAATCACACACATATACATAGGCAACCACACACACCACCACTTCAACAAGGAGGAAGAAATGACTCGTATGCCCACACCACACACACATACACACACACACACACACACACACACACACACACACACACACACACACACACTCACTCACACTCACACACACACACACACACACACACACACACTCACACAAAAAAAGCCCTCTATACCCTAAGAATGTTCCGAGCGGTGGAGATTATGTAAGCAGACAGATGGGCGTGGACACCAGCCGAGGCTGTTTGCTGCCTCACACAAGCCGTCTCCATGGTTCCCCCTACTGTTCTGTGGCCTGCGCAGATACAGATTCAGATATATTCACCCACTTAACTCTGGCCAGTGGTTCACATTGATCAGCAGTGTTATCTGCAATCAATGCTCTTGTATGTTTACTGTTCATGACAGTGTGTGTCAGACAATACTGTAGGCTGTAAATAATAATAATAAACACATTTACAGCCTGTCTGACCTCAACACAGCTCAGATTTGGAGATACAAGGCAAGATAAGAGGAAATAATGATCATAGGTCAGTGCTGGTCTGTGGGCCGGTTTAATCAAGTTTCAGCAGTGTCAATCAATATGGAGAAACATCTGTTAGCTTCTCAAGTCTGTAACTCCACAGCAAGCACACGGCTCTGGGCTCATAGGTGTAGTCATCTGGCCCTACGGAAGTTGATGTGTTTGGAGTTTACACAGGAAATATGGGTCTGGCATTCGTCAGATGCCATGACTCACGTCATTTGGAATAGTAGATATGACCATTATCTTTTCTAGGTTTTTTTTTCTATCTTTTCTATCTTTTCTAGGTTTTTTGTCTATGTTTGATTTTTCCTTCACTCTTACATTGTAGGGAATTTATTGTAGGAATACATGCAGACTATGTGGAAATAATGTCCATGCATTGACTGTGTGACTTGGGATTGCTTTGTCTGTTATGCAACCTGCTGGTCAAGAAATGGTCACAGACTCATCGTCTCACCCTGTTCTTCCTTAACTATGTTTATAGATGCATCTATTCCACATCTCTCCATCGTTCTTCTTTATCCCTCCATTTTACCCACTTTATATTGTTGCAACAAAAACCATGATAAGGCTGTGAGGTCACAACTTTGATGAGTTTCTGCAATAAGAGCAATAAGGAAAATGGGTGGCAGTGGTGAACTATGATCTGTAACAGCACTGGGGTGGCTGTCTAGACTGCTGGGAAATGCTGAACACGTGCGGACCGTGGAGGCAACACATGGGTCAGTCGCTGGCCAGTGGGTTTGATCTGGGGGACAGACATGATGTGTGGCAAGACGTGACTGGCAGAGGCACCTTAATAGCCGCTAAATTTAGTGTCCAGGGATAGTTGTCCTCCAGACAGGGGCCAACAGGCCAGGAATAGTGACAGATAATCTATCGCTTGCACACAGGTTAACCACCTCTCCTTTCCACTGAAGCTAGCATTCATGGGCAGTGACATAATAGTGGACAATAATGCTCCCCCTCTGACATTTTTTGTTTTTAATGAAATCGGCTCAGGTTTGGGGTTACATAAGCCCAAAGGTAGCACAGATGAGTCAGGTAGGTTTCACCTGTTAACAGAATGTGTGGATTTACTGGCTCAGTAAGACTTTGCTGTAATGAGTAAAAAATACATTTCTTAATCATATCCATGTATTACTGACAGTTACAACATCCAATCTTAAGTCATTGTTGCATTGTTCTAATTTGTTCATAAACCAGCCCAGACATATATTTTGAATGCCTATCTGTGCCATATTGACATACTTTATTCAGCAGGCTTGAGCAAGCAACTGCACGGTGCTTGAATGGGAAATGGCTGAAAAGGAAGTTTTGTAAAGGAAGTTTCTAAGCTGCAGAACTGCACTCACTCACTCGAATACCCCCCACCCCCATCTCACCTCGCTGCCCCTTCCCCTTCCCTTTTGTGCTTCTCTTAAAAAAAGAAGTTACATAATCCCAGTCCAGACGATAAAACCCACTGAACTTTCCAAAAACAAGCAAGAGTAAAGATTTCTCAACACAGCTTATATCGCTGGGCATTCTGATAGTGCGCCTATGGAGGACAAACATGAAATGAAAGGTACTTTTTACAAACTACAGTGAGAAAGAAAGCGACATGTAGAGGATAACGGAAAGCTACGCAGCTTTAGACGATAACATCAAGCTACCCTGCTCAGTATTTTTTTTTTTTTTCAGGGGGAAGGGAGGTCCTGTTTGTCGGAGACATTTTAACACTTTTTTTTTTCTTTTGCAAAGCATTGTTTTGCACCTTCTTTGCATCTGCATATCAATACTCAAAAATTCTAAGAATGAGTTGCAAAAAAAAAAGTCCATCACGGTCTTTAATTAGTTGTTCAGTCCACTCAGCATATCTTATTCCATATCACTTTTCCCAGAGGCCCTTGAGGTGTTACATTCTCTCTAGACTGCACAAGTGAAAGGTTGTTTCACTGGGGGTAAAAGTGCTATCAGTAAATCAGTATTCCTCGAGGCCAATGATACTTCACCTCTTTTCAGACTCCGAGCAACAATGGCCTTTGAGTCAGTCAAACAAGTGGACAGGGCCTCTCTTCAGCTTTATCCCGTTAAACTGAGGTGACCCTCTCTGTGCTGTAAGCAAAGTACAACCTGAGGCAAAGTAATTAACACTGAGCCTCAACTTCATTTAAGTCACCGTGCTCAATTTTAGCTTCCTAAGCTCAGTGTGTCTGGTGACAGATTATGTGCAGTCAAAAATCACCCCTTACTGTAGGTTAAACTGCCCATGATTTTTATTTTTCGATTTTAAAACCTTTATGCAAAAAGACTTGTGGAAGCTTTTTGTTTCAAATTATTTTGATCTTCGTACAACAGTACCTGTAAACTGATTCCTTGACCAAAAGCACAAATAAACCCCTCATGCATCCTGTAAACATATTTAAGATAATGTAGCATGGTGCACTTGGTTGACGAATGTGAACGCACATGTGTTTCTTCTTTAGATACTGCCATTACGAAATACCAGTAGGTCTTGTAGAGACTTGTCCCAGTTTTAAACCAATAAGGACCCACTGCCCTACTGAAGATAACCAATCACCGGGGCAAACTTGCAGGGGCTCGCTGAAGGAGTGGCTCTGAAATTTGAATCTTTGTATGAGATCATCAGTGGGTTGGTCTAGAGGTCCCAACTAGCGATCAACAGGAAAGACACTATAACAGGCCTTATTTTTACTTCATTCTTTAGAAGTCAACCCAGGTTTGAACACTACTGTATGCTCAATGCCAGGTCATGCTGCAAAACTGTAGGAAGTTTTCAAAACTTTATTTCAAAACTACACTACCACATTAAAAAAAGACTACCGGTAACTCTCTAGTGTTAATACAATTAACACACATTGACTTTCAGCAGAGCTGACAGCCTCCAGCAGAGAGCATTCCTCTCTTTGGCGAGCTGGTGAACATGAACTGTAGTTACCCTACAGATTCCCATGCATATATTACCCCGCTGTGTAAACCAATCCTAGAGTGTCACCGCCTGAACAGCAGTGTTACCACAGACCAATCAGGCGCTGGTCTATGGTATGTCAGTATGTCAGTGCGGGATTAAAGCCTGGGAATGCCTACGTGGGGTAGGGGTGTGCGTGCTGTACCACGCAGTGACTCACGGTCACAGATGTCTATTCCTAGCCCAGCTGTTTTACAGCACGGTCTCCCCGCTTATCACACAGTAGGACAAATGTAGATACAGTAGATAAACTCTTCTCCAGAATGGGCCTTCATTCTTGGTTTCCTATGTACTGCAATGACACATTATCAACCAGTTAACTTGAAATTCTGAGATTAATGCATTGATGTGTTTTAAGGAAATGTTGTTCGGTGAGATTACAGGTTAATGGTTACATGTTGGGTTATGTAATGGCCTCTGCCCCATCAATCCTCCCCTCCCACCACCACCACCACCATAACATGATCTTATTTGTAATACTTATTCCACTGTTATTTTTTAAATATGGTAATACAAAATTTGGCTATATATCTGCCAAAATTGGAAAGATTTTTTACTTAAAGTGCCCGGTTGAATATTATAGTATTCTACTCTTGAACCAGATTTATTCCTGCTCAGTCTTTCACAGATTCCAGTGACTGAACAATAGTAGACTGAGACAGGCTGGTTTTGGCCCCAAATAGATATGCAAAAACACACCAAAAACCACCACATTGTCCTCCATCTGTTATAACTACTGACTCCTTGTGGCTAAGATCTTAATCAGCCTCTTAGCGTTATGTCATAAAGCAAATGACTGAAAACGGACAGAGAAAGAGTTTTAAAGGACAACTATGTAACTTCAGAAGAACTAGGCCTATGTCATCGTTATTTGCAGTATCAAGGATTTGCACTATGCAGTTCTCTGTGTGGGCTACTACTAAAAAACAACAACAAAAATAAATAAATAAATAAATAAAAAAATAATAATTTGCAGCATTGGTCACTGCATTGCTATCAGACAACCATTGCTTTCAAGCAAAACCATGTGAGTTTTATTTGTCAAAATCTGAACTATCCTTTAAAACCTTCTGAGCATTTACCAGATCCCTGGGGGCCATGCTGTGGGCACTGTTAGGCAATGCTACAATGCCATTACTAGTCTGATATTACTAGTCCCAGGACCTGCCAACACATCTGTATCCAGGAGGGTTTTTTTGCGAGTAGTTTGGTGGGGATGGGCAAACCTATTCATTTAATTGAATTTTAAATAATAAGGAGAAATGACAGGAGCTGGCATGGGTCTGAAATAAAATACAAACTTGGAAAAAAATGGGGGATTTCAGTGCAGATCTTGGATGTCTCTGGTAGGAAAAATGTGTGTTTATCCACTTTTCATATCATCACCTTGTTAAAATAATCGCCTAACTAATTTTTTCAGATTTTTTCAGGAAACACAAAAAACTGTCCAAACATGTAATGTAGGACATTTATTGACCATTTTATCGAAATGCATGTAACAGAGGATCGCTGTTGGCATGGTTATAACACTTCTGAAATTCTGAAAATTTAAGAAAGGTAAATGACTTGCCTCTGTGACTTAGGCAAGAAGTGGTGACACTTTTTGTTGAATAATATCTGCATAAGAGTGACATGAGCCTGCTATAACATGAGAAAAATAATAAGCATTTTTATTATTTTAAAGTGTCTCTAATGTTCATGACACATCCAGTGTCATGCTTATGGCAGGCAAATGTCACCCTTAAAGAAATACATGTGTGTTTTATCTAAAAATGTCATTCCTTAATCATGGAAGTGAGTTCTTCAAAATTATATAAATTAAAATTGCCTAGGTCACATTTAATTGGACTTAAGCATAATAAATCTGTCTAAATTTGCCGAAGTCACACTGTTGACATAGGCAATTGTCTTAAATGGGACAAATCACATGATCTGATTGACTGAGGGTGTTGGAAGTTTTTCTATCGGTGGCCAGCACCATGAGGCGATGATTCAGGCAACAAAAAAAAAATAAATTTTGACAAAAAATGACTTAGGCGATTATTTTAACAAGGTGACAATATGACTATAGCCATCCAAATTTATTTGGAAATGGTACCAAGACTAACTGCCTGATGAAAAGGATACTTTGAAAGTTTCATTGTATTGCTTTAATTTATCATGCCATCAATTTGTTCTACCGTGCTACCGGGGTTGATAAATTCGCTCAGTCCAAATGCCTTCTATTTGGGAATGCGCAAGCTATTTCAAGAATGCAAGAAATGTTGTGCCTTTAGGCAGTATATTTCACACTGTTGTGTATGTGGGCCTGGGTGCCACCACGATAGGATTATCACCATGCTGGTTAGTGATCCGAAGGTTACCATTATGATAGTCTGACTTTGAACTGGTAGAACTGGTCGCTGGGAATACTTTCGACCAAATGGTTTAGGCTACTAGAGAGAACTGGGCTCTGACATTTCTGAGATGAAAAGTGGATTAATATTCACTGTAAAGTAACCTACACCTGAGTACTGTTTTAGAAAGAAGGGTGTTAAGTAGCCTACTTGACCTGTGATAGATGTAGGCCTGTCCAGCTCTGGTTCAACTTCTGCAGAGTGGAAAGTGAATTACTAGCGCCTCCATGCGGTATCAAGTTCCACGAGCTCTGTGGCTTCCAACCAGCTGTAATCTCCTCACCTTCTGATGGAGAGCGAACATGAGTTGACTCAGAAATAGAGTGAGAAGGAGGGGGGGATGAAAAGAGGAGAAGAGAAACCGTAGACGTGTGCCAAATAATGTTTGTCTGTCTGATCATATAATGACATAAACATATCAATATTCACAGAGGCACTCCAACTTCTCTCAAAATCCGGTCAGATGCAGTTTTGCTTAGCCTATTATTAGGTTAGGCTCACGCGCAGTAGTGATGTGCAACTGTTTTCCTACTTAGTCTAAAGAGGGGCTAATCCTGCTTTTATTTCACAACATGCTATCTTTCTCGGGATCCCGCACGAATGTAACAGGTGTTAAATACAATTCCTAGTAGGCATATTTAATCTGGAGAATCCCCTGAATAATGCAAGGTCAGACCTGTTGTCCACCATGCTGTAGATGCCCCCCAAGCTCCGATGCAGATCTTTGCAAATAGACTTTGGTGTAGCCCTAAATGACGCTGACATTCGTGTAAAAAAACGGAGGTGGAGGGATTTTTTTTTTATTTGCAAAATGACTGGTATTTGAAAGTGAGAAATACCCTACATAAATGATCTAAATATATCTCTGTCAATAGCTAATGTTATCATAAATAGCCTACATTATGTTCTGTATGGCTTTGGGTGTTGCGTGTTGTGCCACAAAGTTGACATATTCCTCGGCTACTTTCGCTGCTCTTGAATTCTCACCTGTCTGTATCTGGACAGGGTGCCGGGATATGTAGTCAGCAGGGTTTTCTGCTCCTTTCCTGTATTCCACCTTGAAGTCATAGGGCTGAAGCCTCAGTCCCCATCTCTCGATCCTCGCAGGTGGTTTGGAACGGGGATTGTTCCAGATGACTTCCAGGGCTTTGTGGTCTGTGACAAGTGTGAAAGGATTCCCATACAAATACAGGTGAAAGTGCTCGCAACTCCACACTATAGCCAATGCTTCTTTTTCTGTTTGTGAATAGCGTCTCTCCACATCGCTGAGAGCACGACTGGCATATGCTATTGTGTGCCTTTCCCCTTGTCCATGCTTCTGGTACAGAATGCCGCCAAGGCCAACTGGGCTGGCGTCCACTACAAGCTCAGTCTCTTTGCTAGGGTCAAAATAAGACATTACCGTGTTGCTGGTCAGGTGATGTACCTGCTGTCCGGGTGGAGCTCTAGCTGATGATAACCGGCAGTCAAATCCAGTTTGGAGAATACTGTGGCTCCATTCAGCTCGTGGATAACATCATCAATGGTTGGGGTGATGTGACGTTCACGTTGAATCGCAGTGTTCGCCTGTCTCATGTCAATGCAAACTCTCACCTTGTCTGGATCCTTTGGCTTTGGTGGAGTGACAATGGGGGAAACCCATGGCGTAGGACCTGTTACTGTTTCAATGATGTCGTCGTCCTCTAGCCTTTTTAGCTCCTCCTCGACCTTCAGTCTGATGTGAAAAGGAACTCTGCGATGTGGCTGACAGGTCGGTTGAATGTCTGTGTTGATGTGAAGCTTTACTTGAAAGTCTTTCAGTTTTCCAATTCCCTGGAAAAGTTCCGGATTGTTGTTGACCAGCTCCGCAGCTACAGTCTGGTCAGTCGGTGGAGTCACTGAGTTTACAACTTTGATGAGCCCCAGTTCTGCAGCTGTGTTGTAGCCTAGCAGGGAACAACTATCGCCTCTCATGACATAAAATTTGGTAACAGTCACTTTTGAGTGGGCCTCAATGCTACCGTTGAAAACACCAACGATGGGCAGTGGCTTGGTACTGCCATATGGGAAGATTTTTATGTCAGCTGGTGCGAGCTGTGGGCTTGGGCTGAGCTTGCTTAAAACAGCTTCACTGATAATGTTCACTGCAGCTCCTGAGTCAATCAGTGCAGATATCTCCACTCCGTTGAGCTTAATGAGTGTTCGTGGTTGCATATTGCAGTCATTGCTATTAGCAGCAAAAACATAAGCTTCATCACTGCTAGATGTGTCGTGTGCATTCTCTGTATGCACTGTGCTAGAGATGTTGTAAACTTTCTTGTACTGTCTGTTGTTGTATCTATTGTCTTTGCGTGCATCACGGCTCTTACCGGCTTGTTCTGGCTTTGATCTGCATTGCTTTGCAAAGTGATTGAGCTTGCCGCATGCTTTGCAGTCTTTTCCCTTTGCTGGGCATTCTCCCTCGTGTGGGTATTTTCCTCCACAATTCCGGCACTGGTTGTTGGGCTTGGCTCTCCCGGCGCGTCGGCTGGTCGCTACTTGCCCCTTCGGATGCACTGCATTCACTGACGCGGCTGCACCTGCTTCCATGCCCGCTGCCTGCTGCTCAGACAGTTCGAGTGTTCTGCCATACTCGAGAAGATCGTCGAGACTGCCCTCAGTCTCCCTGAGCGCTCTTCTGCGTAGCCTTGCAGAACTACAGCTCTGAATCAACTGTGCTTTAATTTCTTTGTCCACATCGTCAAATTCACAATTCTTCGACAGCATACGTAGTCTTGTGCAGTACGTGTCTAGATTTTCACCCGGCTGCTGCACCGCTTTTCTGAAGGTGTAGACTTGATACTGAACATTCTTTTTAGGCGCGAAATACGTGCCTAGCTTAGCTTTTACCTCAGCAAACTTATCCTGCTCTGCCGCTAGCGTGTCATATATATCGTGCACACGCTTCCAATAAGTGGGGGGACTCCGTAGTCTACCCAAGGCCTTTTCGAGGCAAACGGCACACACACTCACAGCGACCTCCATGCCTTGGTGTCTGACAAAAGCTTGTCATTAGCAAGAGCCTTGTGAATCTCTTTCAAGGGTGGAGTTGAGGATTTCCTAGGAATCTTTTTTAAGGAGGAATCCAGTGTAAATCAATCCACAGCCCTGTTGTTCAAACTCACCAAGTGCTATAGGTAGGAATAAGAAAAAATGTAGAACATAGTTGCTGTTTCACTGTTCAGTCTAACACTAAGTGAATGGGGCATAGCAACTTACTTTCAGTTTAATGTCATTATGCCCTATTCGGTCAGCATTAGTAATCAGTTTGTTATTCAGTCTATGTAGCATCACGTTTTCCCGTTCTTTTTCTGAAAGACAGCATGCAGGTACCTGAAACAACAGGGCTATCGACTGATTCATACCATATTTCTCCTTTAAACACTGTTAAACATAGTCTATATTAGCCAACATTGGCTATTTACAATTAAAATATGTCTTGGTCTTGAGTTCATTTCAGGTTTCTTCATTTAAATATCATTTATTGTTTTTCTTTTTCTTTAAATTTCAAACAAAACATCATTGATTGTCAACACAAAATCTAGCTTAGCACCAGTACAATAAAACTGTACCTTCGCTTGTTAAAATACTGTCTGCAATGAGAGGGGAACAAAAACCAATCTCTGGGCAAAAGGATCATTTGTACATTTCAAATAAAGCACCAACCATACAAAGCCATTTTTCCATATATCATTTTTCAAATACACAAAAAGGTCAAATATATTAATGACTATTAAATTAAGCACAAATGACAATTTAACAGTGTAAAGAAGACAAAAAAAATATTACACACACGCACACTCCATTTTTTTCGGGAGACTGTTCGCCAACTGGAGGGGGAGGGGGGGGATGTTGGACGGGGAGATGAGCGAAGGATCGTTGTTGTTTTCCAACCCTCGTGTGTGCTGCAGTGGAGCAAAGTGCAGGTTTCAGTGTTGACTGGACTTATGTTTCGTTTTGTTTTGCTTTTCATGAGGAGGGGGTGTCTGGGGAAATCAAAAGAAGCTGGAAAAGAATGTCTCCATCTTTAAGTCCATTTCATGACCAAAAATCAAAATCAAAGGATGACTTATCACCCCAGGTCTTGGAATTTGCAGTTATTCAAGCTCATAACCCTTCATTCATTTGTTCCATTGTTCCACTATATTTATGTATGACCCCAAAATACTGGCTTCATGGCATAATAATAAAATTAAAAATCTCACTTAAATGCACTGCAAACATAAGGAGGAGAGAAGGAGATAAAGAAGACCCATGCTCAGTGTTAACTAGAATTAGTGTTGTATGGTTCAGGCCACAGCACACAGAAATGAAGACAGGGAGAAGAACCTGGATCTCATCTAACTGTCCAATGTCTCACTTCAGCTCTGACATTAAAAAAAACGTCCTTTTGCCGTATTCTCCCCATGTTTCAAAATTACTGTAGCACAGAAGGCAGAGGAGCCAAACACTTCCTTAGTCATGTTTTAAATCAGCCATTGTAGATCAAGGTGAGGTCAGATAGCTCATAATTCGCTTCTCAAATCAACACAAGCCTGCAGAATCACTTTTTTAAAAAACAGAATGAAATTTAGAAGCATGTTGGTTGGGATCAAGGCGTGCGCATCACTCGAGTCAATCGAGGATGACGAGGTTATTTTGATTTCAGATGAGGTGGCTGCATGGCTGTTTTCTCTCCTCCAGGGTCTTCCTAGAACACTGGGTTCACACAGGTTTACCGTCAGCCATCTGGCTCAGTGGCTTGCTTGCCACAGTGAGCTGAGAGTAAGCTTCTTAGCTGCACACAAGAGTTCACCAATTAAAGAAGAAGAAAAAAAAAATCACAACAAAAAAAAGCCTTGGATTATCTCCTTGGAAGAAAAAAAGAAGAAGGAAGAAACACCATCGGAAAACAAAAACAACGCCCCCCCTTCACAAAACAAATACCAAGCATACATTACGACCATGTGTTCACCCTGCTGGCAAGATATACATACAGTATATATTTACAAAAACACAGAGGGAATATTATTAAACTGCAGGTTGGTGTTTGAAATTGTCAGGGCACGTAAAACGACCCGCAGGTGGTAACCTGAAGGTTGCTCCCCAACACCACCCAATCCTCCACCATCACCAGTCCACCAGTGGCATTGCTGTAAGAAGTGACATCACTGCCCTGTGACCCCTGACCCCTTTGCTTCTTACAGTACAGAGGTCAAAGGTCAACAGCTAGCCCGTGAAAACACAAAACTCCAAACAAAAACAAACAAAAACAAGGTCTCCTCTGGAGTAGCTGAAACGTAGAAAGTGCTGGTACTGGTTAACAGGAAACTGGTTGCCATAATAGAACCCACCCACCCCCTCCCTACACACACACACACACACACACACACACACACACACACTGACCCGACATGGGATACACTCATCTTTTCCCAAGGTCACACTAACGGACGGCACTTCTGTCACAAGTTCGTTTTGATCTAGTGCTCTCTGGGGAGCATGGGGAGAGTGAGGTCTGGCAGGGTTTTAGGGGTTAAAGGTTTCGATTCCGTTGGGTTCATGTTTTGGGGTGGAGGGGTAGTTAAGTTGGGTAAGGGGCAGGTGAGCAGAGGCACAGCTACCGGCTACACAGTCTGGTGCTGTCACCTCTCCTCTTCCTTTTGTCTCGCTCCTCCTCCACTCGCTCCCTCTCTTTCTCCTTCCCCCTCTTCTCCTCCCTGTCCTTCACCGTCTCTTCCTCCTCCTTTTTCTCCTCCTCCTCCTCCTCCTCCTCCCTCTCCTCATTGTCCTCGTCATCTGCTCGGAGGAGCTGAATGGAGGAGCCTAGCAGTCCTTGTAGCTCGGGCACGCAGCGCACCAGCTCCACCATCACGCCCGCCTCGTCTCCTTCCTCTTCCTCCTCCTCCTCCGCCTGCTCTTCCTCCTTCTCCTCGTCCTCGTCGTCCGTGTGCAGCTCCGTGGGCGGCGAGTTGGTCTGGCTGATGGACACCTGCTTTTTCAGCTCCACCTTCGGGATGCTGGCCACCTCCAGGTGGGGGTAGCGGGCTCGAAAGATCCGTGCCGACATCTTCAGCCGCTTCAGGACGTCAGATAGCAGGAACCAGTTGCAGAACCTAAGATTCATATAATTTCAAATTTAGTAAATAGAAGAGTTTTTTTTCAGACAATGTAACACTTACATACTATTCCAGTTTTCTGAAAACCCAATAAGAAGGCATGTGGACTCTGAAACTTAAATATGGAGTCAAAGTTGTGTGCATTGCCAACGGGTTGAAACCTTTTATGTGTGCCAATGGACACAACTTTGACTCCATATTTAAGTTAAAAACTGCAAACCATCCATGCAAGTTTTTTAGAGTCAAAGTTGTGTGCATTGATAACAGGTTTAAACCTTTTATGTGCGCACTGAAAAAGAGTCTTTATCAATGTACACAATTTTGACTCTATACTTAAGTTAAAACTGCAAACCATCCATGCAAGCAGTATCACTATTGTTTTTATTTGTTTGCTTTTTTTGTGGGGGGGGGGCTCACCCTTGCGTCAGTGCTACTTGGACATGGTAACAGGGCAGGAGTGGCTCAGAGGAGAACTCAAACAGGAGGCAGTCTGCGTCCAAGTCCTTGTCTCGACCACACTCCGATCCGCCATCGTCTTCATCAGGCCCGGACAACAGGAAGTCCCAGCATGGGTCCTCATCCGTTTCTGTACAGGCAACACGAGAAAGAAGGAGATCGCATCACATCAACCAGCTGGATTTCCTGCAAATCACACCTCAGGTTTCCACTGTGCTCCACGCTCCCCCTAGTGGCCAGTTGCCTCATCTCCAGTTCAACCAGTTCATCAAAAAGGCTTCGCAGAAATCCAATTGGAACAAAAAGCATGTTCATTTGAAATGTCCCCTTCACATGTGCATGAAGGTCTTTTTTATATATAATAAACTTCTCTCTCCACAAGAAAAAAAAGGCCAATGCTGAGGGGATGGAGACCTAGGAAATGTCACGGTATTATATCAAATGACACATAATGAAAATGTCGGCGGTTTAATCTCGTGACAGCCCGTGCAGTGACAGGGATTAAGCGGATAGGTGTCATCCCCGAGGTGGAATGAAATAATAAGCGCAGTGAGACTGAACTCACCGAACACAGCGCTGCTGTAGAACTCCCACGGAAGCCCAGGGTCCTGGTCATTGCGTCCCTCCAAGTCAGAGAAATACTCTGGCGAAATAGAGAGTCAGACAGAGAATGAGACGGCGCCAACTGGAGGTTAACAACCTCAGAGCGACAACACGAGCCCTCTGAAATGCTCCACAAGGCAATGCCAGAGAGAAGCAAAAATGACACCATACCAAACACAGATCTACAGTCATGAAGTATGGTGTTAATGTTAAAATGTTAACTGAATCTAATCTTAAGAAGTAACAAAATTTAGAACAAATACTTTTTTTTTTTACTTCCTAAGTAAACATAGAAAGCGATATAACATCTTTTAGGTTAGCCTGTCAACAACATTTCTTGTGTCACCTACATGATGTTTTCATTGTGTTTTGAGAAAGACTGACTGACATAATATTTCTGATGCCTCGCACCTTTCAGAAAGCTCTTCATGGTAGGGCTCTGGGCCAGCTTGACCACGGTCTGTCCAGAGTAGGTGGCCAGTGTGGGATCTGCCCCATGGTGAAGCAGAATCCACGCAGCTGGGAGGTTATCAGCCGCCACTGCATCGTGAATCGGCCTATAGACACACACACACACACACACACACACACACACACACACACACACACACACACACACACACACACAGATCTCAGCTTAGTTTTACTGATTGTAAATAAACTTTACACTCCCAGCAACTAATGTAATTTTTAGGTCTAAATACATGATGACCTGTAATAGCATAAAGGCTGTACAGCAGAATCACAAGAACTGGGACATGAAGAAAAAAACACATAAAGCGGATGTTACAAAGCCACAACTGTATATAAAAAAAACACAGACGCTGATCTAAATTGTGACACAAACTCTTTGCTTTTTCAACTGTTCCAACTAATATCCAACACAACTCATCCAGGATTTCAAAGACATTTGTAGAATGCAAACCATCCTGTACGAGACTGTACTATGGCGGGCCACTCACCGTGTGCCATCCTGGGCGCTGCAATTGACGTCGGCCCCGTGCTCCAGCAGCAGCTGCACTATGTGAGTCCAACCGCGCGCACACGCCTCGTGAAGTGCTGTGTACCCGGCGTTGTCACGACGATTGACCTCCTGTGCGTCTTTCTCCAGGCAGTAAAGCACCACATCCTAAAGTGAAAGTGAACATCCCAATTCAGGATTGTGTCTAATGCCATTGTCTTGATTAGGATTGTAGGCATATGAAATATGCAGAGAGCATCAGGTGACTTGGCAGAGGTGTACCTGGTAGCCGAGGCGGGCAGCCCTTTGAAGCAAAGTCTCCCCAGCGTTTTTATTGACAATCAGCCGTCGGACCTCGGGGGGAACCGGGCGACCTGGGGGCGATTCAGGAACCACTCCTCCCTTACTCGAGGCGCTTTTCCTGACGGGCACTAGTGAGGACAGCCCCTTGGGGGAAGCCAAAGGACCCCCTGGTTTCTTAGCCACAGGGCTCTCTTCATCCTTGCCCAAGCTTCCACGTTTTGTCTTCAGCTGAGGAGAGAGAGCGAGAGAGACGGAAGAGAGAACAGGATTTGTTTAGAGTGACAAAAAAAGAGAACGAATAAAACGATGTGAATGTGCGTGAGCAGAAGATGTGTCATCCCGAAAAGAGGGTCGGCACGAAAGGCTGCACTGAGCAAAGCGGCCTGCTTCGTGTGGGAGACGGCACGAGGACAGTCCTGTAGTAACCATTTCCACCACAGGGGGGCAGCACAGGACCAACTGTCTCATCCACTGACTCACCTCCCACTCGGGATCGAGACTCTCGCTGGCTGCAATTGGGTGGCTAACGATTAAGTGCCTTGACTAAGTTCTCACCTTCTTCTGCTCTTCCGAGTCGGAGATTAAATGCTTGCTCTTGAACTTCCGCTTCCCTGCCGGCTTGTCGGTGGATTCGGCGGGACTCTGGCCGTCCTGGCGCCGGATGGAGCCGGAGCGCGTGAACAGGGGTCTCCGGGGACTAAGGTCCGGGCTGGGTGATCGGCGGGTCAGCGTGGCGCTGAGGCGAGGGTACATGCCAGTTCTTGCATCTGCGACAAAACAGCACACCAGTCACCAAAGGTAACAGGACGAAAAGACCCAGGGGGCTCACAAACACACTGGGATGTCATGTTTCCTCACAGAAGGACTGCCAAAATCACCTCAAACATGACCAAAAGAATTAAGATGCACAAGATAATTACATGCATTCCAGCTTCTGTAGATGTCATTATCTATCCAACAGATACAGTCAAAATACTGTATTTAAACATACTTCCTTAACATAGAAACCTGCTCTACTTACTTATGCCATTGTCAATCAATTTTATCAATTTTTTCATCAATTCGTGGGCGCGTTTCCAGTAAAAGTACAAACATATAATGTAGCCTCACAACAATGGCCAAAATAGTGTTAGAATGAGGTACACTGTGTTGGTTTTTTCAATTCTACAGAAGAAAGACCATTTGATCTCAAAAACATGCCAGTATTGATAAGAGAAACTGATCGGGTCAGAGGCAATACAATCCCAGCAGATTGAAGCATTGGATTCTTGGCTCTACTAACAATTCTTGGTTCTTGATTCCCACCCTGATGCTCCACAGTGCTTTTAGTCTAGTTATACAACCTAGTAAGCAAGTTTTTTTATTCCACAGCACTTTCATCTGTTTCCAGAGAGATCCCGCTCCAAACCTTCTGCAATATGCCGTATAATTAATCCATGGTGAGGTCTAATCACTGCCCTGAAATCCATTTCAAACTCCATTTAAATTATTGAGGTGGCTGAGGAAACAGCGCCTACCTGTTCCCATCCGGGCGCTCTGTCTGGTGGAGGTGTATCGCTCTTCTCTCTCCCCGTCCACCGCCTTATGCTTATCTGTGATGTACTCCCCGTTCTGATACTTCCTGTTCCTGCATCGCCGTCTCTTCTTCATGCCTGGCGTCTCTGCCTCAGAGGTCGGCGACGGCCGCGGTTTCCCAAGCTCGGCATCCTCCGGCAGGGGGTTGAGGCGCGGCCTGCCCCGGGGTCTGCGGACGGGGACTGGTGGGGTGCTAACCGCGGGCGGGGGCGTGGGAGCGGCGGGGGGATCTGGGGGTGGCGGAGGGGGAAGGGGAGACCTGGTGGCAGCAGCAGCAGCGGCAGCAAAGCCCCAGTCGTTCTGTAGCGTCTCCTCAGAGCGCCGCCGGCCCCTCCTTGGCCTGGAGCTGGGTGGGGTGTCTCCTTGGGAGGCGGGCGTCTCCTTGCCCGGTCGGCTGGGGCTGCTGTGGGACGCATGCTTATCGGCTGGGCCCCTGGGGCTGGTGGCTGGGGAGCTCTCACCACCTGAGGGACAAAAGCACCACAGGGTTCTACTGAATGCCTTCTTGGCTGGTTACACAGACAATAATGTGGCATTGTAAAGACGTTTTATATGAAAAGAAATGAGATGCCCGCACACTGCTGAATTTCCGATATATTTAGGTGCTGCAACACTTTGACCCACCTGGGTCTTCCTTTTGCCTGAGGAACACCCAGTTGGGTCAAAACATTGCAGCAACTACACATATGTAGGAGATTCAGCAGTGTCCCGGCATCTCATTTCTTTTTGTATAAAATGTCTTTGCCCTGCACCTCACTGGAGATGTGCACAACATACATCATGCCAAAGTCCATGACACCTCTATATTATGGTTATTACAGTACCTCCGCCAAGGAGGTTATGTTTTCGGTTGCGTTGGTTTGTCTGTCTGTTTGTCTGTCTGTCAGCAGGATAACTCGAAAAGTACTGCACGGATTTGGATGAAATTTTCGGGCAATGTGTACGGTATATTGGGACAATGTGTACGGTATATTGGGACAATTCGATTTTGGTGGCGATCAGTGATCCAGAACATGATCTGGAATTATGAAATATTGTGTCTGTGACTACATTGCCTTGGCGGAGGTCTGCACTCTCTGAGCACTTTTCTAATCAGAAAAAAAAATAAAAGACTAAATTCCAGATCATGTTCTGGATCACTGATCGCAACCAACATCGGATCACTTCTTGCTTGACCCAATATACCGTACACATTGTCCGAAAATTTCATCCAAATCCGTGCAGTACTTTTCGAGTTATCCTGCTGACAGACAGACAAACAGACAGACAGACAGACAGACAAACCAACGCGACCGAAAACATAACCTCCTTGGTAATTATTGTAATTATCATTATTATCAGTAGCAGTAGTAGTAGTAGTGCATACTGCATTGTAGCTGCCTGATTTCTGAAGTCTTAGAAAGCTGCAGTGTTTAGGGATGGATCTAAATGTTGTGGAATGCCACCTCATCTCTCGTCTCAGGAATATGGGTCTCTACCGCACTGCATTTCTAGGCCATGCGTACTCAGATGGGCTACTTGGTGAGAAAGCCATGGCTAAGTGAGTCTAGCAGTGATCCAATGAGTTACCTGCTTTGCTAGAGGCCTGTAGGGGGGTCTCTGGAGCCGGGGTGGGATCAACAGTCTTGCCCTTGCGCCGCTTTGCTCCCCCCTCGGGGTGGGCCGGGGTGGGGACCTCTTCTTCCTGGCCCTGCTCCAGCACTGGGGGCAACGCCTTCCTCTGTGCCAGCGACACAGCAAACAACAAGTTATAGGCTTTAGCAGGTGGATGTGGCACACATGTACAGTACACACACACACACACGCACACACACGCACACGCACACACACACAGGCACATGGTAATACTTTTATGTTTATTAAATGCACTTGCTTCTTCTGAGGTAAAGAAACTAGAATAAAGACCGTTCTGATTCAGTTCCTTTAAATAATAACAATTTATGATAATTAAAAGTTAAATTCCTAAGCTGGTAAAAGAAACAGCAGCAACCACAGCCCTGCCTAAATAGCAATTCAAAAACATCTTCTTCCATGAGAATTTTCTTTTTTTATTATTCCCTTGGTAGATATATTTGTTGGATATCATAATAATTATATCAAAATACTCTTGAGCAAAACTATTATGCTTGTAATCAAAGCACAACTACAGCCTTTGTGTGCAATTTTAGGTTCAATTAAACTGAATAGTCTTTCAGCAGTAATGTCATTTAAACTGCCATACATGCCCCTTTAGGAATGCTCACTTAGAAATCATCTTGAATGTTGTTTCACAAGATTATATAATGAAAACATAATACTTTTGAAAACAACGGTCAAAAATAGTTCAAATTCACATTTATAGCCTAAAATATCTACTTTCTCCATTACTTCTCCTCCCATCTACATTCTCGATATTTTAACTTCAATATCACTTCAACTTTCTTTTTATGACATTAATACTTTTGGCCATTAATGTAACTGCAAGTCACTGCAATCCAATTTATTGTTTGAACAGAACAGCAAAATGATAAACAGTTTGATTACATGCAAGCTGAGCTTTTGAATAGACACATCAAAACCCATCCACATTCACAAACCTTGCAGAGAAATGACACAAGCTGAACTCACCTTCTTAGGAAGACTTCCTTGCTTCCTGTTAGGGCTGTCCTTGTCCAGAGGTCTCTTGGGAGGGGTCTTCATCGGCCTCTCTGGCATTCCTTTTTCCTTGCTTGTCTTTTTCGGACTGGCCTTCTTCGGTTTGGCCACAGGACCTCTTTCACTGAGAGGGGACGAATCTTTGGTGCCATTCGTTCTCCTCTCCACCTTGCTCTCTGTAGCACTTTGACCCTGGAGCACGGACAGAGCTGCTGTACCCTCCACCTTTATTTGTGAAGAGGGGTCCTTCTGGGTTGATGACTTCTCATCTTTCTCGTTCTCTCCTGCTCTTTTCTCCACGACCTCTTTCTCCATCGCTTCTCTGTTAACCTGACTGTCGCTGTTGGTCAACTGGTTTGACCAGGAGTTTTTACTGGATGCTTCATGTTCCTTTTTGCCTTTGCTCTCCTCCGATTTCCCTCGCTTCTCCCCACCGGGGTCTCTCTGCCCTGCAGCCGGCACACTCTCTGGCCGTTTGCTTGCGGTGTGCATGGACTCCCCGGGAAAGGAGGTTCTCTCGGGCTTGGAGTCTCTCCTCTCCGCTGGCCTGAACGCTGGGATTCCAGTAGTGGCGGGCGGCTGCAGCTGAGAATTCTGGCACCCTGCAAGTGGGCTTGTTATCTCCACTCTCCTGGTGCCCGCAGAGGAGAGTCCACAGTAAGCCTCATTGGTGAGTGCTGTCGTCTCCAGGGCCTTCTGCTTGACGATGGACTCCAAGTTGGACAGTGGGGACTTGTTGTTCTTGCCCCATTTCTCGTCCTCCAGCTTGGGTGGAGGAGAGTGGAACACTGTTGCCTCGCAACTGGCTGACACGGTCTTGGTTTTGGGACTTCCCTGGATGGCCTTTCGCTGGCTGGAGGTCCCCTGGGGGAGCACGGCAGGCTTTTCCCACAGCGGTTTGATGCTGGCGGGAGGGTACGAGATTGGGGCTTTGCCGCTGGCACACTTACGATGGAGGTGAGAGTTGGCCGGAGGCGAAAGACCTGAGGGGAGAGTGTCCTTGGAGGGGTACGCCTGTGTTCCGACAGGGCCGGTGTTGTTTGCGTGTTTGACGCCTTTGCTGTGCTGGGTGCTCTTGGCTGAAAAGGGTGACTCCTTCCCAAGGGAGGAGAGCTGCTCCCCTTGGTCCACAATGGAGATGGTCTCCTGCTTAGCAAAACTCTGGAGGTCTTCCACAAAAGCTGCTCCTTTACCATCTTTGCTGCGTAGAGTGGAGGCTAGAATTGGACTGGCAACGCCAACATAGGTGCCAGGTATGGTGTTGATGCCACCTTGAGGTGAATGTTTGGACCAGGACGTAGCTGGCTCAAGTGCTTGATGGCTGAACAGCTTGGATGAGGGGAGCTTTGGATTGGAGCCATTCCTCTGGGTATCTGGTAAGATGGAATATGAAGCAGAACCAAACCCAGTGGCCTGGGTCCTTTTGAGGGCATTTGGGACGTTCTTTTGATTGCCCTCGACAGGGCGATGCTCGGTGGCAGGAGCAGGGTTGTTCTGAAGCTCACTGCCGTTGCCCTTCTGTCGCTTGGACTTGGAGGAGAGATCCAGTGGCATTTCCCTCTCCTCGACAGAGCACCCTACAGCGTGCTCCTCTGTAGTGGATGGAGATTTCAGTTTCAAATACGCTAATGGCGTCTTGTCAACACTGCGGTAAGCAGGACCTTTGTCCATGAGGTTCAGTAACTTATTTTGAGTGGTAACACTGGCCAGTGCAGGGCTGCAACAGATGGCAGCCGAGGGGGAGACGGTGAAGTGTGTTGGAGGCGCTGAAGTGGGCGGCTGGGGCAGGATTGGGACGGTGATGCTGGGGGAGATGGCTGAAGCGGCACAAGTCTTCTGCTCGACTCCTAGCTTAGAATTTTTGCTACTGGACGTATCGCATCGGAGCTTCGTCGACGGTGGTCTCTTTTCGGAAGCGGGGCCTCGCCCTGCTGGGAAGTGGTAAGGGTATGTGTGCAGTATTGGGGCTACCGCTGGGCTCTGGGGGCACTGGGGGTTTTGCTGGGCAGCCTCAGGCATGGGTACCTTCTGGAACTGGCTGGCTGTGGCTTTTCTCAGTGCAGCGATCTGCCCGGTCCCTGGTGGCAGGGTGATCTTGCAGAGTGGGGAGGTGAAGTTGGAGGAGAGGAACAGAGTCGAACACTGGAAGCCAGGGGGTAGGCTGATGACTGAGGGGGTAGGAGAGTTGTTCTTTTTATTCAAACCTATTCCCCCGTGACCTGCATTTACAGGGTTTTCAACAGCAGCCTTTTTCCCGCCAGTCCACGGATGAACAGGGTAGACCCCGGCTGCAGCACCGTCGGCCTTGGCCTTGTGGCACTCGGCTCTCTCGTGTAAAGTGGAATTCATGGCCGACTGGCCCAAGACTGGGGTATGATGGCCCTTTTGGGAGGGGGGAAGGGCGTCAGAGCAGTGGTTGGAGTGAGTGGCCTCGGAACAGGCGTCTGGGGTCTTGCAGTCTGGGGCGGTTCTAAGCTTTCCCTGTTGGCTGTGCGGCACGTCTCCTCTGAGCTCGGGGGGCAGCGTCTGCGGGGGGTTACCCACCATGGTCCCGGACGCCCTGGTCAGAGCTCCGCTCTCTCTGCTCACTGTACCTCCATCCCCTATATTCATTGGAGAGGGATCCACCTGTAGACATTAACAGTAACAAAAGTGAAAGGCTTTCCCCCTCCTCCATAGACACTTGGTTATTTACTGCTGTGTTTACAAAGCCCCAAGCGTCCTAGAACAATAATCACTCCTATTACAAAACTGGTAAATACAGCCTGACACTAATTCAACACAAATTATATATTTAGAAAATCTTGTTTATATTACATTGGGGTTGATTGTGTTTTCTTGTGGTAATGCACAAAAATCCCTTTTTATTATTCATTTTGGGCATATAAATACCTGCATATGCGTTCTTTTAACACTGCATTCCTCAAGGATGGTGAGACTTCAAGTGAAAACTGAAGGAAACTGTCTTCTGTGTAGAACCAGGCACTAAAAAAAAAAAAAAAAAAAAAAAAAGAACAGTCCTGAAAATGTCTGTTCTTCTTTACATGAATATCAAACACTCACTTCTTCTCACACAATGTGAGAAGGAATTCTGCTGCAAATGTACAAACATGCAAGATTGCCACCATACAACTATTTTCTTTAATCATGTTAACAGGTATTTTTCACTAGATAAACACAAAAATTGGCCAGTGACCAATTTTGTTTTACATATTTTTGTTCTTTCATTCCCGAAACTCTATGTTTTCTTCAAAGTTTTGACTTTCTAGGGTTGGTTGACCTTAAAGTTCCTCAGAGATGAGTGCAACCCAGTAACCATGCAGAAAAAGGCTTAGGTTCTGAATGACAGTGCTTGCTATTAATGTGTTTTGATAACTTTTAATTCTGTAAAACACATGGTCTTTATGGTTGTTATATGGACAAGGCACAATGTCCCATTTTCACTTCAACTGTTGTGTATTTGCATATTTACACAATTCCTGTTAAAAATTAAGTGCAATTACTGAATAGCAAAAGGACATTGTGGGATTCCTATTTCACCCTGTGTCATGAGAAATGCTTCTCATCGAGCAATGACTACCAAACTTCCTGTGAGTGAGAAATGGTTCCTTACAATAAATGTCACAATTTCCTAAAAGTTGCAGTTCAGTGCAGGAATGGAAAGACAGCATGCAACATATGCGTCGCAGTAGGAACAGAACTGATGTACGGATGGCATCTTCCTGCAATATCTTTCAATTTCTCACACATACACACATTTTAGAGGGGCCTAAAAAGACATAAGGAAAGATTATGTGTGTACAACTGAACAGGAAGTCATGCATGACAATTCTCTGACAAGAGACTTTGTCACTGCTTCATTTTAGCATAAAATGTGCAACGTGTTGAAAACAAATCTGTCACTCTTTTAAATCCAACTAATTTAACAAGCTCCAAGTCATCCAGGCAGTGCCAAGCCAGGAACCTCGCAGCAATACATAATTTCAAGCCCAACTCAAAGAGCCCAAAAATCTCAGTTCCTTCTCTGCTTGCATGCTCTCCCTGCGCTTCTCACGCCCCAACCCTGACAGTGCCTGTGACAGCAGGCCCCACACTAAAGGAAGGTGGGTGGAGGTGGGTTTACATCTGTGATCAGTCAGTGACCTTGCTCATCCTACGCTCATGTAGAGGAGGGAAGGAGTGGCCACAGCCTCGTCTCATTCACAGAACTACAAGAAGGGGGGCTAGGACAGAGAGAGAGAGAGAGAGAGAGAGAGAGAGAGAGAGAGAGAGAGAGAGAGAGAGAGAGAGAGAGAGGCGATGCAGGAAATGACTTGAGAAGAGCAGAGAAGCTGGAGGGAAGGGACACACAAAACAGCACTTTGCTGGTTGCTTCAGTGCCACTACGGGCAGCAACATTCCTGACAAAGCACCAACAGCAAAACCCATCTTTATTGAAGCAATCAGGGAGAGGGGAGGGAAAGAGAGAGGGCAGGGTGGAAATCCTCAAACCTCTCAAACCATCCTCTGAAAAGCTCACCTTTTTGGAGGTTAATTGTAGCGCCAATTAAGGACGTTTGTTTGTAAAGGTGGACTAAAATATCACTCTGGCTTCTGGGGTCCTCTAGTTTCCTATACAACTGCCAGCAGGTTATGGAAATATAAACCAGAAAGGCCTAAAATGCTGTTTTAATATTCATCATGAGAAAAAACATCAAAATATTCGAACACCACACAAAATAGAATCATTCGATATTGAAGAGAGAGCGCGTGCGATATGCGCCCTTTATCCAATGTGGGAATAAGCATCTCGGGATGACCAGCCCGGGCAATTAGTTCGCGAGTGAATGCACGTTCTCTCTTGATATGGAAACACCAAATAGCTGGCGAGTTTGGCAGCATTTTCCCAGAGTCCAGAAATGTACATTCTCTCGCAGCAAAAGTGGTGCCTGTGTGTGTGCTGATGACTGGATGTGCGTTTTCCCCTCTGGATAATTACGACTTTTTGTGATGAGTGCACCGAAGGCAAGGCAATTAAACTCATAAACTGACCAGTGGATAACTACTTGGCAGATGATCATTAGGATATAGCCAACACCTAATGTATAGTAAGAAGAAAGCAACTCCCCAGAAATACTGTGTGACAGTGGAGCTAGTAAGTTAATCGACTAAAGAAATAGATCGTTTCTTTTTTTTTGTCGGGTAATCAAATGGATCAGTCGTTTCACATCATAACTGTCAATACATTCTTAGCCATTACGCATTATAGTCTTTGTCTCCGATCTATATGAAAGTATAGAGGACAACGACACTGAAGTAAGACATCCATGTCCAGAAAACCCAAGTGCCTTCCTCTAGACGGGAGCTGCTGCTCGATCCCTCCCGGTCAGTCGGCAGCGCTGCCTGAAGCCCATATGCACAAAGGAGACGCATCCGAGTGACAAGTCTGCGATAGATGATGCAGAAAACATAGTCACGGTCGACGACAGACGAGTGGTCTATATTAGGAAAAAATATTCCAACGTGAGTGTAGGCCAATAGGGTGATTATAAATGGTCTTTTTCGTGACCATGTTTTTGCTCAAACTCCGACCAGCCCACTCGCTCGTTCGGGCTGGCGAACAATCGTATCACACAATACGAGGACACGCCAGTTCTCAGGTAAAACGAAATGTTCAGTGAGTCAAGCGTGGTGCAAAATAATCACAGTTTCGGCAGTGATCGCATCTACTGGAAAAGGTGTGATGCATAGGTTCTCGTGTGTTCCTGGGGAGATGTCTTTACAAGACGACTGACAAACAGCATTTCCTTTCCCAAATCGAACACATCGTATGCACATACTCGCAAGACCACAATGAGCCAAACTACACGACACGTTCCCCCCAATCCGTTGGCCAACATCAACGCAGCGCTAAATAGCCCTGAGCAAACATTCCAAACTCCAATAACCATCTTTTTCAATCCGTCAATAACACCACGAGGCCGGTCAGTTTTTATGACGTCTTTTGCCGATAATAAGCTCGTAGGGAAAGGCGAGTGAATGTCAGACAATATCAAGAGGTTGACATCGCCCGCATGAGGAAACATCGCACTTTGCCTGCCTCTCGTGCTCATTCCCTCATGAAGTGTTAGAAAACTAACAGAATGTTTAACAACAATGCAGCACTCAACTTATTATTAACTAGCAACAGTAACGCGTGCGATAAACAGAGAACAGCATGTAACCTTACTTAGCCAAGATGTTTGAAATAACACGGACAAATTTCAGATCTCTGCGCAGCGAAGTCTCCCCGAAGCGACTATCGGTCTGCATTACACATTGCTGGGCAATGTTAAGACAAGCCGTCTCCGACTGTGTGACACGAAAAATGTCTAAGACAGTCTCTGTACGGCCCATATCGTGGCGTCTCTGTATTGAAAAATAATAAGACCCAGACGACAGAGACCAAAAGCGGTTTCTTTCGTCTACAACACTGAATAATTCCAAAAGGTAATTAGCGAGCCAGATAACGATGTCAAATTGCAGAAACAACCACCAACCCGCTCGTCCTGCGTAGAGATGATAAGCATATAGGAGATGAGCGAATTTCGCGTTTCGGGATCTCCGCCGTTGCAGTCCACTAATCTCGTCGGTTTTCGGTTCTGAAAGTCCAGGGGGGTTTCGTCAAGACAGTCCGTACCGTATCTGTCTCTGGTCTGGTGGGAGAGAGGGGCAGATGGAGGATTTTCAAAATGGGATTTGTAGTATTCCGCTACACACGCCCTGGCTTTGGTAACCATAAGAAGGGAGGAGTAGGGACTGCAGGTACCAGCATGCAATGCTACAGTCCAGCCGCTCAAGGGGAAAGGGGATCGCAACGGTGCGCTAAACTGAGAAAGCTTAGCTAAGTAGCAAAGTGAAAATACACATAGTATTTGATAGAACATGTAATAGTAACGAATTGAATTGTGAGTTTAAGAAATGGAGACACCCGAGAAGCCAACACAAAGACTTCTATTTTATGGATAGGCGAGGCGCAACGTAGAGCCTCTCCACGGGGTCAAACAGAAACACATACACACATTGAAAGAGTTTTAGGGAGGTAGAGGTGGTGTGTCCAAACACTGCAATGTAATTAACCACATGCGGAGGCGAGGAGGTGGCTAGGGTTAAGATATAACTATCCTGCTGCAACAATTCCCCTGGTGGTCTTTCTGCTGACTTCTTCAACAGACTACATGTTGCTTTCCCAAGAGGGTCAGTGATGCCTTTATTGTAGCGTTGTGGCTTCTGTGTGACTTCCAACGTGACCTCATTCAAAAGCTTTAATCTATGGCCCAAGACGACCAGAAGTTTGAGCCTAACCACTACTCGCAGGAGTCTGTTAGACTTCAACCAATTCATTTGGACTACCCCCACTGCCTATTCACAAATGAATTTGCCTTTGAGGAGAATTAACGTTATAACGTTAATAGTCCTCAGGTCTCCCCGAGCACATGTTTGTGACAAACTCTTTAGATTATGCGGTTATGCGCATGTCAAAGTTTGGTAGAATTCATAACATGATTAGACCTTAATTCAAAAGCATCGAGCTGAATGGCTGATCATGAAATCTTTTTGCCAACCAAACCATCACAGTAATATCAAAGTTGCAAATAATGGGTAAAGGTCACTCACAGTCCTATCATAGATTACAGTAGTCTCGTTCATTTACAGAGTTAAGGCTTTTTATCAGTGGGTTACTGTCTTTGAAACTGAAATTACTTGTGTGGTGAAGCCAACCACTCATTCAATTTCATATTTTGAACACCAGTGTTCAATCAGCTATTTAGTGGCATTAATAATCTTACAAGAAGTAAAATAATCTAAACATTAATTAGGCCTACAATATTCATTATTGAATTTCATTTCAGGAGCCTTATTGTACCCCTCCAGAGCAAAGGCAAATGGATAAGCAGTCTCAAATGAAAATACATTTTAGACATTTTAAATTAACCATGTTGCAGTGATAAACCTGTATTAAAACTGAAAGTAAGTAAGGTTCCTAATTTAGCCTACTCAATTGTGCCAGATGGGCACAAAAAGAAGACATCTTCATGGTAGACTTGGATGAGGGCATGTAGTATTTAACATAAGTGTCAGTGTTTCACATTACGTTGAATCACTGACCTGTTGTCAATACGTTATACTAGTCAGGTGATGAAATCCATTACCTCACCTTCCCTTGAGGTTTTCCTTAATAACTTAAGTATATGTCATGGAAACACAACATATTATTTTTAGTGTGACTTTCTTACCATGTCTGAAGCTAAAGTCTGGGAGTGCCATGTTGGAAACAATCCCATCTCTTTCAAAATCTTTAATAAAGATTTCAAATGAAAAATGTAACAGATGTTAATTAGGCTACTATTTTTTTTTTAAATTTAATTAGAAAATAAATGAAACTTTATTTTTTTGTGTGAACTCAACTGATACTCAACTGTACTGCCCATATACTGCAACTACTGAATCTAAATGCACTTGTGGATTGATCAAAGCAAAACTGGATGAAGTAAAACTTAAGATCTTATCAGGTGAGGAAAAGGCATGTTATAATCAATTCTGCCTAATATTTAGAGAAAATGTTGGATGATATTCAAGATCTCAGGTTCTTTCACAGTAATTCAGTCTGATGCTGTATCACACATAAGGCCCTCACACTGAAGTGACAGGCAAGAGCTTCAGTTCCTGGTGTCTCCTGTCTAAACAAAAGCTACCATGTGGCGTGTGAAAGCATCAAAATGATCCACCAGTGTTTTGAGTTAAGATCTTGCTCATTGTATTAAATTATCGAATAGAGTTTGTCTTATCCTTGTTTAGACTTTAAACTTTGCTTGTCATTCAAAATTAGAGCCCACACCTTAGTGGGACTGAGAAACTTTAGTCAGCACACACACACAAATCAACCTTACTTAAAATGTGTTCAATTGCAGTGCAGTGTTCTGCAAATATCCCAGGTCCTGCCTATTACATCTGGGCAGGCAAAAGGACAGGGGCTATACATCATCACATCCAGGGCTACCACTATTATGTTCAGGGTGACAGTAATGTCTGGTAAGTAAATAACATCCATATAACAATCTTCTGTTTAAAAAGATTTCTGTTTAAAAAGAGTTTCTTTCTCCAGGTGTGACTTCTGAATGCAGAAAAAAAACAGGTAAAGCTAAAGAAAGACCAAAAGTGCATTCAGCTCAAATATAAGGAATGGCTACTTCGTAAACCACTTTCTGTCGTGAATCTGTTTATAATTCACCGTCCTCACTGCCTCCCCACATTCTCTTAACACTGACCTTCACTCCCTTATTCTATCTCTTCTTTCATCCTGTCATGTTCTCTCTATGGTCCTGCCAGCGTCACTGCAGTGTTTTGCATCAGACTTACCCCACCTTTATCATCACAGCATCAGATTTTTAACCTCTGGATTAAAAGGACCTAATCTAAATCATCTGCCCCCCCTCGCATGTCATATATGATGTCTCCATGAGCATCAGAAATGCAAAAATTCATCTTCTATGTTGACAACTTTAAATGAAAAGGATACAGAGCAGACGTATATCCTACAAGAATTCTCACAAGGGTCAGAAACTGACGGATAGGCCTAACCCTTATACACTTACCCCAAACACATGCTTAACACCCTAAGCAACTTTTTCGGGCACCAATCTGTTTGGAATAGTAATAGTTGATCTCTGATGCCATATACAACTGTTATAGCCTACCTGGAAAATATGGGCGCAGTTCTAGCAATATAACTCTCTCTCATGCCCGCTCGCCCTCTCTGTAATTGTTGAGATGTGCACCTGGCACCAGGATCATGGTGAATAGTCAAGATTCGGTCATCATTTACTTGGTAAAGTCAACAGCGAGTCCGCAGCATGTTTGCAATGAAAACAACAGAATAGAACACAAGAATTGCCCACTGGGAACGTAGACCATCTCCGTGTATTGTAACTGAGCAGTTAGGTTTTTTGTATTTTGCGCAGCCTAGGGTTACTCTTGGAGGGTAATCCAGACAAAATAGACTCGGACAGCCTATGTGCAAGGTCAAACGGGAAGAGTGGAGTGACTAAACTTAAGAAGGGGGGCAAACCGAATTTGTTGCCACCGGGGCAGTTTCACACACCTTGGCGCCCGATGTTTACACCAGGAAAGAACATGACGAAGACACAGGAGGTCAATGGGCCAATTCTGCTGAGAAAGCATGTGTTGCAAACAAATGGCATTCACCAGGGCATCGCTTGCTTCTATTAAGCAGGTATCAGGTTGTCACATGCGTTATAACTTTTCGACTTTTTAATCCCACAATGGAGGGAAGGAAATTTTAGCCTACTTTGTCTGAATAAATAAATCTGCCAAATGACGACCTATTCCACGAGTTCACGAGTCCAGCGCTGATGTTTTTGTTTTAATAATGATTTAGTGAATACAGCGCAATTGTAAAGTAGGCTATAGCTCGTCTCCGTGGCAGGTTGTTGATGTCTTTAACAGTGATGAAAAGCGAAATAGATATGCTATTTAGCCTATTTCGATATTATCAGACGACTGTCTGTCAGCGATAGCATGGCTGGCGAGCACAAACGTTTCAAGTCTTGATAAACCACCGTGACATGGCCAAACGACTCTAACTGAAGGTGAGAATGCACCGTCGATTGTTGGTCCGCAAACCTCACGTGCACAACGTTAGCAGGAACTAGATTTACCCGAGACCGCTAAATGGCAGGCGAACAGAGGCATGCGATCCCGGCAGTGACCGACTGCGCGAAGCTTCCCCAATTATCGGGTAGCCTCCCCGCTACTTGTCGAACGTTCTGTTGAAGTCAATAGCTTCCACTAGGATAGCTCAGTTTTGTAGACAGATGTGAACTGTTTTAACTGTTTTGGTAAACATGATAGGCCTGCATAAAATCAGTATAAAGTCCAGCTTCTGAGCCCGATTGGATTGGACAGCACCGTTTAATGTGGTCCAAGGCCTTATCAGTGTTTAAGCCTAGAACGACAAAACATATATCATAAAATACGACCAGAAAGCACAATCTAGACCAGACCAAATGCGATCACGTTGGGCCAACAATACGATGGAATTACATCTGGCCATTGGCGAAACTCTTAATTGTCTTAAAACTCCTCTCCAGCCCAAATTGCGTAAAGGAAATGGCAAATTAGACCACGTTAGAAATTTCGACCCAGTCTTCTGGAACAGCCTCCCAAACCCTCTCCGTTATGCTCCTCCGATACCCTACCTACAGATGACAGGTTGAATGTAGGATGCAACGATGTCTGATGCAGACGCGTTGAAAATAATCAACGGTCACATGCGGTAGCCTAGGCTACTCAACAAGCGCAGTCAGCTCATTCCCAGTCAGTACAATATTTAGCCGTCTCTTGTGTCGGTCTCCAAATATTCTCAATAATATAGTTCACCTCCGACACGTTTAGGCTACCCTGAAATTTGAGTAGAGCTGCCCTCAATAGTTGGTGGATATTGTATAACCCCCCTTACGATGCGACTAAACATATCAAGTCATATTACTGTAACAGGGCTTTGAGTTTAGGGCACCCGTATGAAAGTATAAAGTTTAGAGAGTTGACAGTCGCCCTCCATGGCGTTGTGCAATGCCCCCTTTAATGCCCCCTCGCTCGCCAGTAGCGCCTTTGTTATTAGTAATCGCATGGTATTGCGCCGCCTTACCTTACGCCCCAAATGGATTCCCTTTGGGTTTCTAAGTGAGCTTCAATCACCAATACCAGGGGGGGGGATTCGAAGTTGTGACTTTCGGCTCAGGCTAAAGTGTGGTTTTCAAGTGTATTTAATCCTGTGTGATATTTGGGTTTCTCCTCTCGATCTTCCCTCTTCGCCAGTTTTCAGACCGCAGCAGCTGGAGAGGAAAATCGCGGACCCTGGGTCCTAAAGCCGGCTAACTCCTGGCTACAGGTGAATAAATGCAGGTTGAGGCCGTCCGAACACATAGGCTACGCTACATGCTTCGGTATCGTAAATCGTTAATGGCTTTAAAAATAATGCTAAACTCCTTGATGTCAGTGTCATCAAAAACGACCAAAGCCTTTATTTTATTATTTATTTTAAGAATATTTTATTATTCAATTGGTTACTGGAAAACTGTTTGTAGCCATCTTCTATGGATAACAAATAGCCAAATAAAAATTATTCTATTTCTGAGGTTCCGGCATTTTTAATCATTAATAGCTACTCCATTAAAATGTTACTGATAGGCCTACCATAGGACTATCAATACGTCAACATTCCAACTGTATGGCATTGCCTATAGTTTTAGCATTTATCCGTTGTTTATTCCCTTAATACTAGTGGGGAAAGTATGGGACCGATTTTAAAACAGTAGCCTATTGCAAACCTTGTGTGCCATGGCAAGGTTTTGTGCAGACGTTCTCTATTCGATGTGCCTCTCCATGGTTTGTACGTAGGCCTACAAGTCTCTCCATTGTCAGCCTGAAACTTTTGCCCTCTCAACTAGGCTACAGCCAGTCTCTGCAACGATCATGTAACATGATCGATTTGTGTCTATTTTGGCTCTACAGAATTCGTAACTGTCTACCGTTGAATGCACTTGAATTGGTTTTACCACTTCCCTTTTGTTGTTTTGGCGATTCTATTGTTTTGCAACAAATTGTAACCTAATGGGAAAACGTTTGCATCTTGTATTCACAGGGTGTCGTACAACGTGACTATTTCCAGAGCATCAACGGGGCCTAAATGGCGATGATTCCGTCAGCTGTCAATCAATTTTAAAAGTAGCCTAAAATTGGTCCAGGTTGATAAAAGCTTTATTGGATTTGTCTTGACGCTCTCTTTTCACAACTGTGTGGTACAGCTAGGCTAAAAGTTATGAAGCACTAACCAGCCGATGTTAGGGTACTGACACAAGAAACCAGTGCTTTATGCCAGGGACATCGCTGAGGAGAGCAGGCCAACTTGCATTAATTGTCCTATGAACATGCACTTATCGGCACGTGCACGCCTTGATACCTTACTCGCTGATTTGAGGCTTGCGTTGACTTCCACTATCATTCAGTGCTCTTCACGCCGAATTTACCCATAGGCTTCAATGGCTTGCATTGAGAGCGGCGTTACATGCAGTTGGCCGAGACGGCTACATTTGTTGCTCTCATCGTCTCTCTTCGTTACATTGTCTCTCAAATGTACATGGCATGCATAGACTGCATACAATGTTTCACTCATAACAGCAGACGCTGTAGCATATGGTCGCGATGAAACTGCACTCATCACAGACCCTTGACATGCTACATACCCTATCATGTTATAGCACGTGCAAGGCGCGTGTTGGAAACACGAGAATCTGTTTCGTTGTATTACAGCCATAATCTGTCTTGGCAATAACAGTTGGTTATAACTGGACAACATCGTCGTAACATTAACGTTAACCAGATTGGGAAGGCTAACGAAGAGTGTGGCAGGAAAATTTGCTCTTGACCACACTCTGTATTTGTCTATTAGGTCACTTTAGGTTGGTGGTATATTGTTGTTAACCCAAATAAACCTGTTTATGTCGATCTAATACAACATGTGTGTATCTGCACGTTTATAAGGTATCACTATTCCCTGTTTTGACCACAAGGTTCCATAGTGTAGCGGTTATCACGTCTGCTTTACACGCAGAAGGTCCTGGGTTCGAGCCCCAGTGGAACCAGAGTTACTTTTGTCTCGTTACCACTTCTGGTGATTCCATCCATTTCACAGTAACCTAGTGGCGATAAGGGAAAACCATAAAACAAATAGCCTAGCGTGCGTTGACAGAATACGCATGTCTACACCGCAACATAAAATTATGTCAACAATGACTATGCTCATAGACAAAATATGGTATGCCTCACATTATTCCCTCAATGGCATCAAGAGGGGAAAAGACTGCGGTCTGAAACACTACAATACGATCGACATTTAGGCTAGTCTATCATTTGAGATGAAAATACGAGGTCGTTCGATATCCCCTGTAATGGGGCGCCATCTGCTGTTCAAATAAATCTGTTGTAGAGTTTTATTTGTTCTCTGATGCACCGTTAGCAAATTTAAAATTGGCTTTGCATGTTTGTCTGGCAATGAGGCCTTACAGACCATTTCCCCCAAAACACAAGAGCGAATCACAACAGAGTAGGCATGTGACAGGCTTGATTCATCATAGCCTACATTAGCCTTGGCTGTGGTCAATGACAAAACTACAATCATAATATATTCGAACATAACCACTGCAATTGAGTTGTGGTTTAAGAGAAAGACTTTTTTAAGAGCTTTGGTGAGAGTTTAATAATCATACTTGTAGCCTACTTCAGGTTACACATTACACTGGAAATGGGATGACCTCTGTCTGGATTCATCCAGACAACATGATAGATGTACTTAATCTGTTCAAAGACCTTGTGCTGTGCTGAGCGATATGTTCTTCATGAAGTAAAGTTAGGCTAGATAGGCAATTGATTTAAGACCTGCTAAAACTATGCATCAGATCTAAGTATTTTCCCTGCAAAGCCACATTGTCAAGTATCCTAATATGACTTGCGATTAAGATCATATTTATGGATTTTTGCATTTTATATGTTATCAACTTGTTCTAATATTTACCATCTGTTCATAGACTAGGCCTACTCACGAGGAGGAGTTGATGGGCCGAAATTCTTTGCGCTCCAACCAAACCTTTAATTTGCTGAAAAGAGAGCCCCGGAAGTGGTCACAATCAAAGTGGTAGTGATTCCGTGTCAAACGGCAAGTTGCTTCCCTCAAAACATGGCGAATTTAGCCGCTGCCGCTGCTGCTGCTGCAGCAAGAGATCCAGCTGTTGACCGTTCTCTGCGTTCGGTATTTGGTATGTAATATTACATCCACCTCTTGTGTGGTATCGGTATCCATGGGAAGTTGTAGTGTGTGAAATACACAACGTTATGTGTAAGATTCTTGTTAGCTAGCTAGCTAGGACGCTAATTAAAGTATCCAGCTAACCATAATAAGCTCGACTCGGCAGAACGCTAGTTTACTGTTTACTACAAGCGTTTTCAATGGTGTTTGTTTACTATACAACAATATTAAATTGTCCAGAGCTTATTAATGTCATATATGGGCATGGTAGAAGAATGTGACCATGCGTTAACTTTCAATCAGGTAGCCTTTCCTATCTAAGTAGTTTGAATGACGTTAACGTACCTAGACTTCTTACCTTACGTTACCTAACGTTAGATTTCTTGGCTACGACATTGCTGACGTGAGATACAGAGTATATTTTTTTTTTTATCAAAGCTTGCTTTCCTGATTCATATTTTACTTGTTTAGTGGGAAATATACCCTATGAGGCCACAGAGGAACAACTGAAAGATATCTTCTCAGAAGTGGGACTTGTGGTGAGCTTCAGGTAATGGTCAAATCCTGTGCACTACTAACCTTACAGTGTTGTAAGAAAACTCATTAGAGTTCGGTTGTTGCAGCAGGACTTAGTCTTCTGCAGTGATGTCCTACATATAAAGTCCACTTTTTTTGTTTGTAGGTTAGTATATGACAGAGAGACTGGTAAGCCAAAGGGATATGGCTTCTGTGAGTATCAGGACCAAGAGACCGCCCTTAGTGCCATGCGGAACCTGAACGGGAGAGAATTCAGCGGGAGAGCTCTACGAGTGGACAATGCTGCTAGTGAAAAGAACAAAGAAGAATTGAAAAGTATGTGTGTGTGTCACCTTTAAAATGTCTCAAAGAATGCCAACTAGCATGGGCTTAAGAACGCTTCTAACCGCTGAGTTGAAAGCCTGGGCTTTATTTGTCTCCCATACGGTGGGCGTGTTGGCAGGGTGGAAGGTTCGAGATCCATGAGCGGTCAAACTGACCTCGGTACTCATTAATTCATCAGTAATGCATGGCCTTGTCCTTCATGATTGGATGTGCTCCTGTTCAAACAGCTTCAAAGTGTTTCTATATAAAAAATGTTTTGGAAAGTGTTTCTTAGAGTGCCAAGATTGCTCAGAAGGGACATATTTGTTAATTTCATCTAGAAATACCAATGACCGCAGCAGTCGTTTGTGCATTTCTGAAGCAGCAAACCTTACATGGGGATTCAAGGTAGGAACCTGTTGCAGCATGTACCTTTTGAAGTCCAGTCTATAGCTGTTGTGTCCTCCTCAGGTTTGGGGACAGGCGCCCCCATCATTGAGTCCCCATATGGTGACAGTGTCGGCCCAGAGGAGGCTCCTGAGTCCATCAGCCGAGCCGTGGCCAGCCTGCCCCCGGAGCAGATGTTTGAGCTCATGAAACAGATGAAGGTGGGTCAAGGAGGGACTGACACTCTCGCTTTTCTCCTGCACAATTATACAATTGGTGTCATGCATTGCACATTTCAAGCAATTAGTTAGTTTGTTTATTGCCCCTTTTGTTTTCACAGTGGCCTTGCCACATAGGCATAAGCATATAGGACGTGTACAGTACATAAGCACATATGACTAACTCATCATATCAGATGGAAGACACAGAAACAAACACATTTTAGAGGGGGCATGTGCATCTAGTGTGGTTAAAACACACTCAAGAACACATTATACATAGGCTTCAGTTTTGTTGAAGATGGAGTGTGCTTTGTTGCATCTTACATGCATGGATGGATGATTGCATGGTTGTGTTATGTTCGCGGCACAATCTAGAAGCCTACTTTTGATCGGCTACACTGGTTGCGTACAGCTGCGTTAAGTCAACAGCAGAACAACATCGTTTGGAATTGGCAGTTTTCCAGCACCGTACCGTCTTGACACAAGCAGTTTATTTAAATTATCAAACGTTAAGTAGCAGCCACTTGTTCAGTAGGACTTATGAATTATAGATACATTATAGCTGAAATATTGTTATTTTTCCATAGCAACAGGTCTTGAAACTAGATTTATTTAATTTACATAGTATATCCATAAATGGTTCACAACGCACTTCAAAACAACTTCAGATAGTGTTTCTATGCAATAGCAGCACATAGGTTTCCTTACATCAAAAAATGAAAGTCTTAAGTTGCGGCTTGGATGCGTCTGCACGTAGCGCTGCCGCAACTGGTGTAGCAAGTTTCATTGATTATAGTGGAACCTAATTGTTACAGCAGATGCTGCTTGACTTAACGCAACTGAAACGCATCCAAAACTGTACAGAGGATTTGTTAATGTCATCAGTAGCACCTGTGCTTGCCTTGCTGTTTTCTACCCAAACATTTCTACTGTCCTCTGATGCTTAGTGCAAAATGAGGGCTACAGTTTGGCCAAACAGACATAGCATTGATGTCATCAATTTGAGTCTGTATTTGTTTTTCTTCAGTTTGACGGTGTGTGTGCCTAATTTAATAATTGAACTCCTTGTGTAGATTAATTATGACAAACTTTGTTCTGATACCTGTCCTTTGTCTCACCTGTCGTCGTAGCTGTGTGTCCAAAACAGCCCCCAGGAGGCCAGAAACATGCTGCTGCAGAACCCCCAGCTGGCCTATGCCTTGCTCCAAGCACAGGTGGTCATGAGGATCGTGGACCCAGAAATCGCATTGGTATGACAAACCAACTTTATGACGATATGAACATATGACACTGGCAAGCTATCATTAACGTATTTGGAAGTGTGAACCTGGAAGTCTGTGAAAGTCAGTGTCCAAGGTTGACCTCCCCGACCATTTCTCTTAGGCCCAAGCGTTTGTGTCTCATCTGAGAGAATGAAAGACTGGTTATGGGCAAAAGGTTAGCAGCACATTCATGTACTACACAAGTATATGCCTGTTAATCCCCTTTCTCTTTTCCCCGGGGGCAGAAAATGCTCCATCGCCAGGCTCCAGTTCAGCCCCTGATCCCCGCCAGTCAGGCGGCCCCGGCCCCAGCCACCAGCCAGCCCATGCCTCAGCCCAACGTCCCCGTCTCCCAGCCCCAGCCCATGGTGAGCAGTGAACACCCCCTCTCCACTCAGACACTAACCCAAAAACGGCCTGAGTTGCATTGTTTTAGTGACCGCTGATAGACTGCATTCAGTTGGTCCAGTCATCATTTTTGAGATTTGAGATTTGTAGGTGCCTGCTGCAAATGAATAATGCTCTCTTCATGTCTTCTTTCAAGACTTTATGTCTCTGATTTTTATGTTTTCATAGCATATAGTCTGGTAGCAGTAGTTCCCTTGCTGTAAGAGTGGTTACGGTCTTAGCCATTAGTGTGCGTGTGTGTTAGTGTGTCAATATGAGTCATGGAAATGTGAGATATTTTGAGTGGTCAGAGGAGTAAGAAAAAAACAACCTTTACCACAGTTCCCATTACCACAGTGAGCTTATGGGAGATGGGTGTTTTTCACTTCCCAGTCTTTCCCTGCTTGACTCTTGTTGTCTGTGTGTGTGTGTGTGTGTGTGTGTGTGTGTGTGTGTGTGTGTGTGTGTGTGTGTGTGTCCTGGTGCAGCCTGGGATGCATGTGAATGGAGCCCCTCAGATGATGCAGCCTCCACAGATGGGCGGAGTGCCAGGACCCATGCCAGGGCCAGGACCAGTGGGACCAGCAGGTAAACTCCTCCTCCTTTAAGCAGAAAGCCTTCAAGGAAAATTCCTTGACAGCGGTTTGTTGTCAAGAAATATCAAACCGCGGTCCGATCGATGTGAATGAAGCATTCTAGAGCATTAGAAAGAGCCGTGTAATAAAAGAATGACAGCATTTGGGACTGTGTAGATTGAATTTGCCAACTGATGGGGGCACAGGAAAGCAAAAGAGAAACAGTTTCCTTGCCCTCACCTGTCAACATTGCCTGCTGTTTAGCTATTTAGTCTATGTTGTACCAAATTCTGTTGTTCTCACATCTACCAACAGCGCTCAGAAACATCAAACTACTACTGTTCCGCCCAATGACTCAGTACACACATGAAGCGTGATTGGTCGCTCACACCCAATGGATGACCAATCACAAGCCCCTATGCCTATTTGCCACCCCCTACCATACGTCTAGATTTCTAGCTGTTGCTCACCTTTCAGCTGCTCCCTGCTGCATACAGGCAGATTGGGCTTGTCTTAGGGGACATGTGGAAGGGGAATCTGATTATTCCCAGGCCTTCTCTGTATTATTATTAGTGCTGTTTTCTAGCCCCAGGACAGTGTGGCACTGCTTCAGCATTGAGTGATGTTGGCCAAAATGCTAAATCGCATCAAAGACTGTTGTTTACTTAGGGTGTGACAAGTCTGGAGATTGACTACCTAAGCCTGTCAGTCAGTCATACAGTACAGATTTCTCATCCTGTCTGAGTCAGCCTATAGCGTTATAGACATCCTGTTGTAGATTTGCATTGCTTGACTGTCTGGGTGAAGCTTTAGACTGTCATTAATGATTGATGATCTTTTAAGATGTTACATCAGCACACCTGTCTGTTAAAGCCTTTTTCTGAATTCTGCTTACTCCGTAAAATCAAACTGAAGAGTGTAGAATGGTAAGCATCGCAATAACACGTAAGGCGTAACTTTCTGCGAGGCAGTCATTATCAAGGAATAACGAGGATGGCTCTTGAGTCACTTTGAAGGGACTTATTCCACAATATTTCCAGCCTCATAAGATATTATCCAATTTATTAAATAGCTACCTATAACAATTATCAATAAGGTGACAACGGAGCACTGTTTATCATTGTTTTCATGGTAATTTTAAGGATTAAGATAGATTAAAGAGGATCCTTGCAGAAAGTGTCCAGATGTATGACCAGCTCCATTCTTCTGTCTCTACAGGAGGGATGCAGCCGCAGATGGTCATGCCCCAGGGGGGCCCCATGCCCATGGACAGGGGACAAGGTACCCACTCTTCACACCATCTCATTTCTATGCATCTCCGCCACATAACATAACCCAAGCACATCATTTATGTGGGCTTCACACGTCTTCCACACACACACACACACACACCTTCACGACCACCAGAGCTGTGTCACACCATCGTGTATCAGATTGATCACAAGGTGTTAAGCCATGATGTTGTGTCGTACAAGTTTGTTGGGGTGTGATGCATGCCGTGTCGCACAGCTGTATGCACTGTAATGTGTTGTAATGTATAGTGTGACGTACATTCTCTTGCACGGCGTCACATTACTCGTGACTCATCTCTCTTGCTTCAGCCGCTGGTCTCCCTTCACCCTCCCGCTGGTCTCAGGTGTGTTTGTGTTTGTTGTGATTGTTCTCCTCTAGAGGGCAGCATGCGCTACTCTTTCATCTCTTTATGTTTATTTCAGTCCCCATTACTGCCTTTTACTTCAGCTGTCATGAAGGGCAGCACTCCCGAGTTCCACACCCATGGCATGTCGGTCTCATCTGTCCTGATCTGCCATGATGTTGCATTGCCCTCCAGACGTACCAGGGCCTTAGCTGACCTGACTGTGCTGTACCCCCTCCATTAGCATGGTCACTCAACCCCCCCCAACTTTCCACAACTGATCCTCCTTTCTGTGAGACAGCACTAATGCATCCGCTGAGCTCTCTCTCTCTCTTTCTTTCTTTCTCTCTGTTTTTTAATGCTGGCCCAGGAAGCCTTCAGGACTCTCCTGTGGGAGCAGCTAGCCAGGCTGCTGCCGAGCGGCCCCAAGGTATCACTGACACAGCAGCAGGGCCCCATATTGGCCGCATCGCCAGGAAAATAATACTAGACAGGACGCCCACACCTCCTCTTAGAGATATATTTTCAATGCCCCCCTCAGTAGAAGCAGTATAGTGCTCCCCTAAATGTCTAAGGAACTACCGTTGGTGGGTCTTTGGGAGACTGCTGTTGAATTGCCTTGTATTCAATACAGACATCATCACATATGATGTTTTAAGAGTGATGGCCCAATGCTATCTTCAGTAAATATGCGGACAGTAGAGCATAGGTTTCAACAGTTTATTTTTCTCAGATTTGATTATTGTTTGATGGTTTGGCTAGTTTTCTGCAAGTAAAAAACTGCCTTTAAAGGGAAGGTCTGCAAATGTGTTTGCTGATGTTTCTTTACATACATGTTTATGTAGTGGCTTCCATTACATTTTTTTACCAAGACCACACACATGAAAGAGCTAGCTAAGGTCACCTTTCCTTTCAGCATTGCTCAGAGAGTCTACAGTCTGTTGCCACTGTTTATGTGATGGGCTGCACTACACTTTTTTTTCCAGGTCACAGAAATAAAAATTTTTAAGTGTTATGCTGCTTCCTAACAAACACCCAGATTTGGTTCTGTGTGGAGTGTCTGTGACGGTTGCAGGGAACTGTGAATTTGACTGATCTAAAGTCAGTCATTTTAATCAGAAGGTGCGTTCAAATTTGCCAACACAGGTAGTTTTTAAATCCTTGGAAGTACTTGGCTAACAATAGCAAACAAAGGCAAATAGTGTGAGGAGGTAGCCTGACAAGCCAGACTTTAACATAAACTATAGTCTGACCACGACTGATAGATCCTTGGGTAGGACGGCAACAACCAATCAGTGCAACTAACAAGCTGATTCAAACAACGCTAAGCCCACCCAATGACTCCATGTCCAGATAGAATGTTTTGATTGGCAAAACACCACAATGCCTGAATACAACCTTAGAGCGTTGTGATTAGATAGACACCACTAAGCTCATCATAGGTAGACAACATACTCGCTGAGCAAATTCAATTTGCTACCACTAGAGTACATCTAGAGTTCTAGGGCCCAGATAGAAATGCATCTACAAGAGCATTAAATTTCATCACCATGTTCCACAACAACTTTGTCTTGCATCAATAGCCTTCTGCAAGCCATTTCTTCTGTGGTCGACATTTTTGTTTACAATTCAAAGAAGTTTTTTTTAGAACATAACTCAAAAGCGTTCAAATTTCATTTAATTTAATGCTAACATGTTTGCATCAAGCGTTTGCTTATGTTCGATGAATTTGAACACACTTCATAGTCTGGACCTGGAACTCTTTTGTGAACATTCTAATGACTGCAACAAACAACTCCCAATTTTAGAATGTTGGATTTGGTTAGTTTTTGTTGTAGCAGTGCTGGCAAAATTAACTGATTAATCACGTGATTAATCCAAAAAATTGAACTTTGAAAATTGAAAAATTGAACAAAAAAATTTACTCCGATTAATCCTGATGGATATGGTTCCACTTTCATGGCATGTATTATGTTAGATTTCAGATAGAAAATGGCTCTGCTATCAAGTCAAACTATATAAAGATTATGGCCTAGCTCCTGACTGTCCAACAACATGTTTGGGGAATCATTGGGGGTAGGGGACAGATGAAATTGCCCCATTTGAGACGAACAAAGCCAACTCTTTAGTATCAGGGCCTTTACAGGGCAACATAAGGATCCAACATACCCTAGCGTCCACATTCCTACAGTAGGAAAGGAGTTGTGATTAATCATGATTAATCATTGCAAAATGTTTTAATCGTTTGACAGCACTAAGCAGTGGTGTACAATTGGCTTTATTTAGTGAAAGGAAAGTTACGGGACTATGATGCAGCATTTGCTAAAATTATAGAAGGAGTGTAATGTGTTAGTTTAGCGTTCTTAAGCCTTTGTCATACTATTGAAGGTTTTACACAAGTCATTGTAATTGTGCATTCTCTTTGTTGATGGCCTTGCACATATTGTGGGAAATGTTAGACTTTAATCTTGATCATCTATCAAGATCGACGTCAAAGCAACTGGTTAGACTGGTGTATTGGACGATCATTTTTAAGACCGAAGATGTGGGTCGTGTTTTTAAAAAATAGTTTTTGTTATTGAAAGCGTTTCCAGTGAACAGGAAGCCTAAACGTTTCTCACCCTTATTGATATCAGGGGTTGCCCTTAGAACCAGTCGAGTGAGACGCAGTGGAGGAGTGGACTGGTAGCTGCTGTGAAATAGTGTCTGGCAGTGTGAAGAGAGGGCTGCTACAGAAACTATTTGTGCTGTCAGTCTTTCCTTTACGCTCAGGTGGCCATTGTTTCCACTCATGGGGCATTGCCGGCGTTGAGTAATGTCACATTGTTCACCCAGTACTGAGCTATGTATCGGCAGCAATGTGTCCTTAGGCAGTCTATAATTGTTGTCGAATGTTGGCAGATTTGTTGGTCTAATTTTCCTCAGGTTTCTGCAGTGACTTCTGTTGATGTTGTGTAGATGTTATGTTGTTGGTGTTGTGTAGATGTTGTTGTGTTGGTGTTGTGTTGGTGTTATGTAGATGTTTTGTTGGTGTTGTGTTGTTGGTGTTGTGTTGGTGTTGTGTAGATCTTCTGTAGATGTTGTGTTGTGCAATATGCTTTGCCTTCCCTCTGCTCAGCTTGGCTCAACTGTTTCTATTTATAAGATATCAGAAAAAAATGCTTTCCCAGTGTGTCATACTTGCAAAATTAAGGGGTACGTTTCTATCACACATTGAATCTGAATGGACAGAATATTAAAGTTGAAAATCTCTGCTGAAATACTGTACATGGTCCAGAAAACAGAGTGACTGTATAGGCATCATGTGCCATTAAACCCACTACACATGACATCTAGGCGTGGTCCTACAAGAGAGCTGACAACATGTCGATAGGTTTTCATCCATCCCCCTATTTCATTGTGTAAATTTAGGAGGTGCAAATAATGTTGCAACTCTACACTTCTTGATTACTTTGGAGTGTTATTTTATTTGAAGTGATCCCAGGTGATGCCCAAACTAAGAAAGGGAGTATGCAAAAGCAGTTAAAACATAAACAGGCATTTGGTACCACTGGAGATGGCACCACAGACATGTGGGTGTCTTGTTGTGACCCCAGTGCATCTTTTGCCACTATTATTGGCATCAAACAGGTGACATTGATTCAGTTGCTTATGCCTCCTAAGCAGACAAATTGAGATCTTTTAAGTTTACCAGATACTATTAGACATCTAGATGGAAAGAAGGCATAAAACAACACCACAACTCTGTGCAAATAGCTGCATAAAGTCTAGAGTTCTTGCATTAACTGACTTCACTCATGGTCTGCATATATCAGACTGAGCTGCATACTTTCTTTCCACAATGAGACCAGATATGCAGTGACTGAAGTGGTCATAATTGAGCCGGTGGTAATTGACTCTTTGTTGTTGTCTTTTCCCCCCTTTGTGCAGTGCCCATGCCCGACCCCCGGGCCCCCATGCGGAGCGGCATCCCTCCTCCTGGCCCCACCGGCGTTCCCCCCAGGGGCCTGCTGGGTGACGGACCCAACGATCCCCGAGGGGGGACGCTGCTCAATGTCACGGGGGATGTGGTGGAGCCCAGGTAGGTATAGCGTGACGCGCCTTGGGCACTCCGGATGTGCTCTGTGTGCACGATGGCTGCAGAATGTCTCCATTTTCACCTGAGGCCATTCCTTTGAGGCGTAAAGATGCTCCTGCTTGTTAATATTGGCTCAGAAATGAAAATCTTGACATTCTGTAGCCATTGCGCACACAGAGCACATCCAGAGTGTCCAACGCACAAATATGTGAGGGATTTATGTCTTTGTTTATTTATGCCTGTGTGTCAGAATCAATGAAATGTGAAATGTGATATTTGGAATTAAGCGCATTTATTTAAAATGATTGTTAGTATAAAGCATATGTATAACAAAGTTCCCACAGTCATGGAAAAGAATTCCATTTTCCAGTCAAAGTTGTGGAATTCAATTTTTGTTATAGCAGGTTAGGGGAAGCAGTGGGCCGCAGAATTTGATGCAACATTTTTTGATGGGTGAATGACAATTGACAATTGGTACTACACAGGCAGAATAGTGAACTGGTAACCGTGACCTCGACCAACAGGACTATGGACTGATACATAGTGGATTTCTCTTGGATGTGTCTTAATTACACATGCTGTGGCAGGGATTATTGAAGAGAATATATTTTAGCACAAAATTTAAGATAAGCCACAGCATTTTACAACAAATACAAAACTTTGCATAACAATAGGTTGTGAGAAGTAAAAAATTCTTCACATTTGTCTGTGAAAATGGGTGGGAACTCTGAACAAAACCGTCGATACTACTGTATGTGATCTGTACTATGTGTTCTGTACGTTAATGCACTGAATATAGACCACAAATCCCCTTAATCCCTGTCAAAAGTAAACCCAGGCCAGCGAGACTGGATGACTAAGAAGCCCCATGAGAATGTCAGTTGGATGCTTTAGTGTGACACAGATGGGAAGCCCGGCCCTTTGCGTCCCAATGACTTGATGTGACTAATGTGTTTGTGTATGTCGACCCAGCCGCAACTACATGCCCCCACCACACCAGGGCCCACCCATGCACATGGGACCCCCAGACATGCGCGGACCGCACGACATGCGGCCTCCGCCTATGGTTGAGCCCAGGGGCATGATGGGAGAACCCAGAGGACCAATGATGGACCAGCGAGGCCCACCTATGGAGCCTAGAGGTAATCCAGGTATATCAACGAGGAACTGCACACTCTGGAACCATGTTGATGACGAAAACAGGGCTTCCAAAATGGATGGGGAGGCTGCGGGGGTGTTGTTGAGTCTGGCACACATTGAGTTGATACCTAAGCAAAACCTTTCAAAACCTGCAGTGTGTGGGGTGTGAAAAATTTACGAGAATGCATAACTAGTATGCATAACTTAGGAACATACATGATGAACAAAGCATTTCTTTAGTGAAATATGCCCTGTGTTATTACATGTTCTTATTATAGGATGTAGTTATTACATTTTTATAGCATGCTGGGAAGTGATGGAACGTAGAGTTTAGTCTACTCTCTGGTCTGTCCTCATGGTGATGTTCTTTCCTCTTCTCCAGCGCCGATGCCAGGAGGCCGAGACCCCAGGGCAGTGGACACGCGGGGGCCCGTGGCGGGCCAGAGGGTCCCCATGTCCAGCGGGATGCCAGGACAGGTGCCAGGACTTCTCACTCTATGAAGCCTATCATACTGCCTCATCCCAGCACATGAGTGTAATAGAGTTGGACTGGAGTGACTCATGAGTTGTTAACAGCCGTGTGTGTGTGTGTGTGTGTGTGTGTGTGTGTGTGTGTGTGTGTGTGTGTGTGTGTGTGTGTGTGTGTGTTCATTGCTGTAGGGTCCTGGTATGTCAGGCGTTCCTCAGTCTGGAGGATTCAGTCCAGGACAAAGCCAGGTCTCGTCTCAAGACCAGGAGAAGGTATGCAGCACAGCAGGCTCCTCCTCTCTTTCTGTTAATATTGAAATGGGTCTTACTGGTGCAGTTAGAATTTCTGCTCCGTTCCAGTTTGAACTGATAATCAGATTACACCTCTCCCTTCTGGAGTAGGTCACGGGCCAGATCCCCCCGACAAACTCTTTTTAGCCTCATGAATATCTGTCCATTGAAAGTCAGCGTGTTCAATGCCTTTTAATACCATTGCAGTATATATTACAAAACTGTGCATTTATCCCATAAAATAGAGGAAGTTGTAGTATTTGTCAATGCACGTTCACTCACATCAAGAGGGTGTGAGTTTTTAGAAAAAGTATCGTTTTGGCTGGATGTTTTTCAAAACTCACAGCTGGAACTGTGTGCAATCGACAGTTTGTTTCCAGCACTCAAAATCACTGAGCAGACGTGGACCCAGGAGTCTTTCATGATTTCTGGAATTGTAGACCGCACCTGTGTGTGTGTGTCTGGTCTCTGATGTGTCTAGTCTTGTCCACATCAGAGGTGTGCTCTTCATTGAAAGGAGAAGGGGCAGATACTGGGCATGGTTCAGAAACATTAAAACAAGTCTAAATTCGGGTGTAAACTTATTGGTTGTAATAGAAGAGGGCGGGACATTGCAAAGTGACGATGGCACTGTCATTGCACAGTGAGCAGCGGTTGCAAGTGTGATCACCGCAGTGTCATTGCGGTTGACAATGGTGATTGTCTGGCCTCATATGAACTTGATTGGGTTCAGTGCCAGCCTGCCAGCCAGCAGAGATGCTATCAGCAAAGTATGTAGAGAAACGGGACCATCTGGCTGGACAAGATAGGACTTCTATTTGGTCCTCTAGCAACTTTGTAATTGTGATGAGTAGTTTCATACTAGATGACAATGGTCCCACGTACCACAGGGGCGTGTGCTTCCAAATGTCCTTTCAATTATAAAATCAAATCCAATCCTATTTTGTTAATCTGAGATCAACAAATGCTAACAGTAAGTGTCCATCCAGTGTGGTCAATGAGCCTTTATGAAACTCCAGATTTATCTGCATTTTAATTGGACTATATTATGTAATTTTACTGACCGGTAGCTTTTAATTACAGAATAGAGGTAGCCTAATCAGGCCTTCAGGTACAAGGAAGAGACAGTCAATGTTGAATGTTTTGCAAAAGTGTGCCTTTAGTATAGGAACACACACAACCTGCCATTGTATCCAAAAATTAAATAATTTTTGACTTAAAAAAAAAGACTTGCTGGCCTACTGATGCTAATTTTTTGTTATTATAATCTTACAGCAAGTAAACTTTATTCTGACTGTACGTTCAGACCGCCAGCGATAAATTGGCAAGAGTCGCCGAAGACTCCCAAGAAACATCGCTTGAGCACAGCAAACAAAACGACAAAATTGCCCATGACGTTGGCATTCAAACGTTCGATCCTGCTTTTCTACAGGCGTCTCAGCAGTAAATCGTCATTCTGATTGGTAATCGCCCAACCGCATCATAGCTCATTACATAAAGTTAACCGAAGTTTAACTTGATTTTATCGCCCAAGTCGCCCAATGCGCCTGCCACCTTTGTCACCCAAATCGCCCGTCTCCATACAAAGTCAATTACTTCTGTCGCCCATGTCGCCTGAATCGGTCTCGGTCTGAACGCACAGTAAGGACCCAGATCTAAGACCAGATTATCCAGTTTCGTTGCCAAAACGTTTCTGTTTATGGCAATTTATTACCAATGCTTTTTAGTGTTCTCATGCTGTTACGTCACAATGCTATGAACTGCTGTCAAATCCCTCAGGCAAAGTCTTCATGCAAAGTCGATCTAAGAATAGGGTTTAGAAAGGATGCAAACCCACGCACTTGGGGACACTCCTAAACCCTCACAAACTTGGCTTGAATGTGCCTTTATATTAAGTATGTGAATCTGTAAGGGCGGACATTGAGACCAGGCCATTGTTTACCAAGGAGCCAATGTAGGATGACTCTCATAAATGGTGCCATTTGCAATTGACATGGCAGTCTAGACACAGACAAAAGTATGTGTGCCTCTAACAGTACCAGTAAGATGATTGTGCACGTGTGTGTGTGTGTGTGTGTGTGTGTGTGTGTGTGTGTGTGTGTGTTCCAGGCGGCCCTGATCATGCAGGTCTTGCAGCTGACCCCAGAACAGATTGCCATGCTGCCGCCAGAGCAGAGACAGAGCATCCTCATCCTGAAAGAACAGATTCAGAAAACTGCTGGAGCACCCTGAGGTATCTCATGCATAGACATATGAAGATGCGCGCACACACACACACACACACACACACACACACACACACACACATAGACTTACGGAAAAACGTGCGTGTATACACACACGCACATACTGTACACGTGTTCCAATATCTATAAACTTACCCATGGCCAGAGGGTGAGTGCACATTCTCACTTACCAGTGGCACTGGCACACTCCCTTTTGTTTAGAAAAGAGCAAAGCGAGAACAATACTATTGCATGCAAGATGGATGCAGTCAGACCAGATCGGCTGCATCCCTTCACAAGCAAATTGCAGGTTAGGTCAACAGCTCATTTGTCACACCTGCACCGCATGCCATTTCTCCTGCTATTGTTTTCATTGGACCGTTTGTACAGCCATAAACTATTCAGACTGTGACTCTGACTGATCTTGAGTGATTGTGACATCTTATACATGCTGCATGCTTTCATTCATTTGTTTTTCAGGAATGGCCATTTTGTAACAGCCAGGGAGATCTTCGCTTCCTGGTTTGGACTCCAAAAACATTCTCATAATGGTGTACTATTGTAGTGTTTGTGTTGCCTTTTTTGTATATTAGTGTCTTGGTTTTAGAAGGGCGTGTGGACAGATTAAGTTTTCAACTGTGAAGAGGAACATCCAAGTTCATTTCTGTGCTGAAACAGACCAGCAAAGTCATGCTGTTGGAAAATTAACTTTTGTTTTGTTACTGGAACCTGTTCGCAGCTTTCTGGAAGAGCTTTTGTCAATAAAAAGAGAAAATCACCTTCATTGTTTTATGGTTTCTTATTAGACCAAAGAAATGACAAGATACAAGTACTTGCAAAAACAAAAAATATATAGATTTGTATCTCTGAGCATGGTAACATGGATATGACCCCAAAAGTGTTACGTGAGATCACTATACTTCCGATAGACATCTCTACTGCAGGAGGAAATTCCTGTTTGAGGGTTTCAAAAGGGTGGTGACGTAGTTTCCATGAAACTAGATATTCTTTTGAGGAAAAGGTGAGGTGTCTGGGGGAAAAAAATGACAGCATCCTTGTGCTCTGAACACATCCTGGAAACTAAAAACAAGAAAATTCAATATACAGTAGGTTCACGTGTTGACACCACCTTCACCCAGAAACAGTTTGGTGTTGCAAATTGCTACATGTACACCCAATATAAACAATCTAAAGTTCATTACATACATAAATGTATATAAACAACAATAATAAGGCACCACTCAAGTACAGATTATAAATCTACAGAGAATGGTCTTCATGTGCACAGCACACAGTGTAAACAGTCAAGTCTTTATAGTTTTTTTGTCTGTTTTTGTTCTTTTTGACAGTGTGTGACAACCTGTCGGTATGAATTGACCCGCTGATCTTTCATCAGTAGTAACAAAAGCCTTTTGATGTCGTTCTTCCTTCCAGCATGCCACCTTTTAGAAGTTCTCTTTGTTGAAGTAAAACTTAGTTTTCCGAGGGTCAACATCGGTGTACTTGCCGCATTTCTTCTGCAGTGTCTTGGCCAAAGCTGCAGGGCCGCATAAGAAAGTGCCCACCACTCCACTGCAGATGGAAAAAAAATTATTGTCACATTAGCGTTTTTTCTTCTTTTTCCTCTAATTATAAATAATGTACGGCAAAGTACAAAAGTAATGTGTTAAAAACCTACGTGGGGTTCTCCTTGCGAACTTGTTCAAATTCTTTGTCCCAGTTTGGCCGGCCATAGTGGGTTTTCTGCTTCAGTCCGGTGACGATATCTGTGTCCTCATCGAAATGTACCATAGCATGCGTTGCCTACAAAGAAAACATAATAAAGCACCTCAAAACCTTTTGTCAATTCATCAGTAAAGTGATATGACAGACTTTTAGCTTTTCCAATTGTTGGTTATGAACGCAATATTATATAACTGCAGATTTAATTGCCAAACCACAAGTAGCCCAACAAGTCATAATTGGCATAGTTTCTTCCTGGTTCATACAGTGGGTGTGACATAATAACAAATGTCTGGCAACAGCCACTGTGCAATTGGACGTACATGACTTTTGTCCCAGCCAGTGAGGTAGAGCTTGTACGTGAGGAAGTTGTTCATGCCTCTCTCCTCCATCTCAGCCTCCAGCACCTGCAGGAGGTCGGCGAACCACTCAAAGGCATGCGTCTCTCTGCACAACCAGTAGAAATAGATCTGCAACAAGGAAGAAGACAACAAAAATGTCCTTTGTATTCAAATCATGCCATTGCGCCATGCGTGTGGGCATTCCAAGAAATTCAGAAACAAAGACAAAATAAAAACGGAACAGCAAGTCCACGTCTTGCATGGTCTCCAGTTAGAGCACCAGTTGAACAACATGCTTGAAGAAACCTGTGACCTTTTTCCGAACCCCAGCTAAAAATCACATACCTTCTTTGTGTGCAGCTTGGGGTTGCCCTCTTTGAACTTGTACCAGATGGATTTCAAGATGGAAGCGAAAGGGGTCACGCCGATACCAGCCCCAACTAGCATGCTGACCTCGTAGTCAAACACGTCCTCGCTGGCAGTCCCAAATGGCCCATCCACTCCCATTCTGTGAGGGAGATGGTACATGTTTGATCCTGAGCAATAGCATGACCATGACAATCTTACTGTATTATGCATTTATGACCAGTTGCAAAAAAACAAAACAAAAAGTTAAAATTAGTTCCAGGTATTTCCAAGTATTGTGGTACAACACATGAGCCAGATAGCCAGGGGCTCACAATGTACTCAACGAAAACAACTTTTTAAAAATAAATAAAAGTCCTGACTGTGCTTTATGTGAATTGAAATTTATGAACAGGCGAATTTGAACGGTGAAAAATTTGGGATGCACTACCCCTTTCAGCCACATGAATATGAATGAAGATGAATATCAATGCCACTGAATTCCAGCATGAAGGATTTAACTAACTAACTTAACAACTGAATTCCATTTTCACATTATAAAAATACTAGTGCTGTCAAACGATTAAAAAAATTAATCTGATTAATCACAAATGTTTTTAAAGATTAATCGTGATTAATCACTTTTAATCGCAACTCATTTCCTCCAGTAAGAATTTGGATGCTAGGGTATATTGGATCCTTATTTTGTCCTGTAAAGGCCCTGATACTAAATAGTTGGCTTTGTTCGTCTCAAATGGGGAAATTCACACCTGTCCCCTAACCCGAAGGATTCCCCAAACATGTTGTTGGACAGTCAGGAGCTAGGCCATAATCTTTGTATAGTTTGACTTGATAATCGATCCATTTTCTATCTGAAATTGAACATAATACATGCCATGAAAGTGGAACCATATCCATCAGGATTAATCTGAGTTAATTTTTTTAATCCGAGTTAAATTTTTTGGATTAATCACGTGATTAATCAGTTAATTTTGCCAGCACTAAAAAATACTATGTATAATCTATGATATGGAAGAAAGTGGGACACAGGGTTTGTGGGTCTGGATTGTGTTTTTTCAAAAAGTATGTCTTCAATCTGAAACGGCATGAAAAAGTCTAGAATTGCACAAAAATGTCAGTTTAGAAACCTCTGAACTCCTTTAATCTTGACGTCTATCTGAGAGAGAACACTCACTTAGGCCCCTGAGCTCCTTCTGGAAGCTGCTCCACCATCTCGATGAGTTTCTCAGTCCAGTCCCCGGCGGAGCGGATGTGCACACTCAGGAAGTCCTCCTCAGGGGCAGAGGTCATGGTGAACGGGTGCCACTCCAGCCACGAGATGGAGGGGCAGTTGAGGAATACGTACTGGCCGACCTCCATCTTGAAGCCTTTCTTCATCAGCTGCAGCTCCAGGGTTTTGGATGGCCGCATCACAATCTGAGGGGGAGAGGAGGAAGAAGGTGAACATCACACACAGGGGTCACCTAAGGCATGCATGCTACTGTATTCATGGTACAGACATTCACCATAACATCTCAATATTCGTAGCTAATTGCTTTATTAGGGAAAGGTTACACCAACTCATTACACCAAACTCATGTGTTTACTTTGCAAGGAAGATTCTTTTCTATTTTTGCCTTACCTGTGTTTTAGGTTTACACTTATACAGACTTTTGAGATATACATTTAGCTAATGGTATACAATTATGTTTTAATGAACCAACTGTGTGGATTTCCCTGCAGGACTCTCACCTTTCTGTATGTGACTTTCTGCATGTAGCGAATGAAGCGCAGCAAACGCTCACACAAGTACAGGAACATTGGCCCAATCACCCACATCCATGTCTGTAGAAAAAATAAAACAATGTCACCATAAAGACAACATGGCAAAATCACCCTATAGCTAATGTATGTGTCTAGAACCTTTTTTAAGATCATGCAAAGGCATCTCAATTGGATTCAGGTCTGGGCTTTGACTAGACCAATCAAAAACTTTCATTTTATTTTTTAAGCTATCCAGAGGTGGACTAGCTGGTGTGTTTTGGGTCACTGTACTTCTGCAGAACCCAAGTGCCCAAGTGTCACAACCTGATGTTAGGACATTCTGCTTCAGAATTTTTTTGTGGAGAGCTGAGTTCATGGTTTGGCTGACCACAGCAAGTTGTTAATGTCCTAAAGCCCAGCCCCAGACCATCACACTACCATTACCATATTTGACTGTTGGTCTGGTGTTCTTTTTATAATGCAGTGTTATTTTTTACGCCTGATGTAACGGGACGCACACCTTCGAAAACCTTTGTTTCATTGGTCTACACTACAGAATATTATCAAGATTGTTGTGTGTCAAAAGTGAGATCAGTCTTTATGATCTTTTTGATCAGCAGTGGATTTCACCTTGAAACTTTACCATACTTGCCATTTTTGACAAATCTTTTCCTTTTGATCAAGTCATGAACACTGCCCTTAACTGAGGTAAGTAAGGCTTACAGTGGAGGCTTCACTGGAGTTACAAAGCCTTACATTGTTTTTGTCTTTGTTTAATGTCCTTTTCCAAACTGAGACAACCTTTAAGGACCTCTTGGCCTACCTCACCTTGTCAGACAGGTTATATTCAAGTTATCTCTGATTTGAAAGGTCTGGCCATGGTCTGGCCGTAATTAGGCCTAGATGTTGCTAGTGAAATTCATTTCAGCTTTCTAAAACCATGTAATTTAAGAAGGAATGTAATAACTTTTTCTCACAGGGTCAAGTAGGTTTGGATATTTTTTCTCATCATTACACAAAAACTGCATTTTATGTTTATTTATGTTATCTTTTTTCTAATATTTAAATCTGTTTCATGATCTTAATTTTTCATGCCTGTGTATTTATATATATGTGTAACGGAGGCCAGCTAGCGTGGCTCGCTCGGCGGTAGTGTGTAAATCCTCATCACCCAATTCCATGGGCGCTTCTAACACGCTGAGTTAGAAGCTCGGGCTTTTAGCTCAGTTGGTTAGAGCGTTCCACTCCCACGCCGGGAGTTTGTAGCTTGCGGGGTGGCGGGTTCGAGACCCGTGTGCGGTGCGGACCGTCACCGGCTACATATGCATATAAGCATGTAGTTATGGGGGGATATGCAATATACAACACTGCTTGTTCTATGTCTTCAGACTATCTTTATTGAGTCTCACCTGTGGAAATCCTCCTGCAAACTGAGGTATTGGGCATTCTGGAATTTTTCCCCATTCGGCTGATCGATTAAAACAGTAGGTGGTGTTATGTGCGGGAGTTGTTGTGCTCTGACTCCGAACAATACGCCTATAGAAGGAAACAAAGAATTTATTAAGAAAAGCAAGCCCATTCCTATATAAAGTCATTATGAAATATTTTACATTCCATTCTATTACTACAAAGTATATTTCAGAGAGTGTACACTATTGGCACTATTGGTTTGCTTCATAAAGCAGAATCATTAAGAATGAAATCAAATTAAGATCCAAGTTATTGTGAAACATTTATCTTTCTTCTTCTTCTTCTTCTTCTTCTTCTTATTATTATTATTAACAATTCAACACTAAATTCAATACCACTTTCCTTTTCAAGGCATCTTTTTGGCAGCATTATTCAGAACTGGCATAACTTGTTTCTCTAGTGAGAATACTCCAGTATTTTGTCACACTAATGACAAATGTTACACTAATTCTGAAACATTTTCACTTTCCTAGCATTCCTGTGTGCTAAAGCTGTGGTGAAACATTAACAGAACCCTTACCCTGCTCCATGGATGACCAGGCCGATGAAGAAGACCACAAAGAGGTGGTGTGTGTACCAGAAGACCTCAAAGTAGCTGCGGCGGATCACCTCCATGGAGGAAGTAATGATGAGAATGAGTGCAAGCGTGATGATGACGCCAGTGATCCCGGCCAGGGTTGTGAACACAAAGTGGGTGGGGGTCTGTGGACACAAGAATGAAGCACACGGTACTGGCCAACGCCATGGAACTTCACTAGGTTTCACAAGCACAGTTTCAGGGTTTTAAGTATTTAAAACTTTTGGGATTTGATTTTCAAATATTAAAGGGGAATTCCTGTCAAATTTCAACAAGAGCTCTATTGCTCAAGACACTTGAGATTAGCCAATACTGAAGACGCAAGACATTTTGGTCCAACCATATAGATTTTCTTGAACAAAGAATAAGCCCTGACAGTTGCTCCAATGGGGCAAGTTCAAAACTGTGTTTTCAGCATCTAAACAGGCACCAAATGTCACCCCAAAAGCTATGCAACATCATCGGACACATTACAACACAAAATTGTATTGTGTATGGCTACAAATGGCTGGAAAACTGCGTGGTTAAAACTGTGCTTATGCAAGCAGCCCAATATTGTTTGTTTACAAAAAGGTTTTGTAAACACTGCATAAAAACACAATTTTAACCAGTTTGTTAGACATTTGTAGTCATAAACACTACAGAGGTGTGTTGTAATGTGTCTGATGATGTTACATAGCTTTTGGGGTAAATAATAAAAGAATGTTTATTTCTTTATACTTACAGTGGTGTTTGATCGAATAGGATTCAGGTAGGTGGTGTTGGTTCCGTCTTCCAAAGCAGACAGCGCGTCGCTCAGAGTATCATACTCCCCGCGGATGCTGTTGTTGTACCACTCCACATTCAGCAGATGTGCAACTGTGTGCACCGCTACCCACAAATTATACACAGGCACAATCAGCTTTTGCCATTGGTTGTTTGCTTCTCTTACAGACATTTACTGAGCTTAAAGGAATATTCCACCTTTTTATGGAAATGGATTATTCACCCCCAACCTAGAGTTACATAAGTGGGTAAAAGCATTTTGGTCTCAGTGCTTGCATTTTTCTAGTCATAGATAGATAGAAACTAGCCAGTAATCTGGCTGAAGTTGGGAGCGTGAGAGCCAGGTGAGAGCAGCACACAGAATTCCAAATGGAAACCAATCCAATTGTATTTTTCCAGACTGCATGACGGAGTCAACAGTCAGGTAAAGGCCAGGCTATTTTAATTTAGCATTGGCACTGGAATGTAAAGTAGCCAGATAGCAACTCTTTGGCAACATACATTCCAACACTTATGCTAAGCTAAAGCTTAAATTGGGGTTACCAGACTAGGAAAATGCATGCACTGAGACCAAAATGCTGTATATAACTCCAGGTAAGACTGTGAATAACTCAATTTCATAAGAAGGTGGAATATTCCTTTAAGTCATTGTGATTCTCTACAATCATGTTTCTATCCATGAATGGTGGATTCAGAGCATAGCCTGGTTGATCAATCAAGAGCGTCAAGACTAATAAGTGAGTCAAATTAAAAGTGTAATCCATTACACGGAAAATCTTATCTTAAATCAGTAGACCTGAGGAATGTGACTTTTTTCAGTCAATATTTGGATATTCTGAAGTCAAGTTTAAAGTAGGCCAATTCTTTGACCTCTTCTATTGAGCAGGAAAACACGTTCCTTATGTCCATATGTGAATATTTTAAGATAGAAAAATAATTCTCAGTGTTTTAAAAGCATAAAAAGTAGGCTACTTACCCGTCATTAAACCGATCATGTAAGCTGCGAGCTTGTGGAACTCAAGGTTTTTGTCAATCTGTTTCCTCATTGTTCTACCACAGCACTAGAGGTAAACAAGAAAGGGAATTGTGTTTTCCAGACAGACATGTTCCTCTCCAGAATAAACACAAGCCTGTGTTAAACACACACACACACACACACACACACACACACACGCAATCAAGCACGCACGCACGCACACACACACACACACACACACACACACACACACACGCACACACACACACACACACACACACACACATTCCATCACTCACTCTTGTGCCCGAGAGAGGAACAGCAATCTTCAATAGGTCTACTTACCATGAATGATCCTCGTATAAGAGAAAGCAGGTTGCGGCAGACGGGTAATAAGATGAGCATGCAATTGAAGTTCAGCACAGCAGCAGGTGCACGAGCCCAGGCCAGGGCCGACTGAAACACACGATCACCAAGAGCCCCGATTAGGCTACAACTATTCTCTGGACTTATTCATGTATGAACACTGGAGATGACACAGCCAAAGCATGTCCCGTTTGCAAAGTCAAGTCTATTTTTTTAAGACCTGGGCAAAAAACGTTTAACGTTGCCTAATTATATTTAGTTTATAAATTAGGCTATTGCATGTTACTTGTTGAGTTTTTACTGAAGAGAACTCTCAGAGAATAATTCATTACATTGCACTTACCCCCAGAAGATGTCGAGTGTAGATAAATTGATCTCCCTGGTCGTAAAATAAATAGAACCAGACGAACAGAAATATATTGATGCCCATCCAGATTACCTGTATAAAATGTCAAGAAAATTAAGTCCACATGGTCACGATTGGCCCCAATCCTTAGCTCACAATAAAATAAAATAACGTCTTGATTTATTTGTAAATTGATCTCGCCGAAAAGAAACTACAACAAAAAGGCAATGCATTTACCAGCAAGAAGGCCGTGAAGCCGTGATTTACAATCCAGTTGCCCATTGTCACTCCTCGCACCAGCGCATATGCCTAGAAATGAATCACATCTTTTCGCGCTTCTTTATATGGCCAAGCCTGTCGCAGTGTTGTCCAAACTCCACCCCTCAGGTAAAGGTTTTAGATTGATCGGAAACAAACGAGGAAGGCAGGTGAAGAAAAAAAAAAACGTTGCGAAATGCAGGGAATACTCTGTAGGTCAGCAAATGTGACATTCTTTTCATATTCTTGGCACAATAGACAATAGAATTCATTCATCTCCTCCTGACATTTAGCTATTAAAAGATTTTTACCCCGTTTTGTCATCAAATATCTGTCTTTTGCAGTTTCTTCTGCTTCCCCCATCAAACACCAGTACAATTTTTATTTGAAATCAGGTTGTTTCAAAGCTATCCACTTTAATTTGTTTATTCATTCATACATATAATATTCTCAGGACATGACAGAGTAGTTTCAAGGCACTTGATAACATAAAAATAAAAATCAACTCAATGAATCATTACAAATATACAGAACATCAATAATTCGGATCAACAGCCACAATTGTTACACATATGATAGGCTAATATATACAAAACCATAGCTGCATATTAATTTACAGTTTAGACATTCAGCTCAATGCTCACACAGTATCAAAATAAAAATTAAATCTGCATTAAATATGGCAATTGTTACCAAATGTAAACGTACAGGCCCCATGCATTTCAGACATGCTTTTCCCAGCCTCTGAATGTTTTGTTTTCAGCACACAACAAATTTCAAAGTGACATTGTAAGGCTACAATTGTTCCATACCCCTCTCTCCAATGGCAGTGTTAAACGTGAACTTCAAAGTGCTTTCAAAGGCCTCCCTCCCTCTGAGACTTTGGCATGTCCAGTGATAATAGTGTGAAAGAGGAGTAGTCTTGGGGATGCCCCACATTACCAGATTATTCTGCAGGGAATAAGGCCACACCACACTTGGCTCTTGTCCCACACACCTGGATGGAGGAGCCAGACACTAGGCACCCCTCATAAAGGTAGTCTTTGTGCATCTCCTGTTCTAGAACATTCTGGGATTTCCTGGGGTCAGCTCTCACTGATCAATCAACTGAAGCACTGAAGCATCAACCCATCTGAATTTTTTTTAAATATGTGAACAGTGCACTTCAAACACAACTCAGCTCAGCTCAATAATACAAGCAGTTAGTGAGGCCATATTAGACATTTAGAGAAATGATAGCACTGTGCTAAAAGTGTATTTTACATAACATCACTGAACACAACACAGAGACATAATTCCACACCAGACCGTCTCCTCCCCCCCTGCCCTCACTTCCCTGAGGTCAAACTGTTATCTCTCTACGTCACCAGCAGGTGGCAGCATCTCCACCAACTCACAGTCAGTGATTGTCCCTAAAACAAGTGACAAGTAGGCTACAGCAAAGACATTCCCTGTTGTGTCATAACACAGTGTCAGACTGCAACAAACTTCTGACCTCAATCAATGCTCAACTTTCACAGAGTTGTTATCCGACGTGTCTAAAAGGTCATCGACTATGTCCGTTTCGAGATCCCCTAGATGATCAGTGTGTGAATTAAGCGCGGTTCCGTTATCTTGAGGCACCTCTACCACCAATTCCGGTGGAGGTTCTTCAGAATGTTCAAGTAAAGGTTTTGGAGAGGCCTCCTCCTCTGGAATGGAGGGTTCTCGTCGCTCCTTTTCGTCCTCTGCCTTCGGTTTGCTGCGTCGCCGACAGCAGAAGCAGCTGAGGAAGTCTTCTACGTTGTGGTGGAAGAGGCTTCGGCACGGGTGGCAGAACTGGTAGAAGAGAAGCATGAAGAAGATGGCCAGGCCATAGCACACCACCAGTTGCACCACCAGCAGAGGGGCGCACACGTACTCGTAAAAGTCCGACTTGAACTGGTACCAGAGCATGATGAGCATCACGTTCTCTGCGAAGCGTGCCGAGTAGTAGAGCGCCACGCGGTTCCAGCGGGGCCGCTTCTCGATCAGATCGTGGTCGGCCAAGTTGAGCTGCACGGCCGACCAGCAGAAGACATTGATGCAGGCGTAGAGCAGAGTCACCATGCACAGCACCACCACCGTGCCCACCTTGCTCAAGTTCTTCTCCACGTTCTCCGGCAGCGAGCCGCGCTGGGCCCAGAACTCCACCCAGGGCAGGAAGAAAAAGAAGAGGAGGTTGGCCAGGCCCACGGGGATGATCCAGATGTTGAGCGCCGTGCAGAAGAGCACCAAGGACACGACACGGACAGCGATCTCCAGCCCACGCCACAGCACCATGCACAGGTAGGCCGGGAAGCGGACCCGCACCTTGTACTCGTCATACTTGATGTTGATGGCCAGCACGCTACACACCAGGGCACCGTAGGTGATGGAAATGAGAGTGATGATCATCAGGGCAACTAGAGAGGAAAAGAGAAGACAGTGGGTTAGATGGGCCAGAGAAATCATCACAGCTAAGATGTGAGGGATGGGAACTTCTTAAAGGGGACATAGAATGGAGGAAGAGCATTGAATATTGTTCAGTGAATTTAAAATAGAAGGTTTTAATGACATATTTTTCCATTTATCAAAATAAAGCTCTGGTTAAGGTTGACAAACAGGGGATTGAAATGTTTTATTTTGCTATATGGCGCCCTCTTTGGTAACCACAGGACTTCTGAACGTCTGTTTCTAATATACTCATTCCTAGTGGCTATTTGTTACTCCAGGATTTACATAAATGACGTGAAGGAAAGATCTGTGGCCATGTGCAATACAACCTGTCTATTCAACAAAACCAAAGCAAAATGTTTTTCCATTCTCGGTTGCCAGAACATATAATTTAAACAGATTTAAAGGTGCAACAGAAATACTTGTGAGAAGACATTCAGTTGTAAAATTGTTTGTTGAAAGCAATATTTGTTTTGTTTCCATGCCTAGTCTAATGTACATAATAAGAAGTTAATATACCCAAACCTTTGCATCTGAGTTTGCATCTGCAGGCCAAGAAACACAATATGAATGCAACTTAAATAAAAAAATGTCCCCTTCCAAATTCCCCTTAACTCCCAGTGTCTCTTACACTGCAGTGTGAATACATACATCTGGCATTCATGAAGATGTATTTCTCCTGGATGGTGGCGTAGAGCTGCAGGGTGAGCTGTGGTGTGGAGCCCAGGAAGGCCTGGATGACGGCTGTGCGTTTGAAGGCGTTGCGGTGGACGGCTAGTCGGCGCTCCGAATGTCCGATCTCCCACTCCATGGGCAGCCCCTTGCCCTTCTTCAGCTTCATCTTGCGGCTGATGGTGACATACGGCTCCTCCTGCCTCCCAGCCTTGCAGTACGTCACCAGCGCCTCAATACACCTGGGGGGGACACGTATGAGGACATTTTAATTCCACTAAAGGGACATGTGTAGTTTTTAAAGCAAAACTAGTGAACTAGCAAAAGAAAACAAACATTTCTGGTCTTTCTGCTACAAGTAAAACATGCAAATGATGTCTGATAGCAAACAAATAGCAATGTCATGCTGTAACTAGGTGGGCAAAACAAATTCTTTGATAAAAATGAGACCTAAAAAAGTTCCTTTAACGGATTTTTTAAATATTTTGACTTGTACTAGAGGGACATCACCTTCTCTGTTTTGGGATTTGAGTGTGGAAACAAATGATCTGCTGCATACAGCAACAGTTCTAAGGCATGTGTGTCATCTGAGTTCCACAAGAGGGCATCTGCATGCAACAAATGCCAGCATTTCTCAGGGTTCTCCTCTTACGCTCACTGAAACCCTAGACAAGGGTGTGTTCAAGCTCTCTCTCTATCACTCTCTCCACCCTCCCACAAGCATGGCTCCTCTCTGAGGTGGCATGAGCTGACAGTATACAGCAGCTATGTAATAAGCTCATCCACACACAACTAGCATAAACATCAGCGCTCTGACAGGGCTGCATCATTTATCAGCATTACACAGTGGAATGTAATTTGCTCTGTTCTAAAGATATCCACTGCTGTCTCTTCCGAGCAGACTCATTTGATGAACTGAAGGAGGCAACCAAGCCTATACCCTTTGTCAATCTCACTTCCTGTTTCTCCAGAGAGAAGAGCTTTTCGCAATGACTATAGCAGACTATAGCAAATAGGAAATGACAATAACAGCGTGCACCTCCTGAGTCAATGTCAGCAGTGAATGCTGCAATACTGTATAATGCAGCCCAAGCAAAAGGAGAGCACTAAGTCAGATCTGCTGCCAAAGCAAGCCCAACTGATTTGTTTGCAGAAATCCCTGCTGTTTGTTTGTGGGGAAACTGCTGCTGACTGACCACGTACACATGAGAAATTATGTCTGAAGTCAGCACACACACACACACACACACACACACACACACACACACACACACACACACACACACACACCCATGGGATACACACCCACACATAAACATGAACTTCATTCCTTACTTCAGAAGTTGTTTATCAGTTTGGTGTGATCAGATACTGGAGTCTGGAAGTTTTATGGCGCTGAGTCATACTGATACTGATACTGTAATACGGGCTGATCATGTCTGGAGTGACACATTAGCCATACTTTATAGTTCAGCTACACTTTAAAGCTAGGTACTTACAAGAGAAGAATGGCACTGTGGATGAGACATTCATACACAACATTTTGTGTAAAGAGTCTGGAGCCTTATTGTCATTCAATATATACTTTCGGAAGGGGCGTCACAAGAAATGTTGGGCCCTTCGGGAAAAAAAGGTCCCCTGTTAATGCTGGGCCCTTAAAATCATCTTAACATTTTGCCCCCTGGCAGGGCCCCAGAATTTCTGGTGGGAGGGCACTTTGCCTGAAAATGAAAACTATTCAGGCTGCTTTCAATCAATTATCTCTCTCAGACTGCCTCTGTATGCTGTCTGGACTGAGTTTTTATGTTTCTCTTGATAGCAAGGCTGTAAAAGAAGAAAAAGCGAGAAGATGCACAAAAAAGGAAAAGCCAAACAAAAACTTCCTCTATCCATGAACTTTCATGTAAACAAACCTTAAAAGGAAAAGAAAATGAAACAAAACAGTCATCCAAAAAAGCTACTGATAAAAACACAGTTGCTACTGTTGACTCAACCCTCAAGTTCGTGGTAGCTGAAACAATGTTGTAGCCTTGTGCTAATAAATAATGAAACTAAAACTCTACATAGCATTCCACTAACTGAAACCATGGGACATTTGCCAGATTTCTGTACACTTGAAGGAATTATCTGGAGTGAATAAACACGTAGCCCAGCTGTTTTATAGTGCTATTGATAGCCACCACAATGAACGAATTTCGAGCAAAGCAGACAGAGTTAGCAAAACAGCAGCTAACACTAACAGAATGGGGCATGTCAAAACGAAACCTAATTGATTTGGTTTCGTTTTGACATGCCCTATTCTGTTACCATTAGCTGCCGTTTCGCTATGTCAGTCTGTGATGCACGAAATTTGGTCATTGTGGTGGCTATCAATAGCGCTTAGCACTATAAAACAGCTGGGCTACGTGTTGATTCACTCCGGATAGGTCCTTTAAGGATGATCAAACACATTGGTCCAGATTTAGCCCAGATTTCTGCTCCAGGATTTCACACCTGGGAAAGATATTTTTCACAGCCACATCATCATTGTACCTGTTTTCTATTTTCCCAAGAATGCTAAAAGTATGTGACCTTTTAAACGGGAAAGTCTGAACTTGATCTAAAGCTTAACCCTGTGTCTCTATGTACTGACAACACTCTGGGGAAGGGAGAACTTGAGATTAGCGGTCAGCAGAGATTCCTGGAACATGCCAAAAACAAATGAATCCTACAGCCTACGCCAGACAAAGGCCTGCACAGTATCTACCGACAGGATGCACGCCATTTCCCCAAGGAACAGCAGCACCTGGTCTGCTTGACCCTTGTTAATGTACATCAAGTCCACATCACACTGGAATCTAAACAATGGTTTTAAGCAAGCAACTAAGTATACACAGAGAGATTTGTAGGCAATAATAATGTAGCATTATGATGAATTATGGCTTCATTAGTTGGATAGCAGTTAAGGAATTCCCAAAACAGAAGCACAAAACTATGTACTGCGCATTTTATGAGCCACTGCTACAGAGGCATGTTATTCTCTTTCTATACATACATGTATGTGTCAATTTTTGCTTCTTGACATATGATTTATTTGATGTGTCAACTGTGATATGTATTCTAAAAATGTGTCCTAATAATCAAATTACATCAGTTATAAATTCAGTTAATTAAGTGTAGTGCATGTTATCCTAACGTTGGCTGTCTAAAAACATAGGGCCATATTTGAATGTGTTTGAGTGGTTCAGGAACTGTGGCCGATATCAGACGATGTCTGCTGGCTGGTTTGTAGTTTCCGGATCACTAACACTGGCTTCTTGGCTTGTCAATGCACTTGTCAACAAGATTAATCTGCTTGTTCAGTTTGGCTGACTGGTGAACTGGGCAGGACTATATTCACTGGGCACAATCCTATCCTGTTGGCAACACCACCAGACCTCACTAACTTTTGCCTGATGAAAAAAGCTCAATATCCCCCAGAATGTATTGCTTTAAGGCAGACAGTCGCTCGGTCAGACGCATAATTTCCACAAGTGCTTAGACCTTTATGTTATCTAGGGACAAAAATCATAGCGCAACAGACTGTCAAAAACTCCATATAAAGTAATCAGCGCAGACTTCTCAACTATGAACATGCAGGAACAATGTGTTATTTGAAATAATGTTCCGTTTAAAGCAATATTCTTTAGCCTGGAGATCTTGCACGAACAGAGATTGAAGCTGGATGTTCATGCATCACCCCAAATGCATAAGTGTTGGCAAAATGCACTACTGTTAAATACAAAAGTGATCAGAGACAATGTTATTCAAAGATGGTTTGTTTACACAGAGAGGATTTCTGGAAAGACTTTTACTAGTGCCAGAGGTATAGCATACTATTTGTTGTTAACCACTGGTGGTCTTCTGAGGTCTTTTTGATGTTTGTAGCCTATATTACAGTTTGCTTTAGAGACCTTTCCAAGCTCTGTCTCTCTCTCTGCTTTGCCTGTGTTGAAATATAAGACCCATGCAAATACTACAAGCAGGGTATAAAGGGCCTATCAAGGGAAAGTGTGTAAATCTGACCTGTTGTTATGTTTTACTACTCTTGTGGCTAGATTCACCTGAGATGAATGTTATCTAAACACCAAACCCTTTGGCCAATAAAATCACATGCGCTGAGTAATTAAAGGTAAATAAGCATACATGGTCCACTTGTGAGACCTTCAGCTTTGGTGTTACCAGGTAACGGGTGGTGACAAGAGGCAGCTCTGTAGAACGGACAGGCTGTTCTTAGCCCAGTAAAAAAAAAAAAATGGCTTCACGGCACATCTCTGAGCTGAAGCTTTGTTTGCACAGGGCAGGATAATGGCTATTGAAGACTCTCTTCCCTCAGACTCTCTGACAGCTTTGTTAGGTCCCCATGAGCAAGCCCAGGTCTGGTTCTCTCATGCTATATGGAAACTAACCAGAGACTCATCCACACAAACTGGATTGAAGAGGCTTTGCAGTATCATAAACAGAGTAGACTACAACATAGACAACACGGTCACAGTTTCTCCAAAATGGAAGTCTAGATGACTGGGCAGGGCTGTCAGATGCTATACTGTGGATGCAATTCTCACAACTTGCGTAGCCTCGGTTTCACAAGGGAAGACAAAAATATGCCACACCACATGTTGACCGCTAAATTATCATATTTGATGCAGCTAATATTTTATCAGCAATTTCACCACAGCCTCCCAGAGCTAGAGTGACAGCTAGGCTGTGCAAGGAAGCGCTGTCTGTGTTATGATATGACATTTCCTTAAGAGGAGTACAGAGACCGGTGTCCCTCCCAGCTCCTTGTCTCCCAGCTGGTGGCAGGTCTGCATAATGACAGAGCTATCTGTTTAGCTTCAGCCTACACAGAGGCAACTCCCTGCTTACTCTGGCTTTCAACAACTCCCTGGATTGGGATAAGAAGGGTGTGACGGTGCGGTGGGCCGGTTGTGTGTTTTCTCTGAGCAAGCAAAATCCTCCTGGATGCTTAAAACCAGGCCTCTAATGGCCTTCTCTGACTACTCAGCAGATCTAATCAATCAAACATCAGACGCATGGTGTCCAGTGCACAAAGGCGGGATTTTATAGAACCTTTTAGAGTAATGGAACCACTAATCATTTTCCCCGCTTTTGCCCGGATGAATTATGAACTGGAATGGCAACCTCCTGCCTACCTAAGTGGTCTAGAGGGGGAAAGTGGCGGAAAAATCGCTATGAATGGAAATCTTCAGTCTGTGAAAAGTCTTTCTGAAATAGCAAGAGACATTTCAAGAACCTAATGGACATAATCACAGCACAACAGCAGCATTACGGATTGGATACACACTCTGCTTCACAGCTGCATCTGTTCATGTTTTTCTCATACCTTTTTAGGCAGCACTTCTGCTACTGTGATCAGACCTAAACTGCTCCCTACAGTAAACTGGCCACGTAGAGTCCAACTGCGGGGGTTGAGTGCAAGTCAGAAACAGCTGTCCCCTAACTATATGGAAAGAATTACAGTGTGCAACAAGAGCTGGGTTCACAGAAATTATTCAAATCTCTATTGGAAACTATTAATGGGGAGGAGCTGGTGGCTATTCACACGCTTTCACAGCATATTGCCATATGCATATGCCGCAACTAACACGTTACACGCCCCAGCAAATGCAACATCTGTGTAGGCCTAACATACAGTACAGGCCTGCTTCTCCTCTACTGTGAAGGAAGCTTCATTCTGGTTCCTCTCAGGGATTCTTGGAGCATTCTTTCTGAATGATATCAGTTTTGGATACAGAAAAGTATCGGTGGTGTTAGCATAGCTGTAAACATGAAAGTACTCAGTTGAAAGTACTCAGTTGAAAGCAGAGCACCAGTTTCAGGGCAACAGAGGTCAGCAGGCGGACATGTACTTAATGAAGCGCTTGATGTTTACATCCTCCTTGAAACTACTGGTCTAAACAACTTTTTGACTCCGCCCTGAGAGTAGCACCTGAACAGGGAGTCAACTGTGTAGTCACAACAGGCCTGGGCACATTTCACAAGAACTGTAGACACTAGACAGGATATACCCTAAGGGACAATTCTAAAGGCTACACTGGAGTAGAGCTGTGAAACAAACAAGTAGCCCAAGTTAAAGCCTGCAGAGAAGTATGTCAAATAAAGGAAACATTAAATCAGAGAACAAGTTCCCAAAAAACAAAGTGCCCCCCACACACAATAATGTGATTGTTAACCAGGAGCTTGGGGAAAGTTTCCATGTACAGTATGTGGAAAATAGGCCTACTGCCTTCACGACTTCATTCATACATAATAATGTTTTACACCAAACTGAAAGTCTGTGTCCTGTTGCATGTATGAAATTACCTTATAATGGGCCCCAACATGAGCAAGTGCATGAACAGAACCAGAGGCCTGTCCATGCCCAAATCCCTGTGAATGAACGTCAGCGTCAGCTGAATCAGCACAGCCGGTACCAGCATGAAGGAGATGGTCAAGCCCATCCAAGTCACGTCCTCGGTGGTATGGTAGTATGTACATAGTACTGATGCGCACACCACCTCGGCACACCATAGCACTGTAGCAAGTATCACGCTGAGGGGTGGATGGACATGGCTATGGTTGATAACCAACACGACGTCCCCGTTTTGAGCCTTGGGGGGCGAATGGGGCTGTGGTTGTGGTGGGACCTCCACGATTTCATTTTCAACCGCCTCGCCTTTCCTCTCCATTACAAATGCCTGACAGGCTGATAGACAGAAATAGGCAACAAAATCAATCAAAAGTTTTAAAATATTTCAAAAAATCCCAGCGATTATTTTCTCCTGTCATGTTCAAAACACGAGAAGATTGAATAAATCCACAAAGAAGCCTAGCCTATGTGCACTGCAAACCAGAAAACTTTGTTGCAGGATGTTGTCTTCTTTGACACAAGTCATTTAAAGAGTTCCAAATCAAAATCGCTCCCGAGGCAGAACTGTTTTCTTGATACATAATATCTCACATTGTTACCGGGCTTCTTAATTAATTCATTGCTGGATCCTCTAAAGAAAAGACGGTATTGTTCACTCGCTTATTTAAGGTGACGTCACCTTAATCATAAGGTTATGTCGATTTGAATCAAGCTTGAATGTGAACACAAACACGAAGTTGTTCTACACAAGCACGTCCAGTTCTTCTTCACAAAATGACACAAAAGTTACAGCGTTCTCAGCGTTCGTACAGGAATGAAGGACAGCAAGCCGTGCGTAAGCTACAGCGCCCGCCATGTCCGCAAAACGAAACCGCTTGAGCACTCAAGTTCAGAAACTTCCTCCACGGGTCCAGAAGGTAACAGTTCAAAGCACGATCGAAAAGGCAAATTCAAACATCAGGTGTGTCCCCAATTCCACATGCTGCATGCATTGACAAGTCATAGCCTACAGCTCGCTTGTCCTGTGTTCGTTGGGTCCTAGCGTCCTCTGTGTTCCACCCACGAAGGCTACACCACCACACAGCTGTGCCAGTGAACATTGTATCTATTTTTATGGCATGCTATTTGGAGGAGGAGTGAAAGTTTATTTTAAAGCTACCGGTGGCAGAAAATTGAGACAAAAATGCAAAATTAAGGTTCAAATCTAGTTGGTCACAAGAAGTTAGGAAAATGATTAAAAACTAAAAAAAAAAAATGCTTGTATCCACTTGCAATAAAAATACATGTTTAAATAAAGAAAAATAGAGAAAAGTAAATTGCATATCCATACTGTTATGATTTGATAGCGCTCAAGAGATAGCTAGGCCTATATAACTTTTGAAAGTAGCTTATTTACCTAACCTATCATGATTGGTCTGGTTGAGCTCTTACCAATTCCATGATGTTTTGATACTCTTCACCCCTGATCATGACTCTAACTAACGTTACAAGAAGCATACACAAAGAGGGACCTGGGAACACTCCCCCCAAACCATGCTTTTGACTAACCATTTATTTTCACAGATAACATCACACAGGGACCACCGACTTCATAACTCTTTAGCAAGCTGAAGTATTGGTCCAGCACATATTTTCTGTCTGACCATGCTGCCAGACAAGTTGCTGGCTCTGTACACAAAGAGGGGTATGCCGTCCTCAGATTCCTTTTTAGGTCGTCGGAACACGTTTGGCTCAGCTTCAATGTCAGGACTGTATGAATCAGCCAGACTGTTTCAGGGCCTCTCAATCCACTTCCACCAAACCCTTTTGTACTGTACTGGAATCAGCTCTTGGCACTGCTTTCCTTAAGCTTTTCTGTCTGTTTTTCCATGCCAGGAGTGAGGTGACTGGTGCATGCTAAACCTGTGCATTCCTCAGGCTGCATGTAAAAGAATATTGATACAAGATATTGAGTTTCGTGTGTTTGCACAACTGTGAGAAAGCAAACATGGGCAGGTACAATAAGAATCTCTGAGGGAAAGAATATTAGGCAGACCACCTGTTCAGATTTGTCGCAGCGCTGTTTTTTAGTCTCCATCATGTTTTGTTTTTCCTGACAAGTTTGTGATAGTCTTACACTGCCCAAGTGTGAGTTTTTGAAGGAAGAATGCCTTGAATCACAACTACTATTAACCTACCATAAACAGCAGCTCTTTAGCCAGTCTGTACAAAACATGCAGAAGCCTAAATACAAAGTAAACTGAAACAGTTCATGCTTATTTTCATACAATGTTAATTTAGCATCAGCCTCGGGTGTTTTGTCCTTCTTCCACCTACCTCTGCCTATTTGCATTCTGCAGACCAGGGAAACCCATACAAACACAGACGTTAAACCAGGTTAAACACAAGGCTTGGTTGCTTTAAATACATACTGTGTACTGGCAGTAAGGACAGAGTAGAGGAGATAAAAGAAATCTTTATCTTGAAGCCCTGAATTTTTTTGTGCAAATCACAGGTTTTTTTTTTTTTTTTTTTACTATTTTGTTCCATACTCCTCCTCTGACTGTCACCACTGTTCAGAAGCGGTGAGAATTTTTGTGAAAGGACTCAGGTAAACTGAGACAAGTGGCTTTTGTTTAACTTATGGGTGTGGATTGTTGCTGTGTAGGCTAGTATGGCAGGCTACAGCAACCTGAAGAGCTTGTAAGGGCTTCCCAAAGTGGAAAGTCCATAGTATTTAGGACCTGTGAGACTGCAATCTCACACCGAAACCGTCTGTCTGTCTGTCTGTCTGTCTGTCTGTCTGCCTCTCAGCTGCTTAGTTACACTTGAGCCCTATAGTGTAACCACCAATCTCAGTGACGCTCCACCAGAGGGCTGTAGCTCAACCTACAGGCTTAGAAGTAATCTAGTTAAAGTGTGCTGTCAGAGTACATGCTAGAATAACAAGTGGCAAATACAAGTGTGCCAAAAAAAAAACCTCACACATTTATTGACAAGAAGGATTCTTGGTGCTATTGTGTTTACCACCAATCAAGTGCACTATGAAAAAAGTGCAGTGTAATAGGTTGAAATTCTGTTCTCTGTTTGACCAGACACACTGACCAGTCTCAGATTGAGAATGTAACAGGAGAGAGGCGCGCGCGTGTGTGTGTGTGTGGGTGGGTGTGTGTGTCCGTGTGTGTGTGTGTGTGTGTGTGTGTGTGTGTGTGTGTGTCCGTGTGTGTGTGCGCGTGCGTGTTTGTGCGTGTGTGTGTGTGTATAGTACGGGTGTCCAATAACTGATACCACTGTCTGGCCATGTGTGTGGTGTCCAGCTGACCAGCCAATCCACTCATAGGCCGCCCAAGTGTAGTCGGCAGATATAAGAGCCTTCCTATTGGTTCCTGCTCTAATGACTTAATGAGATGAAACCTGATAGATTGAGAAAAGGCCAAGACAAAGGAAGGCAGAGAGGAAATGGACTCTTGGGGGTAATTTCCTGACATCACACCCTGCTGGACTGTCACTTGTAGCCACTGGAACCGAATTAATATGATTCAAAACGAAGGCTGCAGAGGGCCTGTTTCCTGGTTTGTTGCTGTAAACATTGAAACAGGGGCTGCTTTCTGTTTACAGCCTAAGGATCAATTGGGCTGGATGCCAGACCAGTCCCTGCAAATGCCAGCTGCAGTCATTTATTTGAAATCCCATGACCTGTCCACTGCCTATCATTTCCCAAATTAAAGATGGTAGGAGAAAGTGGGATGACAGCCCTCTAGTGGCAAAGAGAGTAATGTTAGATATTGTCATGGTTTTTGATTAAATTAATATAATGATTGCAAGTATTGCATTGTATTACAAGTATTGCATTCACAGTAGAGATAGCCTGACAAGTCAGATTATAACAATATTTTAAAATGTTTAGTCAGGCTATTACCAATAAACCAGGCACAATCCAAGGGGTAGAATCAGTGGTTGCCACACAAAAAGTAAATTGCTTTGGTTCAACGCATCTGCTAAATGCATAAATGTAATCTCTAGTAAAATGTACCTTTGATATAAAAAGCTATTGTGGTGCTCTATATGTCTTACAGCCCTAAACGAGGTGTTAATTATTGGTGTAGTCCTCTTTTGCTCTGGAGACAGGGAGTCGTCTCATCAGATTTTCTTTTCTCTACAGTTTTTCATATCCACCACTGGTGTTTAAGATACCCATAGATCAGGGCTTATCAAAGTTTTGATAGGTGAGGGCCAATTTAGGGACCCAATGTTGAACTGTAAGAGTTCAACATTGAAAAAAAGTTCCATTTGTAATCATTTTAATGACCATGTTGTATCTCCACAATTTATATTTATTATAATATTTAAATGCCTATAATTGCCTCTAAACACCATTCATACTTTTAAAAGATTCATTCTCTCAAAGCAATGTATAATTCGAACAATTTTACAGATATTTTATCAGATATTACATGGGCCGCCATTGCCCCACGGGCCGCACTTAGAGAACCTATGCTTTAGATGTTTCCCCCCAATCTATCACTTATCACCATGCAGCCTTATAGCCCCACACTCCTTCCTCTGCTTCACTCACAGTACTGTGTGTTCACTGTGACAGTACAGATCCAATGATTCATCATCATCATCATCATCATCATCATCATCATCATCTTCATCTTTGTCAAGCAGTGTTTATTCAGAGCAAACTGGCTGAGCATTGAGATCTTTGACAGCATTGCCCTGATAATACAAAAGACAATCAAATAACCAAGAAAAGAAACAAATGACACCAAAGACAAATAAAAAGCTATAATATTTTAAAAGTAGTAAAAATAGTGAAATAATAGCCTGATAAGGGGGATAAATTGGTACAACTTGTTCAGATATATTATGTTAAGCTTTTAAACATTAGACATTTAAAATATACTTTAAATAATCTATCTCTTGTGTGCAAAGCATTGAAAACATGTCATACACTGTAGCGTGTGGCAACTGTGGGAACCCACTGTTCCCTTGCAGAGTAATCTGTTGCCTTTCTTGGCAACACTGGCTAGTCACTACAGAGTCGTGTTGTCATTTGGCGTGTCTGCTTTTAGTCCCACCACCATCACACCATCTGATCAGAGCTTCACGCCTCTTCACCCTCCAAACCCAGGTGACTCACATTGATGTCACAAGTCAGCTAACCTTTGGGAAGAAAATAGCCCTCACCTGAATAGCCACCATGCAGTTGCTCCCAATTAGCACTGGCAACAATTAATGTAGCCATTGCGATTGGCCGAGAGGCTGATTGACATGTCATGCTTGGGACCGCCCACATGGGGTGACCAAGGGATTACTGACATTATTGGAGCCTGAGGAGTTTACATTGCTGGAGGGGTAAAATGATGCAGCAGAGAAAACAAACAAGCACATGGAGACGAGTTTATTACCGTAAGTACTCACAGATTGCTTCCTATTACTATCATTGTAGCCTACAAAGTAATATAGTGGTGCTATGATTGAGGCTTTGTTAACTCTGACTTTACATGACAAATGGTTTTAGGACTTGGTTTACTACATACGGATTCTCTATACTGGCTGGACAGAGATCTTTATTCTGTATGTTGTATGCTTTATGCTGTGTGTATACATTTTCAATACATTTTCAGTACATAAAAGACTAATTCAGGGGCATAAGGAGCAGTATGATCGATTATATCTCTCTGTCTTTCAAAAGAAGAGTAGAGGAGTAGTTGGCTACACTTTAAGACTCACAGATACATTGACCAAATGTTGTTATGGGCCTGCAGACCTGAGAACATGGACAGGCAACACTAAAAATGGGTCATTCAGTTATCAGGCCTTGGGAAAAAAATAGATACTGTACTGTTCTCGGACCAGCCTAGAGAAGCTTAGCCAAACTGAACAGATGCTTTGAACAGAAGGCTGAGACAGACTAAGTGCTCTCTGTAGTCTGTGGCCTCCCCCCATACCCAAACACACCTGTTAATGCCACACGTGGCAGTGAGCTCTTGTGTGGCACAGGTGTAGTTACCGTTATCCTAACTAGACATATCCAGAGACGGTGCCAAGAGACCCATAGGAAGCTCAGACTCACACAGAACAAGGGGGGATGCAGCCATAGAACAACGACTCTCTCAAGTTCAGACGGATGGTAGAGAATGGCTTGTCTGGAATACTAGGCTCAGAGAAAGACTGCGAGATATGGAGCCAAGGCTGTATAATTTCTACTGGTAAGAAAGGATGCTGTTGGGTGTTGGAATGTGATATTGTATGTAGAACACATGAATGGAATAGACTGGGAGAGTGAGATATGTGAGTTACAGGTAGCTGCTTCGTCCTGCTTTAAGTCCTTTAGTGAAGAGGCAATTTTGCTGTTGGATGAACAGAAATAACTAATCAGCTGCTTGTTTTCGGTTATAGCCTTTAGTGTTCGTGTAACATTAAAAAGAATATGAGATGGAAAAATCAAAGGACAGCTTTGTTGTTGTGACCTGTCCTGTCCATGTGCTTTGCCGAGCATTCTCCATGTGTCCAGTGGATCTTATGCTGACCTGCTTCAGTCTATACTCTGCTGAAATGAACTGAATAATTGTTTGGAAATAACAAATAAGCTAAATTTCATTGTTGTTTGAACATTATTCAAGAAATGTTCCAATGTCGGCTATAGATCTTAACGTTAACCTGTTGTCAAATGAAAACTGGGTGATCTGTTGCCTCCTCTTTTGGCCAGGTGACAACTATGAGCTTAGTTGGCCTTTTGTTCCAATGGCTCCAGTAAACACTATTGGCTTTTAACTCCTATTAGAGTCATCTATTCTCTTTGTTTGGGGCGGCTTAGGTATGATCTAAGGAGAAAATGGTGGCCTCTGTGCTCCCCGGAGCTCAAAATGTTCAACTTGATCGGGAACTGCTGCAACTGGGTCTCCAAATTCCAGCAACCCTTGAGGTACGCAGATATAATCCACTACACATCCATGTCATAATCCAGACGCATTATTCTCATCTAGATTGCATCATCACTCCGCTTGCGTACTACTATCATAATCAGGACCACCATATGCTAGCTTCTACCTCACACAGTGCTGCAATACCTTGAGTGTGTAGTCGCCACTTGTTATTATTAGAAGGATTAGTCGTTAGTAATCCCTATGACTAATTAATACTATGACGGTCTTAAACGCAGGGATCCCTGGAGAGTTTACGAGCACCTTCTCAATGCTGCCTGTAAGCGTACTGATATTATAAGCCCTAATGTTTGTATTTGTTTTCTTTGATCAGGAAAGTCACAGTGCTTGTGGTTGGTCTTGACAATGCTGGAAAAACCTCCTCAATCAGAGGAATGCTGGGAGGTAAGGACACAAAGTCTTCTCTTTGTGTTTGGTTTTGATGATCAAATGAAAGAGAATATCTTGTCAATAAGAACTTATTATTTAAAATAGTGATATTTGTAAGCATAGACAAGCTTAGATGTCACTTAATCAGCCCTGAACAAGTATGTGTAGCTTTGTAGTTTTCTTCTTTAAATTAAAACAAAGCAATATTTTTTTTCATGATGAATGTATATAGTTACTGTACATTTAGGTGGGGTGCCAGAATGGTAAAAAAAATCCCACTGTACAACAACTCAACTGATAGCAGAACAGCTATAATGGCATCTGAGAAGTCTTGTCTTGTTTCTGCATTGGCTCTAGCCTGGTCATAATCAGCTCCTCAATCTATGCTTTGCTTTATAAGAGGGTCTGAGATTCTGGCTATTGAGAAACGATTGCCTTCTGGAGTTGTTTAAAGTCAAAAACATTGGATTAGCCCTTGACTGATAGCCTATCATATTGTCACACTGCATTCTCATGTTGATGGATGGTATGCATCCCCCAGGCTCAGTATTGAAGGGAGATGATAATTTGCATAGGAAGGCAATGGCCAATATCCATTGGCTCCATAGCTGACTGATGGCTGTTCTCATGTTCCAGTGCCCCCAGGTGAGGTGGGCCCCACACAGGGGTGTGTGCGCACTGAACTGCGTGTGGAGAACTTCCTGGTGACCATGGTGGATGTGGGAGGGGCTCCGGAGAATCGAGAGGCCTGGACTGCACACTACGGAGGGGCGCACGGCGTCATTTTTGTGGTGGACTCCAGTGACCGGGCGCGGCTCAGGGAGGTCAAGGAGGAGATGGTGGACATCTTGAGGCAGCCCAGAGTGGCTGGGAAACCCTTCCTGGTGTAAGCCAACACAAGACATATACTGTGCTACAGATACAGTACAATCCAATGCATGATAATCAGAGATGGTTGAGGTGGAGCAGTATTCAAAGATCTTTGCTATAACTCTAGCAGTGTCAGTGGGGAACCATTCCACAGGGGTTTTAACATGAATTGAAATGTCTGTGCACATGTGTGACATGATGCATCTTACCCCTGTGGTCAGTGGTGTAGCAATGTGGGCAATGTGGGCCACAATAGTCAGATTGTCGGAAATCCAGTGTGATAAGGACCGAAAGAATATTGCAACAACATAAAAGGTTTGCCGGGGAGCAGTATTTTGATACGTTCATGCATTATTCTCCCTGACAAATACTCCTCATTCAAACTTTTCATGACGTTGCAAAATACTTTTGGTGCTTATCACACTGGATTTCTCCTCTAAAACTTGTATTTGGTGTATAAATTCTGTTAAAAGGTGGATAAATTCTGTTTCCAAAAGAGAAGTGGCACCACTACGTCCCTGCCTGTGGTGTGTTCTAGAATGTAGAGGAGTCTGAGTCTGAGATTATCTCAGAGTCAGTGTCGCTTTTGATGAAAGCGAGTAGTAAATGTCAATCAATACTGTATTATTATATATGGGAAGAGAGTGTATTCCTATTGAATTTACCGTCTTTGTGTATCTATTGTGTCCAGGCTGGCCAATAAGCAGGACAAAGTAAATGCCGTCCTTGGGACTGAGCTGATTGAACTTCTCTCACTGGAGCAGCTTGTCAACAAGAGCCGGTCTTTGTGTCACATTGTGAGTTAAAAAACAAAACAAAAAAAATACTTTTATTCTCTTCATTCTATATCCAATCTGACAACTTCTGTGGTAGTGGGATGAATAAGCACTATATGTATCACTTTTTATGGCCTCAATGCTCACTGCTTGTATTGCACGCACACACACACACACACACACACACACACAGTACTTTCTGTGTAAATCGTATAAGAAAAATGAATATATGTGAAATACAATTTCATTTGATGTGAATAGTGACCTTGTAAATGTCAAGTAATGGCTTACTACCCAAGAGAGTGGTGATACAGATACAGTGAATAATGACAGGGGCTCCTCTGTCTCGTTTGTAATGTCTCAGGAGCCGTGCTCAGCCTTACTGGATCTGAGGAGATGGTCAGACAGGAAGACGCTGAGGGGCCTGCGCTGGCTGTTACGGGCCGTGTGCCTGGATTACTCCGAGCTCTGTGCACGTATCATACGGGACGCGCGGAAGCCTTATGGGCAGGATGAGAGGGAGAAGCGTGGGAAGGTGGAGAAAAGCCGCCGGAAGACCAAAGAGCAAAGGTGAAAATGTTGTTCTTTAACATAGCTCAATACTGCCCTCTTGTGTTCACCATAGAAGTATTATCCCAACACAAATCTATGTGAACAGTAGTGATGTAAATACCAAAGACCAGTATGTAGCCTAGGTTTTCAGTGAGTAAAAATATATGTTATTTTCTTATTTATTCAGGATTTCTGGAAGCAAAAGTGACTTGCGGGAAAGAAAGACCAAGAAAAACAAAGGAAGTAGTTCACTGCAGCCTATCAAAGATATCCTGAACAGAGTAAGTTCTCTCTCAGTCTGTCTAGAACCTCTTCCATTGCATCCTTTATTAATTTCAGTGTAGTTAGTCATGGGGTGATCCAGTAATCTCAGGATATAGTCTTGAACTAATTGAACTTATAAACTAAAATGAAAATGGAAATCTCCTAGGAGAGCTCCTTGAAGAGGAGGCTCAAGAAAAAGAAGGTGAAAGGAAGGCTGAAGAAGGAGAATGCTAAGAACAAAGGGGAGAACGAGGACGGTGAAGAGGAGATCGGTGAAGGTGAAGCTGAGGTAGAACAGGAGCACAACAGTGAGAAGGAGAAAGCCAGCAGCGCCCTGTTGCCAGGGAAACGAAGCAAACTCAAACGAAAAACCAAAGTGAAAGAAGAGACCTTGGAACTGCCTGAATCACCTGAGACAGATGACTCCAAACCTTCTAAAGGTGAAGTGTTGCTGACAATACCTTTTATATTTTAGAAAACCGTAGCAATATGCCAAGGTTGCATTACGAATTTAAAATCTACATTTCTGGCTACTTGCATTTATTGTGTAGCCTACTGACAGGAGAGCATTCTGAATCTTTTTTTTTTTTTTTTTTTTTGTCTTGTGTCATGTCAAATTAAATGTCAGCAGGGAAGGGAGAAAAGAAGGGAAAGAGAAAGACAGTGAAAGTGAAGAGGAAAAACAAGATCAACACTGAAGTGCCGGCAGCGTACACTCAACCAGTTGACCTCTCAAACACTTTTGGTAAGTACAAGTGCTGTAGACGTGGTCCTGTGAACTGTGTATTGTGCTAGAAGTAGTGGGCACCCAAAGTCTGGTCCAGAAGGAATTATCCAGAACTTCAGTGGGCTTGTTCAAGAACAAGGTACTTTTCTTGGCAAGCATGGGCTTCAATGTACTTCATTGCCAAACAGACCCAAGTGCTTTAATAAATTAATAATTAGGCATAAAACATGAGCAGAACAAGTGGTACTTCCCTTCTTGACCAGGTGGGGGCAGCCCATGTGCAAACTGTAGAAGCTGTGAAACCAAATGTGTTCTATTTTCCCTGTTTCCCTTGATAGATCTTTACAGAAAAGCAATTTTGGCTCTCAAAGCCCGACAGGAGCAGGAGCAGGAGCTGGAGCGGGACCGGGTACGAGAACGGGAACAGGAGCTGGAGCAGGGTTTGGAGCGGTGATGGCTTGCCCGCCCGCCCAACCAGGAGCCTTGGCCAAGTGATGACCCCATAAGCTGACCTCCGCAGGGGTTTATGAGCTTGCCTCCTTAGTTTGCGGCTCCTACCTAGTGACTTATCCCTGTGTGCATTCGCTTCTCTGAGGAGCGCCAGCCAAACCTCCATGTGAGGACATGAGGCCTGTCTGAAATTCACTCTCAGAGGTGTCAGAAACGGCCAACTCCAGTGACGAGGAGCGAGCAGTGAGCAGACCCTACAAGTGCATCTCATGTCATTTACTATTTTTTGGATGTTCTTTTTAATAGAAACCAAACGAAATGTAATTCAATCCTGATACAGGAAAACATGTTTGGATAAACTTTTGTGATGTTTTAAATCATACATAAAACAGCTAGTAAGACCAAATAACATATTTATACATGCACTTGTACTTGTTAAGTGTTGTAAATGTATAGTAAAAGTGTAATATATGATAAATGTGAGCATTTTGTGACAAAATATTGTTTTACTTTTCTTCAGCCTTTGCAAATTCCTTACTTTTTTAATGATTCCCTGAGGGAGGCAGTCTTTGTTACTGAAAAGATACATTCAGGCTATACAGTCAGATACTGAGATACAATTTAATTTTAGATACAACTGCAAAATACTTTTTTCACATAGGCCTAATGCCTACTGTACTTTTACACTGTGACACTGAACTGGGCGCTGCCCCAGATTCTGGTCAGATGGATGGTACTAAATGGTACTTTAACTGCAAGCTGCACTGATGTGTTTTTTCTATAAAATAAACAACATTTTCTGCCATCTTGTATCTGTGTTGTTGTTGTGTACAGCCATATTTCACTGGAATTTAAATAGGTCATTGAGCTTGTTGCCTGGCATTGTCACACATTTGCGCAGACAGCATACTATTTAGGCTATCCATGATCTCTGAGACCTATTTATCATTGGTCGCAGAGGAGAACCTTAGGTCACTGACCTTAAGGAATAGACTAAATGGGGCATAGCCTAATGTATTTTCTGCTCTAAGAAATTAAAATAGAAGGAAATTGAGCTAAATAAAATATCTCCACTTATTGGATACATTGTTCCTATTAACTACGTCGAAAATAAAACTTAATTCTGTCATTCAAAACAAAGGACACTTGGACCCAGTAATAAAGTGGCACGTCGCCATTTTTGATTCGCTGTGAGCCCATCCCCCTATATCTTCTGCCCAGGCCACTGTGGGTAACCTAGTGTTACAGTGTTACAGTGGTCGAGTACAGCAACGGATATTATTTGGTCGTACCACACTGCAGGGAAATAAAACCGAAGATGGCCTCACCAAGGACAATAACCATTGTTGCTCTCTCTTTTGCACTGGGTCTATTTTTCGTTTTCATGGGCACTATTAAACTGACGCCAAGACTGAGCAAAGATGCTTACAATGAAATGGTAAGTGGTCTTCGCGCTGCATCCTGCGATAGCCTACACATCGAGGACATCTGGTGCACCTGGGTCACAGTGATTATTGTCTGTAGAATATTAGATACGCTATGCGCCCTTTTCGAAATTATTTCCCTTTTATGTAGAGAGAAGGTTAATCTATAACAATTCCATTACTTATGCGCGCTCAACCAGAGCATTTAATCGTCATGCGATGCGCTTTTTCAAGAATGTAGCCTTTGTAGCATACCGTGAGACAGGTTTAGAAAATAAATGTTGGCCCACACGGCTAAATTATCTACATTTAAATGCAGGGTATTGTTACAAAGTAGGCTTAATATTTTATTATAGTGAGATCTTATTGGCCATTGGAAATATTTTGTAACCCGAATGGTGTTAGCCATTGGTCTTCCTACGGAGACCTTGTATTTCTAAAACGTGTTAAATAGACTTTTGATTTAGATAATCATATTACCTCATTTATATTGAAACGATAGGATTGTCACATGTCTTCAAGTATTTTAATATTTTTTCACTCCGGTAATGGCGGCGCTTTCCAGCAAATTCTATCTGCACCGGTTGGTGCTGATGCTGAACATCGGATGTTGAGCTACATGCTCAAGTTTAAAGTAGGCCTACCATCGTCTTCATATCTGACTTGTGGAACTGACAAATGTCATTTAACTGGTTTGATCCAACGGGGCAGTAGCATGGACAACCAGAGATGTTTCAGCCCTCTGAGGTCCTCCTGACTGGTACAACTGCATTGGGTTTAAAACTGAATGGAAAGAATTATGCTTTGAACAGTACAGCTAGCCCTTCCCCCATAACTCCAACCCAGCCCAATTATGGAGACTGTTTAGATTACTCAGTAGAGGCCTTTTCTAAATAATGGACCTACTCTTGAACTGAAAGTCTTAGCCTATTAGACAATGCCTCATGCAATCTGAAGCAGATATATTATAAATATATAGTACAGTGGTTGTCAAACTGGTGTATGAGTTCCCCTGGTGATCAATTACATGAAGTTCACAGTTTATTTATGCATCAGTAATTATGCAGAAATATTTAATGTACTAGAAAACTGTCCATGGTGCAGGGGGTACATAGCCTGACTGAATAACCACAAATAAGATTTAGTCTGGAGACCCACATATACACTTTCTCGTAGTGGAAGCATTATTTACCAATCTCCAGAACCATTTTATTGGACGCCATCAATGTCTACAACAGCGTCTGTGCATAGCTCAGAGCCAATATCAGAGCCACCAGGTGACGTAAAATGAAATCAAAGGAACCTGGGTACTCCCAGGCTAGGGGATACATGATATATCTTGAATCATAGATACACACAGTAGTTTGAAGTTGGGGAACCAGTTATAGGAGGTTCAATTCTTGTTTGCTTGGCTTGACTGATGAGTGATGATGACCTCTTGTAATGTTTGATTTACAGAAAAGGGCCTATAAGAGTTATGCCAAGGCCTTGCCGGGACTGAAAAAGATTGGCGTGAGTTCGGTGCTCTTACGCAAGATCATTGGCACTTTGGAAGTAAGCTGTGGCGTGGTCCTCACCCTGGTTCCAGGGAAACCCAAAGACGTGGCCAACTTCCTGCTCCTGCTGGTCATGCTGGCTGTGCTGTTCTTTCACCAGCTGGTGGGGGATCCCCTCAAACGCTATGCCCATGCCCTGGTGTTCGGCATCTTGCTCACGTGTCGCCTGCTCATCGCCCGCCAGAGTGACGAGCGGCCAGAGAGAGAGGAGAGCCGGGACGTGCAGGTCGGCGCCCAGGAAAAGAACAAAGTCAAGCTCTCCTAGTCCTGCTTGTCCAGCCCTGACTTGGGTGGCGGGCAAGCTGGGGCCTGAGAGTGGACATTTTATGCCGAATGAAAGAGAGATTGGTGTCCAAACAAAAGACAGTCGCCACAGAGTGATCTCCATTCACCAAAGCCCCGTCCTGGCCAACCTGCCTAACTGGTTATCACACTCATTCACTCTCTTCTGTTCTATCCAAACAACCATGATGGCCATCAAAGGGGCAGTAGTGACGTTGCCTCAGCGTTGTCTCAGTTCATCACCCCTGTGGCAGCTGTTTGATATGATGTAGCTCTGTGAAGGGAAGGAAGACAGGCATTGCAACCATCAATCATTATTCTTTTTGTATGTTTTCTATTTATGTAGGTTACACATTCAGTCATCACACACAATAGCCATGAATTGTCAATGAATGCTACTGAAGTATTAGTATGACTGCAATGTTGTACTTTTGCAATGCTGGATGGACTCATTTACAGTAAAGATGACACCTGATGCTTTTATAGGTAAATTAACTGATTATATAAAAACTGTGTTTTTTTAGGTTAGTTAATTCCATTAAGTTTAAGTATTTATTTGATTTAGTTGTTAAATTATTAAAGTTGGTTAAATTTGTTGAATTTACCATATTATAGTACCATTGTAGTGATTTTAGGCACAGATATTTTTGGTTCCTTTTTATGTTGTGTTGGGGGAAAATCCCTCTATGCTATTATTTATGCATGAAGAAACAATGCCCTCTCATTCCATAGACCCATAAAAAGGAGGAAACACGCCAATAATTTATTATTGTTTTTTTTTGTTGTTGTTTTTAAATGGAAAACTACAAACCCTTCTCATTCCTAGATTTATCTCCCAAACTGTTTAAGGTCAGCATACATATCATGCTGGAAGTTAGGTGAGGAATACTGTGCTTCTGCTGTACCACATTCAGTGAATCAATTGCCATTTGGAAACGAGCACCTAATAAAGACGTATCCCACCTAAAATCACTCTGCTTTATTCTAGTAAGATAAGTCAAGATAGCCTAACTCATAGAAATTATATAATTTCTATGGCCTAACTAATAATACTACACATGTTACAGTAGCTTTGATCAGTGTCTGCAAGGCAACTGCAAATATGTCGTGTAGACTGCACCCTCTAGTGGAGGAAAGGCAGAAAGGCAACAACAAAAAAGTCTGATTTTCCGGAATGAATCTACTTTGGAAATATGTCATTTCTTTTAGTATTATTCCATCAGCAGCGCTGGTTTAATTGGAATGTAACATGACTTTCTTTTCCCAAAGGAGAAAAAGTGAACAATCCAAACCTAGGCTAACCAAAAATCTGCCATTGGTTTAACCAAACCACGTGATCACTTGGGGTCCTAGTGCGCCTGCGCAAACGGTCGCGGGAAGGATTTGATATTTGTTTGAATTCGTTCGGGCGAGACTAGAAAAATGTAGGGAAACCGAATGGTAAAACCAAAAGGTTTATCAACAATGACGAAGGTATCTAATCTGTCCGAGTTAGGTGGGGCGACAGATTGTTCAGATGAAAATGATTCCTCCTCTAGTTTAAGCAATAAAAGTTTGCGTGTTGCTGAAAAGGCTAAGAAGAAAAGCGAGGCGGAGGCTCCCCTTTTGGTGGCGTTCAAGTACTTCTCCCAAGGTAAGTTAACGTTGTCCCTCAAACCCGACTGGAAAACAATGGTGTTACAGAGCTTGTAAGTTCAGTAAGCAGTTTAACAATTTAATGCTTCCATGAGAGCACAACGAGTTGTTTAACGTGACTCAACGATAACAAAGTTTCGCTCTAACGTTATTATCCAACAGCATCAACTTACGAATAGGCTAACGAATGGCTAATGTTAAAGGTTAGCCAACTCGCCCATGAAACTAACGTTACCAAAACAACAAAATTCTCGTTTTTAGGGGTGTTACGTTTGTTTCGTTGGAAACATGTGGGCACTGTGGTCATGTTTTTATTCAGTACATACATCAACAGTATAGTATGAGTCTAACAGCCTGCCAAACCTGCAGCTAAACAAAACATGCAGCTAACGTCAAAACACTGTCCACGACTCTACTTTGCAATGTTTCACATGTTTTCATCTAACGTTATGATACACGAATCAAACTAGGTATAACGCCATGGAAAGCCGATATAAACTAACGTTAAGCAGAAAAAGTAAGGAAACTTTACTTTGCCCCATTATTAGGAAAGTATTTTATATCTTTTTCATTGATTTGTTACTCTTACAACGCTTGCAAGCACCGGACAGTCATGCAATTAACGTTAGCAACAAAGCCAGACGTGTGAGTAGTGTCCAACCAAAAGTTTTCCAAAATGGCCTGTTGTACTGTTTTGTTGGCATTGGACTTTGATGTTTGGAGCATTTAAGATGGCACTATCCCACAGAAATGAGGAAAAAAAACCCTCATTGCCAGGACCCTAAATAGCGTGTGGAAGATCCATTTGTTCCTCACATTCTGTAGTCTGAGCCGGTTTTGGTATAGTTGAGCAAATCTTCCCTGTAAGTTTCTGACAGTATGTTAAGCCTATGGTTTCTTAGTGCAGGAAGAGTGAGGAGCTGGTCTTGGGGTGTTGTTGTATTGGGGCAGCCACTTCTTAGTCTGTCTTTGACTTCAGCAGTCTGACAGAACTTGGTCCTAAACTTGGGAATAGTACCAGGATTGACACTAAATGCTGAGACACCAGCCTCGAGTTGCCCTATTGCATGGGCCCTATCGTGAAGGGACAGACGTGGCATCTTTCCATCAGTTGCTGCTTTAAGAAGCCACAAACCCAACAAGTTGCAGAAACCCAGTTCAGGTGCTAATTTAGACACCTTTGACTTGCACTCACTTGGCAGCTCAAAACGAAAGTGAATGGCAGCAGAACACTTACTGCCCATTTTGGCAAATCTTTGGTTGTCACCACTCACTCGTTTGGCTGTGTTGCTCATTCCATGACTGCCTGATGCTTACAAGCTATGCCTCGTAAAGGAGGCAAATCAATGATGAAAATAAGCCTAGGCCTAATATTTTTCTGATTGGTATTGGTAAAGGGGAGATATAATGGGTTGACGCCAAGTTTCTTTAGGCACTTTTTGTGCTTAGTCTAGCCTTTATAACATCCTGTACCAGTAAGGGAGTTGGACTGGGAGTGTTTGTGCAGCACTCTCCCATGTCCCAAAGCCATGGATGCAGTGCCCTTTAGCAAGGCACCTAACCCCCAAACTGCTCCCCGGGCGCCCGATTAAGGGCTGCCCACTGCTTTGCATTTGTGTACGTGTGTATGCCCCCTGGATGGGTTAAAATGCAGAAAACAAATTTCCTTCCCTCAAAAAGGATAGAAAAGTACTAGGCCTACTACTACTACTTCTTCATCTAACCAACTTCCAGTTTTAGAAATTTCTTTGATTTTCTTGTGCTTCTATTCATTTTTACCTGATGGTAACAACACATACTTTACATGCTTGTATGTCTGTCTTTATATGGCTAACACGCACAGAGTTGTGGGATATGAAATTGGGTTTGCTGGTAGCGTGATTGTTTTCTGATTTGTCTTAGTCAAATCTGGCACGCCTGTGCAAGGGAACGATGAGCTGGCAGGACACTTGGAGCTGGTGGAGCGGGTGGCCCTGGCTCAGGGTCTTCCCCCCGAAGCAATCACCATCCTGCTGGAATTTGCCATGAGTCTGCGCTTGAGTAAGTAGCCTATCAAGTACTTTGAGAGAACCTCTTTGCATGCCTTTGTTGTTGTCATGTCAATTGTTGGCAAATTATTCTTTATGAAGCACTGTAGTAGATTAGTGGATATCTCCATTGCCAATGAGGGTCAGTGAGGGAAATTAATAAAAGCACAGGTTTTAACTTATTAGTCTTCTTACCTTTTTCAATTTGATTTGTGGACTGATCTTAACCAATGTGCTCGGAGTTGTGGGACAAAAAGGATATTCAAGATGGCATGCAACACAAAGGCATTCGGGTGGTTGTGATGTCTGTTGGGTTTTTATTGTTTACTTTAGTTAATTGATGAAACTATGCTTTTGACACAGCTGGTACGGTATCCTCACGGGTGCTGAAGTTCCTGGTTCCAGCTTCAGTAGTGCCCCAGGAAGCTGTGGTGAGAGGCTTCTCATGGCTCTGTGTGCAGAAACTCCCTCAGTCCACTCAGGTAAGGAAGAAGGCTTTAGTTAAGAATTACACTCTTGCAAGCCTTCAACAAATTTTTTGAAAAATATTTTTTTGATGATACTGACGTTTAGTGTCGATCTAGTGCATAAATGGTGAATTTATTTACTTTCCACATCCTTACATATGCCTAAATCATTTATTTGTTGTAGTGCTCATTGTGGATTTGAAAAGGTTATTTTGTGACTGTGACTGTTGGTGCCTTAGCTGGTGTTTACGTGTGTTGCAGATGCTTTTCCTCCGCTGGGTGCTGACCATGTTTGACATGATAGACAGCAAGGATAACCTGAGGGCCATCTATGGCTTCATCTTCAGCTTTGTGACGGATGAAAATATGGTAAGTGTGAAAGCCTTTTTGAATGTGTGCCACAACTGCTTATTCTGGGACCTGTAGGGAGTCCCATCACCAATGGGATTCCATCTAGGCAGCCATTCAGCAGGGGGTAGGATTTGAGTGTAATGTAGGTTTGGTTAAGCAATAAATAAATAATAAAAAAAACTATTCTAGCCCACAGCAGATGATTGGTTTTGGTCTTTTTAGCCCTCAACAGTGCCCCCCCCCACCCCAAATTTAGGGTTAGGTTTGAGGGTGTTAAGGTAGTGCCTTTTAGGCTGTGGTGCCTGGAAGGTGCCGTTGGGGTCTAAAAACACCATTCAGCTCAGATGATCGTGACACGATAAGAAAAGGCCGTCCCATCTATGTAATATCTGAGGTAATTTGGTTGACATTTAAAATTGTATGAACAGATGTGTTATTATGCATGTGAAGGTAGAGAGAGTTGACATGCCATTATAATATCTCAGCTTTCTGTGGTTATTTCAGATTTCTAAGAAACGATATCTACCATCTAATCGAATCTAATCTAAATGGCTTTTGGATGGTAGACCTCTCCACTTGTATGATTCACGGAGCACAATTACATGCGGGGACTATTTGGGCTTGAAACAAGATAGTGGCAGTAATGCCAGATACTGGAATACTTTGTCTGGAAAAGAGTGGTCTATATGACTCGTGCGCAAACCGAATATCACCAACTGTATAGTCCCTGCATGAAAGTGTGCTCATTGAGGCAGGCCTTTCTGAAGTGGCTTTGTTCCCCAGTCTCCCACAGCTTTACGTTCATTCTCTTTTCCGCCCCATTTCCTTACAGTGTCCCTTCATCTGCCACCTGCTCTACCTTCTCACCAAGAAAGAACACGGTAGGAAACGACACTGTGACTTTGTGTTATGTCGGACTCATCTTTGGAGTCGATTCATTTGTGATCTGTTATTGTTTAACCGTGTGTTCACCTGTGAAAGATTAGTATTGCACCTACTTCATGCTCAATGTTGTTATTAAGACGTATAGAGATGTATTCTTAAAGGAATATGCCACCTTTTTGTGAAATTGGGTTCCTCAGTTTTACCTGGAGTTACATGTGTGGGTAAAAGCGTTTTTGTCTGAGTGTGTGTGTTTTCCTTGTCTGGCAACCCTAATTTTAGCTTTACCTTAGCATAGGCACTGGAATGTAACACTGCCAAAGAGTTGCTATCTGGCTACTTTACATTCTGTAAAATTGAGGTTGGCAGATTAGGAAAATGCATGAACTGAGAATGAAAAAAATACCTTTACTCACATATGTAACTCTAGGTAAGGGGATGAATGATCCACAAAAAGGTGGACTGTTCCTTTAATCCCCAAGGCCATCTACCTCATGTAATGCAATTAAAGGTGCAGTCAATGATCTAGAATGCGTGGTTTGTAGCTGCAGCCGTGTATCATTTACAATTAGAGTTTGTAAATGTGTTTGTGAATGTGTGTGTTTAGGGGGCAGGTTGACCCAACTCTTTTCTTTCAGTTGTTGGACCTTGTGCATCCAAAGATTAGTTTTCTAGTGACCCAAGAGAATAGTTAGCGAGCCATGAGAAGATATTTATGAGGACACACTGTATATATGAGGAGTTGGTTTTGTAAAGCTGTTTTGTGTCAACCCAAGCCACCCAAGTAATGCACCTATGCATCTGTTCATAAATTCTGTCTCTATGCAAAAAACTTCAGTCAACTTAAAACTGTTCCGTCTTGCGCCTGTGTTATTGTCTTTCACAGTGAAGCCCTACAGAGTTCGGAAGCTGTTGGACATTCAAGGGAGAATGGTAAATAAATCTGAAGTGATCTATTCCAACCTGGTGGTGTAGATTGGTTTTTAAAATAGTGTGTGTGTGTGTGTGTGTGTGTTCATTGTTTTGTATTGATTTTCCCTTGGTGCACTTTAGGTTTGCTATATTTTTGTAGTTGTGAAAATGGAATGATGTATTTTGCAACAGTGGCAAGAAAGAGCCATAGCAGTGTTTAGAGAGAGAGAGAGAAAGGAGCTACATTTAGGAAAAGGTCAAGACCGAGTAGTTTGTGTTTTCCAAAACAATCATAATATGCCGTATTATTTGCTGTATGTGAATAGTGCCCTCTGTGTTTTCCTTAAATAAATGTGCCCTCCTTCTATGTTATTTTCACAAATCGTTTTCTTTCTCCATCTCCCTCTGGATGGAGAATTTAATAGTTTTTTTTGTGCTTCCTCAACAGGGGAAACAGCCGTACCTCATGCAGTTACTAGCCCTCTACAAAGTCTTTTGTCCAGAGATGGTCACACTCACCATGCCGTCCAGAATGCGGGTCAGTCTGTTCATTCACACATCTCCTTTACTTAACTGTAAACACAGGTTTATGGTTTATATGAAGTAAATGTCAAACTGAAGTCTAAGTTGAGTAATGTTTTGAGTTACGGTTTGTCAAGTACTTGGTAAGGAGTAGGTAAGACTAGCATAAAAAAGTGTCGAGGGATTAAGTATAGAGTACTTGCTGCTTAAATATGCTGTAACAACACAAACAATGTTAAAGGAGACATAGAATGGGAAACCACTTTTACGTTGGCTTTGATGAATTAAAAGAGGTTGTGCATGATCAAAGAGCTATCATGAACATGAGGTATGGTTCTGCCCTCTTTCATATAGAAATCTTAAATTCAGAAATAGCCAATAAAACATGGGCGAATTAGAACAAAGCCTACAAGTGATGTCAAATTGCGCAAAGTCATTGCAGTTTAATTAAGGTGGCCAGAGTGAGGCGTTGTTAAGGTAAAAAAAAAACTGTTTCAATACACATCTCAAATATGAGGTTTTAATTAGGCTTGTAAAATATCACCCTGATCTTATTTTTGACAAAATAATATTGAATATATTGTATTTTAATATCAGACAACAAGGTTCAATAGGTTATATTAGGTTAGGTTATATTTTTATTATGCATTTGTGATGAATAAATGAACAGCCATACCATTAGGGTACACTTTTAATACAATATCAAGTGTGATAGTCCCATGATATCTGATGCTCCCAATCTCATCAGCAGTAGTAAACCAGAATTCCAACTGCTGTTATGGTTGTTATGCCAGCATACTTACACAGTATTACACAGTAATTTATCCCTTGATGTGCCATTCTCACCATGGGCCATAATCTAAAGTGTCCCCTTATGTTGACTGGTATTAAGCAGACGATATCATAAGTGTCACTGACTGACCAAATGATGACTTCACTATGGCATCTTGTCCTCAATTTTTTGTGATCCTGAAAATGATAACTTGGTAATGTCAAAGAATTCTGTTGATGTTTGTGCATGTGATTTGAGCTCATATGACTGCATTGTCTGTGTCAGTTGACTAAGTTCAAAACAGTGTTGGGGAATAGAAGCTTGGTGGACCGATTGTAATTGGAGCAACGTGGCTGCTGCTCCACCATGATGACCATATTCTACCGTGTGTTCCATTTGCAGGCTGGGTTCCGGAACCACAACTCCACTTGGAAGGTTGCGTTGGCGGCTCTGATGAAGAGGAACGCCGGCAAGGAGGCTCCCAGCATGGAGCTCACGCTAGGTGTGCGGAAAAAGGCCAATCCACGGAAAAGAGTAAGTAGCTATTTGGACTCTTTAAACTCTTGTCTTGCATAATGACCAAAGGTGTGTTAAAGTGAGGGACAGGAGTGTTTATAAATAATAGCTTTGAATAATGGTCGATACTGGAGTGTGTGTGTTTGTGTGTGTGTAAGAAATGGGTATGGAAAAATTTCAGCCTACTTCTGTGGTCCTCTTTCTCGGTTTGAAGCCTCTCCCTTGTGTATGGCCCTCTGAGGTCGCTTGATAAACGAGATGAATACGATATTCCTTTTAAAAAAAAACAAGATGAGCCAGGAGTTTTTTTTTCTCCCGTGTTTATGTCCTGTGGTAATTTCAGTGATAACTTTTTTTGGCCAGGCCCAAGTCATTTTCGGAGCCAGTCAGGCATAGCATTGAGCTTGAGCGCAATTTTGATAAAAGCCACAGCAAGGGGTTTTGCAACTCAGCGGCTCATCTAATATCTCTCTTGAATGCGGTGTAAACTCCAAGCACCTGGAGCCTATGGGCTCTGACCTGTGAAGGGAGGCAGGAGGGAAAAGAAGCAGGGACCTAGGGTGGAGGTGGTGGGCGCCGCAAGGAGAGAATGAGATTTGCTGATGCTTTCTTTTCTTTCACTTTTTTTTTTCATTTTTATTGATGACACACACACACACACACACACACACACTCATACACTCTCTCAGACACTTGTTCAGTCATGTCCGCACACACTCAGTGCTCTTATTCAATCTCCCCTACAGAAATTCCATCACCTACAAGTGCCGGCCTTGACCCCAGCGATGGACAGCTCCGGTTCCAACAGCAGGAGAGGCGTGTGTCTGCAACAGCTGAGCTCCTTCACAGAGCTGCTAGACAACCTGAATAATATTGAGGTACACACACACACACACACACACATACACACGTGCACACACACACAATGTCTAAAGCCAGTGGTGCAGTTCTGTGTGCACAGGTAAAACTGTTTGTTGATAGTTATTTGTGGAGTAAACCTGGATGTGTCTGAAGAGTTTTTGGTGTGTGTGTGTGTGTGTGTTTAGTAATTAATTGACTGAGGGTTGAGGTTCAGAGCTAAGTAACATAACTACATTGCTGTGTTAGGGCACAGGCCCCCAACACGCATCTAGCCAACTAGGGGGAAAAAGTAAGCCTGATCGTTGCGCTGTGCCCTATTGCACAAAGTCATTTACCCTGAAAGTATACCGACTGAGTTTAAAATAGAATAACTTCTCTCTCAGCTGCAACAACATCAGAAAAATGCACTCATCTTTCCCTGTAATGCTGCCTCCATGTCGTTGCAATGCTGCCTCATTAACACTAGGGGGAGCTGCATCACCAGCAGTCTCACAGGTCTTGCCTCCATTCCCACTGTGTGACGTGCCTCTGACACGCTTGTGCAGAACGCTGGCTAAAAAAAGCTTCTCTGAGAGACTCCCATCTCGTCACTTTGTTCATGTAAAATTGATGCATGTGTTTAGCCGCAGTCCATCAACGGCGGCTAATATCCGGCCTCCCATCAATTACGCTCCACGGCGATGCATCAGTGAGTAGACTAATTAGAAATGTGATTAGAACAAGCGCGCGACACGTCTTGGGGAAAATGAAACGACGCAAGCGGCGGTCAGAGGGCCTCGTTGAACAGTGACCTGCCACCCGCTTAGCTGACCCGGGCGGCTTCCGAGCTGACGAATCTCTTTTTAAAAAGCTCCGGGATGCTTTCCACTTCACGCCACATAAACCCACCCACTGCCAACTTACACACACAACCAGATGCGCGCACACACACACACAGCACAGACAGATGTAGACACACACCATCCCTAGTTGTCCCTCAGCCCAGCCCAGAGTGTGGTCTTGAGCTGTGCTTGCTCCATCATCACACAACCTCTCTCACCACACACACACACACACACACACACATACACGCCCACAACCATAAACACACACACACACACACACACACATACCCACCCACAACCATAAACAAGCACACGCAAACGCACCCTAATTTATAGCACACACACACACACACACACCCTAAACTAGAACACACACACACACACACACCTTCCCAAGTCTGTGTGTGTGTTGCGGCTGCAGGCTGGCCTCACTGGGGAGAGGCGATGCGGAGCAACCAAGCACACAGCACTCCATCACACCGCAGAAAACAAATCCGTCACAGTGCCCGGCAAAAGGATCATTGATTCTCATCCCGACCGCTTCCATCCCACACACATACACACTCTCTCTCTCACACACACACACAAGCGCGTGCGCGGGCACGCACGCACTCTCAGCCGTCACACTCGGCGTCTCCTCTCCCATTCCCCAGTCATTATGGTGGCTCGCCACTGCTCCTGAGATAATGACTGATGCATTTTGCTCCTTAATTATGAGCAGACTCGGCCATGTCCAATGACAATCTGCCAACCGTGTGCCTTTATTTATTTATATCCGCCACACACACACACACACACACACACACACACACACACACACACACACACACACACACACCCAACGTACGTCACCCACATTGTCAGGCAGCTGTTTGAAGAGTGAGTGCCTGTTTAGTACTGGCAAATGGTTAGAGACTTTCATTAGGGGGAAAAAATGTGTACTCAAGACGTGTGTGTGTTTGTGTGTGTGCTTGTGTGTGTGTGCTTGTGTGGTGGTCATCAGGGTGATGAATTGTGATGGTGTAGTGGTGAATAAACGGGTGTAACGCAATGCTCAGTGAGTCGGGGGTGGAAATGTGAGCTCATGAGCTAGTTTTCTCTTTGGCTGAGCGTCGACCTCGGTTCCCACAGCAGAGCTGTCTCTATCGGTTGGGTCTGGGACCCTCCCCTCCCCTCCCCATCCCCAACCTCTCGCTGCTCGAGCTTCTCTGCATCGCTCGAGTGCTTTAGTTTTGTTCTGTCTCATGGTGTAATGAGCCTTAGAGCTGCTGTGTGGTGCGTCTCTAAACCCAAGGCTTTACAGGAGCTGTCGGCCCACCTCCCCAGTTCCCAGCAGCCCACGGGGCTTTCAAACGGGGCAGCGGGCCTATAGGCTAAGCTGGGATACTCTCTTAAGCCCTGGGGCAAATTCATTGCTTTGCATAATTTCCCATCCACGATCAGTGATATGGACACATACAGTAGTAAACCCACAGTGAGCTGGCGCTAGTAGTGCAAACACAACTTGCTCAGAGAATTGGTTGAAAATGCTAAAAATGACCAAAGGAGTGAAAATACAAAAAGGTTTTACTGTTCAACCTAGAATGCACAGCTGTGGGCAGCGGGCTGCAGCGGTTCTGATACAGTCCGATGATGTTGAACGTGCCTCTTGCTCCGTTTGCAGTGCATGGGGAGCGTTCAGGCTTTTGCTGCCTTTCTCAAGGTCACCTCAGTCATGGATGTGGACATTTCCAGCCATCTTTCCTTCCCCCTCTGCTGTTCATGCTCTCTGTCTGCCCCTCTCATTGCTCTGATTGGCTAGATTCCTCATTCTGCAGTGGCTCATTGATTTGTTTATTTGATTGAATGTTTGTTTGTTTGTTTGTGATTGCAGCTCCCAGCTCAGATGGGTTCTCTGCTCAGCTCAGCTCTGGCTCTTCACTACCTGGACTGCGTGCAGGACGAGTCGGCCTTCCTGCGACTCAACTTCTGGCTGGGCCACGCGCTGCAGGAAGGTACCGACTGTCATCTGCTTCTTTTTAAGACTGAGGGATCTAAGCACCTTTTCCTGTCTATGATCTGTCCATGTAAAGGACATGATTTACATCATCAACTTTGGAGCTGAAAACGGCACTAGATTTAGTTGTTATGATGCAATCTGATGCTAACATCTGCTTGAAAACTGGCACATAGCTTACACCAATGATATTGCAGGTTTTTCACAGGATCAGAAGTAATTCTTGTCATTTTTCAGATGAAAAAAAAAGTGTGGAATGTAAGTGCCGAGTGTAGCATGAGCATCCCGGCCCCTCAGTGTGGTCTGTGGTTGCTCCATCATCACACAACCTCACCTACACACACACACACCCTGCAAATGCATGCGGCTTGAGACCGTAGGGTAAAATGACCCCTCCTTGTAATAGCGCGAGACATCTTAGATTAGTATGAGAAAATTGAATTTTTCTCTGGTACAATTCATCATTGACAACATTTATTTTTAAAATTAAAGCAACAATGAAATGACAAGTAAAGATGATTCCGTGGCACAGTTACCATTCAAAGTATTGGCAGGAATATTTTTATTGAATTATGATTTGCCAAGCACAATGCCCACAATCCCTGTGGGTTTCCTCAAAGGGCTTTTCCAAGCGAATCAGATTGGTGAACATTTCTCCTTCTCCGCTGCTTGTGTTCTGCTGGCAACAAAAAGCGGCTCTGGCCGAGCAGGTGACCAGCCCTCAGGAGCACAAGGTCCATTATAAGTGGAAGTGGAGGCAGTTCAGTAAAACTTTCTAGCCAGTGGCCGGCTCCCTCTAAATCACTTTTTAATTGAGTTTCAGCTCTATTGAGTGTAGAGCACTTGCTGAAAAATGCCTTGAAGAAATTCTTGTCCAAAGTCACCTTTTGGTATGCTGGTTAGACGCACAGCATGAGGTTCACTGCAGCATATTTATTACTGAGGCCAGTTTCACCACTGAAAAATATTGGGTCGGCACCTACCTGCGACCCTCTTGTTAGTAATGCAGTGGAGCCATTGCCTGCTGGATCCTAATGCAACCCCTCCAGCCTTGAGCCCTGAGCCCTCAGTGACTAACTTAATGCAAATGCTGATTTTTTTTTTTTTTTTTTTTCTTCTTCTTCAATCCTGCCAGACTTGGTATGTGACTGTCCCACGCTGTCAGAAGTACCAATACCTGGTCAAATGACCATGCAATTTTCAAATTTTGTGATGCTGAATTTAAGGTTTTCTTTAGCTGTAAGCCACAATCATCAAAATGAACACAAATAATGGCCAGAAGTGTTTCACTTACAATGAATCTAATGAATCTATGTAATGTATGAGTGTCACATTTTACATTGACATACTGAACTCTGTGATTAATGACATTTTCCAAAATACTCTTAATATTCTGAGACATACTGTACCTGTATACAGGTATACTTTATATTAATTTTTGCCTTTTAATTTGTGTCAGAGTTCCTGTTTGGTCCAGTGGATGGCAGCTCAGAGAGCATGGCTGAAGCCTCTCACTTCCTCAGCATGCTGGTGTCCACTCAACACTTCCTCCAGGTCAGTGTCCTCCACGTGCCCTCTGTGGCCCATCCGTCTCACAGCCAAGTCCCCCAACGCCCAACCCCCTCCGAATCTCACACACACACACACACGTGTTCTAGTACCTTAGCGCCATAACCTCAGCAGGGAGAAAGTGACCAGTGCGCTGCACTTTTGGCCCTCTCACTCTTTTTACAAGAAGTTGTTGTGCAAGCCAAGTGCCCTAGAAACAGTGTGTTTGGCAATCCTTTGGCTTCTCTCTCTCTCTCTCTCTCTCTCTCTCTCTCTCTCTCTCTCTCTCTCTCTCTCTCTCTCTCTCTTTCGCTCTCTGTGGGTTTATCTCTGTCTCCTCACCTGAGACCCCCCTCCTCCCCGTGGGCAAGCCCTGTCAGTCTCAATCACGCCACACGCCATCCCCAGCCACATTAGTGAATAACTGATTAGGCAGTTAGGCAGGCTGCCGCTCATCGGGGTGTGTGTGTGTGTGTGTGTCTGTCCTGACAGGAGGGCTTCTCGAGTACGGAGAGCTTCCTCTACAAGTTCCTGCAACTGTGGGACGGCTTCCTGCATCGGCCGCAGATCCTGGAGCTGCTCAGCGATATTCCACTGTTGCCCAGTTCTTGTGAGTGCAGTGTGTGTGTTTGTTTGTGTGTGTTTTGGTGTTTGGTGTTACCGTTTTATGTTTACGTGTTAAATGGCTGGCTACAAGCCAAAATGAAATTGAAATGAAAGGCTGTTGCACAACATGCCCACAACAAAAGCTCTTCAACACTAACCTATCTGTTAGTATTTATTTATTAAATTGTTCATTGTAATATATTTCCACAGACATAAAGGAGGCTCTCTTTGAGCCTTTGATGCAGCTGTACTTCACCTCTTCAGTGTTTTTCAAGGTGAGTTCATTTTTTTTTTCACTTCTTTTCTCCATTCTTTAATCTGTCTTTCTCTCTTCTTCCCTCCCCTCCTCCTGCACTCCTGCACCTCCATCTTACCTCCCCCGTCAGTAACCTTGGCTGGCCCAGCCCGGCCCGGCCCCTCTATTCATTTCCATACTGAGCACTGAGTAGAGGATAGCACTTCCCCTGCTAAAGCCCTCTTTAGTTGGAGTCCAGTCATAACACCGTCTAGAGAACTTTTGCCCCCGTGTCTGTATCCACACTGTTGTTGGCTGCTAGCTTCACATTCAGTTCTCTACCAAATATCTCTCTTAACCTTAAAGGTAGGGTATGAGATGTTTTCCTGGAGCACTTTATACTATATTGCTTAAAATGGCCTTCACACCCCAATTGCTGAAAAAACGATCAATTAAACACTCAACACATAGAATTGGTTTGCCTGTAGAAGGAACACGACTGAAAAAATTCCAGCCGATCATTCTAAGCAACCAGTCGAAAGTATTGAATGGTGACTTGTCTTTCAAACCCAAATCAATCAAACAAATCAAAACAAAGTCTGAAAGAAGGGGAGTGGACTCTGAACCTTGAGCCTAACTTGCTCAAACCTTTTTTCCAGGTTCTTTTACTCTATCTTTAAGTACTCATCACTACTCCCCTACTCCAACCATCTCCCCTCTCTCCTCTCTTGCTCTATCTCTCTCTCTATCTCTCATCCCTCCATCCTCTGGGCCTCACACTCATCCTGTTTATCTCCCACTTGCAGTGCAGTGTCATTGAGTGTCTGAGCAGCATGCTGCGGAAGTGGCTGACCTGGCATTCCGTCTGTGCCGAGGAGGAGGGGCTGGACATCAGCCTCAACAACCGTAGCACCATGTAAGTCATTTCTCTCTCTCTCTCTCTCTCTCTCTCTCTCTCTCTCTCTCTCTCTCTCTCTCTCTCTCTCTCTCTCTCTCTCTCTCTCTCTCTCTCTCGCTCTCTCTCCCTGGACCCCCCACCCCTGCCTCTCCTTTCTCTCACCATCTTCATTTTATGTCCCCTTATCTTTCTCTCTCACTGAATCCTGTTCTGTCCCTCGCTCCCCTCTCCTTTCCTCTCTGCCCCCTGTTTTTTCTCTTGCTTTCATTCTCTCTCTCTCTCTATCCATTTCGATTTCCTTTTGCAAGAAATTAATATCTCCTCTGAAAGGCGTGACGGGTCCGGGTCAGCAGTTCAGTGCGTGCGCCGCCACAGCTGTCTTCACCAACGCCCGACTCTTGTGTGTTTGTCTCTCTTTTTCTCCCTCTCTCTCTCCCTCTCTCTCTCTCTCTCTCTCTCTCTCTGTATTTCTCTGGCGTGGTGTTTACAAGTTGAAGGCAGCAGTGGGGCTGTTAGGGGTGGGGGATGATGTAGTGGATGATTTACACCTCTGGCCCGTAAGGTCGCCTCATTTTCACTGATGCCTCTTTTTCCTAAGGTGACTTATTTTTGTTTTTTTATGTTTTTTTACTCTATTCTATTCTATTAACCCCGTGTTATTGAGTTCAGTTCTCAATGCTCCCATGATGTGTTCTCACATTTACTCAGTTCACACACACACACACACACACAGGATTTGTTTTGAAACCTGAATGGGCACTGTGGGTCAGAGACAGAGTCTATGCTGATGATTGGCTGTTACCTAGGCCCTTGTACGTGTGGGCGTGTGTAGTTGTGTAAATTTTGTAGGTTGCAGGTTGTGTATATTGAGTCTTAGTTGTGAACATCCATTTGTTTCTGTGTGTTTGTGTGTGTGTGATCTCTCCATTCCTCCACAGGAGCCTGAGTCTGTCTGGTTTCCTGGACTCTGTGCTGAAGCTGGTGCAGTTTGTGGGCCGTCTGACCTCGGCCGGTTTGCACCTGGAGCGCGGACACACCCTGCTGCTCCACCACGCGCTGGGCTTCTACGAGACGGTAGAGTAGCGTTCCCAAGCTTTAAAATACTCCATTATCATACAACATTAGCACTTCCTTTTCTCAGGCTGCTGGGATTGCACTATTGAACCAGAATTTTGTTTTGGACAACAATGTTATAGTCTTGTTGTTGTCCTTTACCTCATGTTGAATATCCTTTGCATTACCTATGCAGAGATATGGAACATGCATTTACCTGATGGTTTAACCAAAAGGACTTGCAGCATTTATGATTCAAATCCTCGCTTACTGTGCAATGAGTAGCAATCTTGTGTGTGTGTGTGTGTGTGTGTGTGTGTGTGTGTGTGTGTTTCTCTAAATCGGTTCCATTTTCTCTCGGTCACTGTCATATTGACTGTTCACTGCAGGTGTCCGACATGTTCCTTAAGTACAGCTTGCCCCTGTTTGTCATGCTGCCCCCCGGCGTCTTCTATCCAGCTCTCCTGGCCACTGACCCCGTCTCCGTAGATCGCCTTGGGTACATCATGTTCAGGTAGGGAATTTGCCCATCACACACACACACACACACACAAACATACATACACACACTCACACAAACATACTCTCACACACACACACACATCCCTTTCCTTAGCTTCACGCATGGTTCGATTGTTCACCCACTTCACTTCAGTTTCGGTTTCACGTTTCCTTCTGGTTGATGATCGAGCACTCAAGAGTCAGATACCCATCCCACCCCCACCGCCACCCCGGCGAGGCAAAGCCACCTCTCACTAACTGCTGGTCTTGTAGCACGGTCGAGATTCTGGGCAAACTAGTCTGGCGAACGAAATCAGCGGACCGTTTCGCTGGCCCCCCAGAGTTCACGGTCACAGCGGAAGTAGTCCCGTCGGGCACGTGCAGGCTGAGCGCAGGCGGCGTGCTTATTTGCAGGCTCATTAGCTCCTCACACTAATTTGACTTGACACCGGAAGCCAGCCGAAAAATTGTGTCCCAGGCATTATCGCAAAGTTGAAAAGCGCCAAAAAGAAAAAAAAAGCAAAGAAAAAAGATTTGAATCCTCCTCAAATGGAAATGGGGGTTACAAGTGCTAGGATATCACTGCATACTAAGCATTACTAATTACTGTATATTCCCCACTAAAAGGGCCATTAGTGGCGACCTGAATGCCACAAATTGTTTTGCTCTTCCGTTGCCATTTAAGCCACAGTGCACTGCATGCATACACTGTGCAGGGCTTTAATTATTATAGTAGTGCACTTAAAGCAGTGGGGTTCAAAGACTGGTGTCCTATGCCTGTCTCCTGCCCTTATTGAATAAAAAAGCCTAAGAACTTGTTGTACTTGCTGTGTTATAAACACTGCTGTCATAGAAATTCAAGGATGAAGCACATTTAGACTGTTGGTTTAAGGAACCAATAGTTCTAAGAACACTTTGTGCTATGAATTTATGTATCAGAACTCCATGTGCTTTGGGTTTTGGTATCAATATTCAACTAGTGTTAAAAGTTAATCTGAAGGATTAAAAAGGTAACGGATTTCTGTATGTTCTTTTTTCCTCCCACAGGTATCGGCAAAATCTGATGTATGCCAAGGAGCAACAGAAGAAGCAAAAAGAGGTAAAATCTAAGAACCTTGCGCACAGATCTGTAGGTGATCTCCCCTTTCCCCTCCTTATTCATCGGAGGGATTCAAAGGTTTAGCTGCTGCATAATTTACTAATAAAAGATACATTTGTAAAGGGCCTCCAGCTGTGCATTAGAAATCCATAATGAAGGCCCCCTTGGGTGTCTGCTGCAGTGTGTCTATGATTCCTGTTGTAGATGAAAGCAAGTAGACGAGAGAAAAAAAAAAAAAAGCCTGACGTAAGGAAGCTTGGCGCTCTCTTGACTCGGGCAGGATGCTGGCCACCCATCGAGTCCAGACCTCCACTGTCCATGAATTATGAGCTGTGTTTTACATCTGCTCAACTTGGTGTAATGGCACGGATTTAATGGATTTATTTATTTTTTTCTTCCCTCTCCCGGACTTTGCCCTACATCCTCTTACAGATTTACATTTATTTCAATGAGGAGTGAACAGCTGTACTCATTTATGCATTCACTTATAGAGACTTTTCTCCCCCCACCCCAACTACCTGCCCCCCCCTCTCCCACAGCTGTCTGTCTTCATCACCCGGAGTGTGTACAAGGAGTTTAACTCCTACCTGGTGGCCATGGTGGCGCACCTGTGGAACTCCAGAAGCTTCAGCCCGAGGTCGGGCATCGAGGTTAGCGAGGAGCTCCTGCAACAAACGAAAGTGGCCGACCACTCCAGGAGTTTCGACCTCATCCACCATCCTGCATTCCTCAACTACGCCATAGACTTTCACCAGCAGGTCAGAAAGCACACCACCACATTTATTATTTGATGGCATGAACATTTTGTGGACCGTATACGGCAGTATTTACGTCTGTGTTTGTATACTATATCATTTTCTACCATCAATGGGTACTGCACTTGTAGAAATCACAACTATTCTTTGCACAATGCTAACTCTCTCACTTGTTTACGGCATGACCGTGCATTCAGCGTCTGAATGCTGTTTTTCCCGCAAATCTTTAATCTCGCTACGTGACGAACGTAAGATGAAAGGGTGAAGGTTTCAAGCCTCGTCTGGCGTCAAAAATGGCAGCTGTCGGGTAGCCTCCTGGCGGCACAGAGCACTCAGACGTGATGGGGGCCCCGGTTGTTAACGGGGGACTTTGATCTCCGGAGGTGCTCTGTGCCCGGGGAGACATGACGGAGGCCAGTTTGGTTAATAAGTTTAAGGCCGGACATGGAGATGAATGCGGTATTCATGTATCTTTCATAGAAGGCTCCATTAATTCAGAATCACATTTTATTATTCATGCCACCGTATGAGCCCTGGAGTTTTTTTTTTTCTCTCTCTTTTTTTCGTCATGTTTAATAATACAGGCACCTTTTTTTGGTCCTGCTGCTGCAGCAGCATCCAGCAGTGTTCAACTGAGATTTAGAAGAAGGGGCAGAGAGGGGGAGAAAGAGAGGGAGAGAGAGAGAGAGAGAGAGAGGGAGAGGGAGAGAGATGGAGGGTGCGGGGAGGGAGACAGTCAATGAATATTTATATGTTCTCTTCATCAGTGTTGGCCAGAGCGCACCGACGTGGACCTGAACTCCATCAAGGTAACCCTCCCTAAATTACCACTTACGTTCATTAAAACGCGTCAGATGTCAGGGGGCTCTGTTTTTTAAATTGTATTTGGCACTCTAATCAACAGTGTCCCCCCATTCTAAAGTCACTAGTGCTGATTTTGGCATCTCTCCCTCTCCTCGCTGTAGGCAGGGAAATACTGGGATTGGTATGTGGAGTTCCTCTTCACGCAGGGCTTCGACGGCCTCAGGGACTTCATCAAGGTGAACATCAACACAACGTCTGCCCGACAGAGCGGCGGTCAGCCTCTCAGCCAGCCCTCACAGCCGAGCCAGTCAACTGCAGCATCGTAGGAGAAACATCGCCAACCCCTAACGTTCTCACAACGCTCAACTTTATCCCAACTTGACACATTTTTTTAACTGCCAGCTTACAAGTATGAATAGAACATGACAACCTGTGTAAAACGCATGACCCGTCTACAAGAACCTGTACATTATTTATTTCAAGTGTCTTTGGGATACGGTTGACATAAAAAGACTATTTAAGATGTCTGTGTAAATAGCTTTGTATTGTACATTTATTGTGTAATTATTTTTCAACATTGCCTATCCTGTCGTACTCATGTTTGTCCTCAGACTTTGTCTGCTTCTTTCCAACGGCCTTTGCACAAATTAAGAACAATAATTCCAGGCTTTTTTTGTACAAGTTAGTATGCATCATAACAATAAACTTACTTTTCCATAACAAAAAAAGTTTTTTTGGTGCTCTTTTCTTTTCCCTCCAGGGTCCCTGCAACCTTTCAGTGAATTGTGTATTTGTGTTCTGTTAAAAAATGTATGTGCTGAAATTCAATTTGGGGGAAAACATCAATATCTATTGCACTCACTGACTCAACCATCTGGAAAACAGCATTTTACCCTAATTGACAGATCCATCTGGACTATTACTTGGCTCATAGGAACACACCATCTTGGAAAGGTGCTGTGAGTGTGCAGAAATTTTAAGCGCTAACAGAACGACTCAGGTGCAGGGGGGGATGATCTGTGAGGTTTGCACACCAGCGTCCCTGGCACGCACATATGGTTTATTTCTTGCTTGACTTATTTTTACCTCCTACTTCAAGCCAACAAACGGCGGGGGCGTCTTGCTTGCAAACAAATACTCTTAAAATGCTTCTGTGTGCGGTGTTAGTCGTGTAATTCTAAACACAGTAAAGCCTAGTCTAATTTTAAATGTGTGTCTGAATTTTTGCCTGTCGGACATGCATTAGCTTATTGGCATATAAGCCATCCTTGAGAGTTCTTAAGTTCAGGTAGTAAAGTAGGCTATTGCAATTTGCACATCTTCAAAACTACAGAAACAGCGAGTATTGGATCGTCCTTCTAGGTAACTGCGCAACTGCAGCAAATTTAGCTATTTACCAGAATGGGATTTTCCCTTTGTACATCACCGATGAAGAACCTTATCAACATCCCGCTGAAGAACATCTCTTCTGGCACGAAGATCCACCTTAAACCTCTCTGATGTCAGCGTTGATGTGAGAGACCCTCCGACGTAGCAGCGCTCTCGAGACCTGAATAGAAGTGTGCCGCTGTTTGAAATGTTCGTCAATGAGCAAGTCTCCCTTCACTTTCCGCTCATTTGCCTCTCTCATACGAGATTATTGCAGTCGTGCGAGCAGTTATATTCCATGGCACTTCGAGGTTTTACAAGGGAGAAATACTCCGACTGAAAAGAACAAGGTAAGACTTGTGTTAAAAGTGTCAAGTGGTCGTGATATTTTATTTGCCACGATTTTGTAACGTCATGTTCATAATTATACTTGGACGCAATTTGGTTCATCATTCTTTAAATAAGCTAGATGCGTGACTGTTGGAGGCAGTTCACCAGTTTGCTTTTTACGCTTAAAAAAATAAAACTGAATGCCGCACATTGCACGATATGGAAGTGCTTATACTGGGCTGTCGTGGCGGAATGCATTTACATTTCACCTAATGAAACCGGCGAGGTAGAGATGGTAGCGTTTATTAGCCCATTTCAGCACTTGTACGCCTGTGATTTCTTCATGCAGCGCCGAGCAGGTTGACATGAACATTACGACTTTACTGGCTTCTCCCCAGATTTTGTCACAGGTTCCTGGTGTGGAGCTGTCCAGCAAGCTATAATGTCCGGATGCGTCGCTATTGCTGTGCTGTAATCACAACCGTGTCTGTTAATAACCGTGTAGCCTATTTATTTCGATAGAGAAAATGTTCCAAGTTCAGATAAAGCGCATAGGACTACTCAGATTTGAGGACTTTCATCCGTTCATGCATTGACTCCTCCGTCCACATAGTCAGACCTCAAGTAGCCTACTGGCGCAGGGTAGACTTGGAATAAGGAAGCATAACTTGATACAACGTAAATTCTTTTGAAAAGGGTGAGAAATTTATCTTTTTTTTACGTCCTCGCTCTATTTAAGGATTTGCTTTGTATGTAGCCTGACAGTGCATTTAAATACAGGTTTGAAGGTTCTTTTAAAACTCTATTGTGAGACACATCCTTTGATCTTCGTTAAAGCCCTCGACAGCCTTCCTATGCTGGTGGCGCTTCTGCTTCAGCAGCCGGTGAGCGTATCACAGATCTGTCTGGAAGAGGATATCATACGAGCATTGGAAAAGTCTGTCCATGTCCAGGGAACAGGGTAACATTTCTTTTTTTCATCAAGGGGGAAGGGGAAGGGCGGAGAGCAAGATTCTGTTAACTGTTCAGATCTGGCATGTGTCGGGCATCAAGAAAGGGGGTGCAGTTGTCACTCAAACTCTTAGTTTCAGGCAGCATACCCATACAAGTCCCTTGTTCACCCTCTCAGTTAGCCGAGACTACTCAGATATGCTCTATGAATATTTTACAACCACTTAATCTCATTACTGTAAAAGCCTTTAGCAAAGATAGAAAGGAGCCAAACTGCCAGTGTCATCTAATGATAAATGGCAGCCTTTTTTGTTATTTGGATAGCTTGTCATGTTTTGACAGGCGTAAGAGCGTGTGAAATGTCGAACAGGGAGTTTGTGTGGCCCAGAAATGCAACGCGACTTTGTTTCTCGTCTCAAACTGACTATAAGCTGTAGTTTAAAGGGTCTATTATTTATTATGCCTGTGTATGCAAGATGTGGGCGCGCGGTGTGCCATGGTGTGCATGCGTGCGTGGGTGATGGGTGGTTGGTTTGTTTATGTGTCGGAGTTGGCTACATATTGTTATTTTTGCAGTAGCCTAGGCTGTCTTTTACAAAAGTAAAAAATATTGGCCTAATATTTGAAAATGTAATTTTCTGTGTGATATTGCACAGGTAAGGTTTTTGAATGAGTGCCTAGAGGTGGGCGTTCGCCAGCGGGTGGAAAGCTCTCTCGAGCTCATTACATATTCTCTTGGCTTCCTTCTTACTCTGTTGGATCCAATCTTGTCAGGCACTTTTACTAATTTTGCGCTCGCTTTCAGACAAACAGGTAGATGTCCCACTGCGCCGCAATATTCCAGACACCTGTGTGCTTCTTAGAATGTCGTGAGTCGGCATGCAAAAAAAAGTTTGATCACACCTTATTTACTCCATTCCCTATGGATGTTGACCTTTAAACTTAATAGAGATTTTTCACGTGTGTCTCCCTTCTCATTGGAAGAAGAAAAGGGGAAATATATGTCAAAACAAAGTGAGATTTCTCTCCTCAGGAGATGCGAGACGGCCAGGTCCTTAGTCATCATTGTAACAGTAGCAGACGGCAGATGGGCAGTGAACAGCAGTGTCTTACACCACTCCACTCCTCGAAGGCATCTTCTGGCCTGGATCGAGGCACATCAGAAAGATGGACACACTGAGCAGTCATCACACGCTGCTAAGAAGCGGTGAATTCGCTCAAAGGGCATCAAAATGTGTGTCTGTCGTTGCCTCTTTCTCACTGTCCTTGATGTGTGTGTAAAGCCTTCATTCAGGCTGTTGAGAGGAGCAAGCGAATGCATAAAACAAGCCAGTCTGCTGGCCTTTGACCCTGCCTGTCACAGCCTCCCAGTGCGTGATCGGAGGAGGATGGATGGAGCTCAGTGGCAGAGCGAACGCTAGAAAAAGGGCCAAAGAATGGGGATAGAAAAGCAATTTGCTAACTCTATAAATCCACGTGCCTGTGGGGCTGGTGACCTGGGTCTGTGGTGACCGCGGGAGCCATCATTTAAAATCTGCTAACCGACAATCCCAGGCACCCACACCACTCCCCCCCACCCCCTCTTTTTTTTTACTCACCACCATCAACCACCCACCACTGCCACCTCTATCGCCATGTACTCTCCACCCCCCCGTTAGCCCTGAATGGTACTGCTGTGTGCCAGTTGTCTGTGGTGACACCTTTATGTGGCTTATTTACGGAGGCTGGCCAGAGGCGGCCTCGCTGCAAAGAGAATCTGGAAAGAGGGAGAGAGAGAGTGAGAGAGAGGCTGGCTGGCAAGGGCTGTGCTCTGCTGCTGCTCCTCTCTCTCTCTCGCTCCAGCACAAGAGATGGAAGAAGAGGTACAGAGGTAAACAGGGAGAGACAGGCGGAGAGATTGCAATAGATAAAGGGAGGAAATGGGAAAACAAGCAAGTAAGCAAAGGGCTGGTTGGATGATTTGCAAGAGTGACAGGAAAGGGGGAAAAGAAGCAGCTGAGAATTGTGTGTGTTTTCTTGTCTTTATTAACGGTGAAGTAGGGAGTAGGTAGGAAATGAGTATGGAGTATTTGGAATGGAGAGTAGTTTTGGGAGATGACCAGTGGTCGGATTCAAACTTGGCTTCACAAGGGCTCTCGACCTGAATGCAGTATTGGATGTCTGTACTGCTTCTGTGCATGACAGGTTTCAGGTTGATAGGTGGCAATTGGAGGGACTTGGTGTCTGTGAATGGTGGGCAAAGGGCTGTCTTTCAGTGTTGTGCTTTTGCCAGTGGCAGCTGACATTCGAGCTGAGGTTACTGTGGATCTTCGCCACTGGCCATTTGCAGAGACATGGACTATCTTTCATCGAGGGATGGGATGTCGAGACTGCCACTCTGTTATGGCGCTGCCTTGCCAAATGCTTTTAGTACAAGCAAATCCAGACTGGGCTACTACTTCCTAAGATTAAACTCAGAGATGACTGGAGCACTCAGACTGTATTATTTAAATTTTCTTTATTTCAGTGCAAACATGACTAACGTTTCAGCGCAGTGCGTCTTCCTCAGACTGTCTTAAGATGATGTAGTCTGGTTTTGCTCTGATCCTTGGCCGAGAGCACCTAAAACACTGTAGCACAAGTGACACCCATTACAATACAATTTCAATTTCGCTTACAGTATGTGTACTTAAGCAAAAAAACAAAACAAAACATTGTAGTTTCTTTTCCAGGCTGTGGTGTTGGACAGCCTGAATATACTGTATAAGAATAGCCCCATAGCACAGTAATTCACTGTATTCTCCCTACTGCAAAGAGAAAATCATGATGCAAGCTCTGCCTTCCCTCCAGTCACCCTCAATGCCCCCCCCTTGCCCAAGTATTATTTTTGAGTTGTGCTTTGAGTGAGCCATCCCATCTGCCCCATCACGCTGCTGTGACTCGTGGAGCAGGGGCATGCATTCACTCTTTTGTCTGGCACACGACAGCAGCACTCTGAGTTGCGGTGAGGCAACAGCGTGCTCCCAGATACACCCCCCCTCCTCCCTCACCACACACACACACACACACACACACACACACACACTCCACCCCCTACCCTGCCATCCTAGAGTGTGTTGACGTATGTGCCTTTTCTCGTCTGGCGTTTTGTCAGCCTTTCAAACACGGTGGCGCTTGAATAGTGCCTCGACTCACCGGGTAAATATATTTATTTAGGCTCGCTCTCCCTCTGCTCTCTCCCGTGGCTTCCTCCTCCTCCTCCTCCTCCTCCTCCATCAGCACCATGTTTTCAACACAGCCATGTCAATTCCGACTCAAATTATCCCCAAACATCTAATGTGGAAAAGCAGGAAAAACATTCCAGAAATGGACAGTTTGTAATTTGTTGGCTTTGGTACTAACACAGACTAACTACTAAAGGCCTCTCTGGCCCACTCTCCAGAATGGTAATAATTACTCTGTAATGGGGAGAGGCACAGTAATGCAGAATTCCCTAATTCTATCATAACAGATTAGGGCGCAGCTGCTAAATGTAGTTTTATGAGGGGGACTGCAGTTCAGAGGGAACTTCATGTGGGTCGGCTTTTTCGTCTCCACGGAGATGCAAACGAAGGCCTTGATGCGACCGGTTTTCGGTCATTCCGGCGGGGTATTGGGGTTACGGAGTTGAGGGCATAGGAGCCGACTGCCGCAGTGGCCCGCTTTTAATTTGCCTTAATGGCTTCTGAATTTAACAGGAGACACCACTGCCTTAGCTTTCGCTAATGGCTTTCACAGGAAGCATCGCCAGCAACCTATTAGTCTGCAAACACAGATGAATATTTAAACAGTGTGATTGGTGCAAATTAAAGATTAAACAAAGCTAAATTATTTGAGTGCGTTTTGTGGTGAAGAATGAGTGGTATTTAATAAATTAAGTCTCTTTCTATTCAGGTTGTGTTTTGTGCTAATGCAGCATAGCTTAGGTGCATACACTCACTCTGGCTCGCTTCTTCCATCACTCTCTCTCACACACACAGACACACACACACACACACACACACACAGTCACTCACTGACATGAGAGTGACTTTATTCTGGAGTTGATTGACATTGTTCTTCAGGTTCTGGTTTTGCCCACATTCCAGTCTTTATCTTAAAGGAATGAGCCCCTGTTCATGTCTTTGATATGCATGCAGTGCACTATGCTCTCCATAGCATTGTGTGTGTGTGTGTGTGTGTTTTTGAATGACGTGTTCTTGTTCATATTTAGTTTTTCATCAAAGCCTGTGCAATTGTGGAAGCTTCTGCGATGGATGACTGGAGGTGCATATGAAGGGTAATTGCTTTTCACTCCTACATCCCGCTTTTCAATTTCATTTTTGAACTGTCAAGGCAGGAAGGAGTATTTTTGTGGCAATTTGACAATGGCCCTTTGTGTAAACAGGGTTACAAATTCATGGGAGATATGTGCATTCATGGTTCAAAGTTGGCGCTGGTGTGTGGAGAAGATCCGGCTGAGAGTGATTTTGGGATGTCAGACAGGACTATGGGATACGCCTTCAAAGGCCCATCTGTCAGACAAATGATTAAAGCTCATTGGCTGGCACGACGTGACAAAGTAATACATTCTCCATCTTCGAATCACACGCGCGGATTGAGATATTACGCGTTGTGATTTATTCATTTCTTTCTCCCAGCTGACTCTCTTTATTTTCTGCGCGGCACGGCGTGAATAGCGTGGCATGTGTCGGCTTACCGCCCTCTAAGAAATGCAGGTTTTCGAGTTTGGCTTTTTGTTGTTTATTTTTAAACATCCATTAGCTTGTGTGAAGAGGAACCCCCTTCCCTTTTCCCTCTCTCAGCCCGCTGGTTGTCTATGTCATTAGTTCAGTGTTCTACTTGGGTGGTGATTGAAATATTCCATTCAGTGGCTGACTGGATCAAATTAACTGCAACAGGCCACTCAGTCTCTGAACAATGGGTGTGTGTGTGTGTGTGTGTGTGGATGGGGGGGTGGGTTGAGAAAAAAAAATCTGCTTTCCCCAAGAAAAAGGAAGAGCTTTTCAGGAGCCTACGTTTTTCTACTTTCCCAAAAGGGCATTATAAGCAGATAGAACGAAAGAGAATGAAACACTGGGAGGGAGGGAGAGAGAGTTGAGAGCTAGAATGTTTGATAGAGAATGAGAGAGAAAGAGAGAGAAGGAGAAAGCACAAGAGCATGACAGGTTTCAGGTTGATATGCAGCAATTGGAGGGTCTTGGTGTGTCTGAATGGCAGGGAAAGGGCCGTCTTTCAGTGTTGTGCTTCTGTCAGTGGCAGCTGACATTGGAGACGAGGTTACTGTGGACCCTCGCCACTGGCCATTTGCAGAGCAGGAAAGAAGGACTGAAAGACCATATTTCAAACCAGGATTCAGCTAGTCTGTCTGTCTGTGTCTCTCTGTGTGTGTGTGTGTGTGTGTGTGTGTGTGTGTGTGTGTGTGTTTGTGAGAGTGCAGGCAAGCAACGTGAGCATTCATGTCTGCCTGTATGTGTGAGATTGTGTCTGTGGATGTGCATGAGGCTGTGAGTGTGTGTGCTCGTGTTTGTGTCTATTTGTGCGTACGTGTGTGTGTGTGTGTTTGCATGTGCGTGTGTGTGTGTGCGTGTACCGGTGCGCTGGCCTGGTCGATAACCGCTCCAGACCTGGGGAAAGAGATCGTTTATCACAGGGCCCCGGCCTTCCCCACACATCCGGCGGGGCCTAGCGGCACTCGGGCCCCCACTCCGCCTGGCTCTTTATGATTTATCAAACTGAAAAGGTCACTCCGCCGGCGCGGTAATGAATTCTGTCTGCTTTTATTTGGGGACGTGCGAGTGCTTGCTCCATTAGTGGCCCCGGCTTGCCATGCTGTTTGTCAGACCGCCGGAATGCATTGCATCGCAGGGGGAAAGCGCTAGAAAGAGGTACAGCGAGGGAAGGTGTGTGTGTCGGGGAGGGGGGAGCATTCATTAAGAGGAGAGATGCTCTGTTTAGATTGGTGTCGCCGTACTCACGATGGATGGATGGCGGTTATTCAATGGACAGAAGTGCACATAGTTCTCTCTCTCTCTCTTTCCCCATCCCCCCTCTTCCCTTTCTCTCTCCATCTCTTTTAAAGGAAGACTGCTGGATGGAGCTGGGCTGCTTTAATTAGGACGTATCGAACCTGTTGAGTGCTCTCGATACCGCATATTTCTCCTTTAATTATGACTGAACTGGCAGAGACCCTGAGAAATGTGTATATATAGCTGTTTTGTCAGTTGTTAGCAGTGGGTTGGCCAGCCTGCGCTGAAATCTTCAGGGGATGAAGAACAGCATGTAGATGATGTTCTGTAGTAATTGAGAAGGGAAGGTGATTACCCTGTATTCCAGCATCCGTCAGATCCATAGCCTCCCCGTCTCCGGGGTACCGCCTTGATTTTTTATCATCACACTCATAATTCCTTTCTTATTAAAACGGAGGCCCTCCATATTAATCGCTTTTTGCCGTACTCTTCCCCTTTTTCAAACAGCAATTTAACTCTAATGCTGTCCATTTATAACTAGCGGCCCCAGAGAGTTATTGAAGCGGAGACCTGCTCATTCTCCCTTTGACTCGGCACCATTCATAATTGCGTGGATCTTGTGTGTCTGCGTGTGTGTGTGTGCGTTAGACGGTCTTTGTCTCGTGGCTCGACTTACTGATGATGGCTGATGAGGAAGGCGAAGGTGGAGGTGCTTTAATTACGCCAAAGAGCGGCTTATTTCTTTCAAGCTCCTCAATGTTCTCTCTCTCTCTCTCTCTCTCTCTCTCTCTCTCTCTCTCTCTCTCTCTCTCTCTCTCTCTCTCTCTCTCTCCTTTCTTTCTTTTCATTAAGTCTGTTCATCTCTCATTCTTTCTTTTACTGCCTCCAGTTTGTCTCTTCATAATTTCCCCCTTTTAGATCAGTCAGGTTGATCTCGTCAGGTTGTCTTGCTATTTGAATCGTGTGCTACAGCTTTGTTATTAGCGATTGTTCCTATGGAAACAGTGGAAAGTTGCGCTGTCCAGGGTGATCATTATTCATTCTGGCCTGCCAGGCTGGAGGAGTGTTGACGAGAAGGGAGAAGATTATGGATCGAGTCTTCTTCCTCCTTCCTCCTCCTTGGGTTTCGATTTTGGACTCACTTTCCTTGTTCACTTTTTTTTCTTTGCTAAAATTGTCAGTAATTTTAGCCAAACTGTAGCAGTATACGCAGCATAAGGAGGCAGATCATCTCCCCTTGATTGGCAGAAGCCACCCACTGAACCTTGCTGGGGCTAGTTCAGCCTTGTCATTATCGCCCAGGCTTGACTTTCTCCTTCCCCTTGGAGGCTGAGATGACTTTGACCTTTCCGGAGCAGTTCCAGGCCATTGAGCTTGTCCTCTAGATGCGCTGTGAGCAAGCGTGCAAAATGCAGAGTAGTTACGTTTAGAGCAAACACTCTCTGTCCACCTCATGCACCCTCCTCCCCCCATTCTCCCCCCAGCCAGCTGAGCTCCTCGCTGTCCTAGAGACCCACCGATGACCTGAGATGCGCTGTAAAGGAACCTTCTGGATTAACATCTGATCCCCATTCTCTCTCTCTCTCTCTCTCTCTCTCTCTCTCTCTCTCTCTCTCTCCCTGTTGTTGTTCGAGAGGCAGAGAATACACACAGATGTGTTTAGTCAGGTTACAGGGTTGCCAAGCTGCTCTACTGTACAGTCCGTGAGGAAATGCTAATCATTTCTCACCCTGCCTTTTATTTTTAGAGCACAGCTCCTCTGAGGTCTGCGTCTGGATGAAGAAAAGCGGTGAGTCATGTTAAAAAAAGAGAAAGAGAGAGAGGCGGAGTGGAGGGAAGACAGAGGGAGAGAGAGATACACAAAGAAAAAAAGAGGGAAAGAATGAACGGGAACCTGGCACAAACCTCATGGCGGATTTAAATCTCATCTCGTAAGACCTTCGTTCTGCTTCTCCCTGAGCTCTCGCTCCATCCCGACAGTGGAAAAGCACCAAATAGCAAACAAATGCACCGACTCATACCGGTGCCAAGGAAGGATGCAGAGTTACGGTACTCGCTAAATAAATGAATAATATAAAATAAAAAGAAAACACCTAAATTAAGGGCATCCCTGATATCTCAGAGAGATTTTTCTTATGTGGAATCCTCCATGGACTCTGAATTTTTTGCGTGGTTTAAGCCCCATCATGTGAGCACTATTCCGGAGCCTGTTTGGAAGGAAATGTCCTTGGACGCTCCTGGCGAGTCTCAGAAATGTCTTCAGCATTCTGTGTATCCAATCTGGTCTAACCTTTCCTGAGTAATTCCCTCTTGTTATCTCCTCAAGCTCTAAAGCCCCCATTGCCATGGAAATAAATAGCATTCCATTTTGTTTTCACAGGGAGGGCACTATTTATTTGTTTGACAAATGTTTCCCTTTTTATTTGGCTTGTATAATACTATATGGTTCCCTAAGGTGTATCTGCATGTGTCTTTCTTGCAAAACACCCAGCAAGCCTATTTGAGCCAAAGGCGCATTTCCATTCAATGTCAAATTTAATGGATAATAAGGAAGAGGGATTGAATTAAACAGGGTGTTACGGAGAGAATTGCAGCCTAAACCTATCCCCAGGTTAGCACTCCCCATCTCAGGGCTTTGACAGGAGAGCAGGAGCTGCACTGGCATAAAATAGCTGGCAAATGAGAATCCTCCACCGCTCTCGGCCTCTAAACTCCTGCAGACTGGATTAGTGTGTGTGTGTGTGTGTGTGTGTGTGTGTGTGTGGGTTTAGGGGCCTTGCACAACTCTAGTAGCCACCATGAAAACAGGGCTCCCTTTTTTTCTCGATCGACTGGGCGATGATTCATTTAGCCATGCTGCTTTGTTAATGACTGTTCATCATCATTATTAATTGAAATTACATGCAGTTGTTGGAGATGCTAAACGAGTGTTTAGTATGCGGCGGATTCATTATCCCGCCACCAGGCAAACATGGAGAGCACATTCAGTGTTTACTGTGATCCACAGCGCCACCGCCACGGCTCCCTTGATCAGGTCCCAGAGGACCGCTCACCTGACAGGTGCGACGGGTTGTGTGAGGGAGCAACGATCGCTGGGGAAGTAGTAGGGAAAAAAAACCCCGCCAAGATACCAGGCAGCCACCCCGGAATGGATTTGAGATCGCCTCAGTGTTTCCTCTCAATGGCATCCGGCATCATTAGCAAGCACTGCTTTTGTGCTTTTCAAACGAGACCTTGTGTTTTGTGTGTGTTTTTTTGTGTGTGTGTGTGTGTATGTCTGTGTGTGTGTTTTTCCATTTGGTCTGAATGAAACGTGTTGTATCGCATTTAAAATGCAAATGGACCCCGGCAAAATGACGGGACTCTGATACGATCGCTGCTTGCATCTCCGTCAAGATTTGACGACGCAATCATCAGAGCAGACGCCCGTGCCGTAATAGGAGGCAAGAGGTGCAGAGAGAGAGAGAGAGAGAGAGAAAGAGAGAGAGAGAAGATGACCTCAATACGGCTGGAGTAGTGTTGCTTTCCTCCTTCAGGCATGGCTTTGGGTCTTTGAGCGTACAGCTTTGTCTCTTTCTTCTTCTCCAACCCCCCCCCCCCCCCATACACTCACTGACACATCCCCCCCTCCACTCATCTTTTCTCTCCCTTTCCCTCTTTTGGCCTCTGTTTTCTTTCGGCTCGGATCGTTGCCTGTGTGCGCTTTGCCGTTTTTCTGGAACATCAAAAGTTCTCACCCAAATTCGGGCTGTCAGGCCGTATCCACAGCCTTTCATGCTTCTAATACGGGACACAGAGATTTGGCAGGGCTTTGCCTCCCAGGGCCCGTGGGCCTGAAGTGGACCAGAGCTCGCCTTTTAAAAGGAGGGGGGAGGGGGGAGGGGGGCATGGATGCCATGTCTTGCCAGGCTAAAGACCTGACCGTGCTTAGGGCAGCGTGTGTGGTTCTGTCCCTGTGTGTGTGTGTGTGTGTGTGTTGTGCCAGAGCTAGATTAGTGCCACTGACTCCTGGCTGTAGCAGAGCAGGTGTGAGGTGCCAGAGGGACCCTGTGCGGCTGCGTGGCTGATCTCTCTGGCACGCGAGTCCTCCCAGCAGGCCCAGAGAGGGCGAGGCGAAGACGACGACGGCCAGCCGAGGGGACACCCGCACACCTCAGCAGGGAGCGCGAGCAGCATGAATTATTAAACATGAGAGCTCAGAGCCAGGGCCAGAGGACTGGGTGCGGGGGACAGGGCTGGAGGGGAAGGTGGTGGGGGGCTGGAGGAGGAAATGTAGATCATCACGGCTGAGCTGGATAACACCACGGAAAATGGGGCCACTGAAGAGGTGGCTGATAAGAGAAGCGCTTTAGGAGGCTTTGAACTACATTTCCCATCATGCCGTAGTCCCAGCAGCAGCAGCACTGAGCCCTCATAAGAGTCTTTATGGAGCATTTCAGGACACTCTGCACTTGCCACTTTTGTTTCTTATGCCTATTATGAGGATGACAGTGCAGTGTTTCTTTCTTCCAGGCTTGAATTCATTTAGTATGGCCTCATTATAGACAAATCTTGTTTTCCATTACGATTGCTGCTACAGTGAGATTGTTTAGACATCTGTGTGAATCTCTATTCTGTTTGTATGACGGAATCTCCAGCAGCCCTTCTGCTGCTGCTGTAGCTGCATTGAGCTCTCGGCCTACCCACCTCCCACGCCCAACGCATTACTCACTAATTATTCTCTAGCTTTTCATCTTGTACTTGACCTGGGCTGTGTGTGTGTGTGTGTGTGTGTGTGTGTGTGTGTGTGTGTGTGTGTGTTTACTTTACCTCTCATTTAGAGTCCAAACACAGATGTAAAAACAAGCAAGTCTTTGTCGACAGCCTTAACCGAGCGCAATTTTTCCAAGGCTTACATCACTCAGCCGTCTTAGTCTGTCACGTTAAGCTCCGATATTAATGCTCAGTCAAAACAGAGATTTGGCCTTCATACATTAAACATCGGGGCTCAATATTCCATTTTTCTAGATAATAACCTGTAGAAGCTGAAAAGGAATCAAGAGGCCCTTGGACTGCTCATTACCTCGATGGCCGTAGAAAACGAACGACTGTGCAGCACGACTGAGAAGTGAGGCGAAATAAGAGCAAGGCATTGATTTTTTGACTGCCTTTTTCGCTTCGGCAAGTTGTCAAACGTGACTTTTGCAATGCGGTAAGAGACCAAGAGTGCTGGCGTCGACGCGACGCCAATGAAAATGCGTTTTTCGGGCTACGGCCTTGTTTTAATGAGTTGGGGGGGAAGAAAAAAAAAAGGGCTGGTCGCTGAGTGATTATGTGGTGAGGAGATGTCTCTGAAATAGCACAGCCAAGATCTTTAATTGCTGAATGGGAGTTGCGAATTATCAAGTGTGTGTGTGTGTGTGTGTGTTTGTTGGGTGGGTATTGACTGAAAGCTGTCAATGCTGAGCGGATGCTGGAGGCTCTTGCGGTAGAGGGAGGTCAGTCACGCCAGTGGCTAAATGGAAGGGGTGCTTCGATCGGGCACCCCAGGGATAAGAAGGATCTTGTTTTGCTTGTGTGTGTGTGTGTGTGTGTGTGTGTGTGTGTTTGAGTGTGTGATGATGTGTGGGTGGGATGTGGTGACGTGAGGCGGGGCATGGTGGAGGTGTCTTTGATTCCGTGAGCAAAGGTGGGAGACTGGTGGGCTTGTACGCCGGGTGAGAACCCACTGACTGTACGCCGTTGTTCATTTTAGGAAAAAAGCCCAGAGACAAGTCTTTGAGGCCCGACTTTCACAAACAATGCGGTAAGGAACGGTAATTGGTAGAGTGGTTCGGTTCTTTTTTAATGCCTATGATGACATGCATCGCTGTGTTTGAGTGCTTTTGTATAGATATATTTCTGTGTGTGTGTGCCCAAGAGAGAATGCACTGCCTTGTGTTACTGTGTGTGTGTGTGTGTGTGTGTGTGTGTGTGTGTGTGTGTGTGTGTGTGTGTGTGTGTTATGGTGTGTGTGCACGTGTGCGTATGTTTGTGTGAGCCTGACACAGAGGGAGGCTTGCCCTTATCAAAGGGCCTGTCGCTGTGCTGGAG
>JAODXP020000030.1:14725075-14767575 GCA_027497455.2 Sardinella longiceps | reverse complement strand
TGTTCAATTCACTTATCTATCCGTCAGTCTCTTTCTAACTCTTCCTCCCTCTCTCTCCTCCTCCTCGTTCCTCTCCTCTCTCTGTTATCACACCACAGCCTTTTTATTTTTTATTTTTTTTTACCTTCAATTTGATTAACTCTCCTGTCTGTCCCAGCACCCGTCCGCCCGTCCCCCCCAGCCCCCCGCAGTCCCACTCCCCGTGTTCGGCTGTGATCTAAGCTCATTGGCAGCTCTTGCTAGCTAGCTTTAGTCTTTGATTCAAGCTATAGCGGCTCATCAAATATGAATACAGCCCCATGCCGCCGCGAGGAGGAGGGGACGGTGATTGGGAATGTGCTGCAAATTTACAGCCGTCCATTTTCTCCCCTGAAAGTGACATTAAAGATAGAGCGAGGGAGGGAAGGAGAGAGGGAGCGAAAGATAGAGAGAGAGACAGAGAGAGAGAGGGAGAGAAAGTGAGTTGCTGTTAGTGGTGATTGGGGGCCCACTGATCTGAAGGCTGAATTAATTGGCAGGGCTAGTGAGAGGCCAGAACAGAAAGAGGTAAGCGAAGCTGCTTCTCGCTGCGTTATTGTTCTGTAATTAACTCGGAGCGTTGCTCTTTCCTGCTCGCCGTGTCTCCCTGGGTCTCGGCGCAGTAAATTTATACCTCATTACTGTGCCAATTAGTTTTATTCTTCCATGGCAGTATTACCTTTCCTCACGCTGGAAATAAGGCAGCTGCTTTTTGTGCAAGGTGTGTGTGTGTGTGTGTGTGTGTGTGTGTGTGTGTTTGATGGACTGTGTGAGCTTTGTTGGTCCCCAAGCCATTAAGGTTTCCATAAATGTAAGGGAATGGATGTTTATTTGTAATTTTGTTTTTACTTTTGTTTTTATTTTCATCCACCTTTTCTTTTCTTGTTTTCTTTTGCATAAACTTTCTTCCTCCTCTCACTTTGTCACTGTCTCTCCACAGACACTAGCAGTGCATTCTAATTAATCTGCCAATTACTGTTCATTATTGAAGCTGTACTACATTGTACATAGCTACATGGTTATGACCTGAGTATCCTCTTTGTCATCATTACACTTTCATTAGTATTTATGCTAGCGCTAATGCACTTGTCTTGTCTGCCATGCTAACAGTAGCATGCAGTATCGCCGTGGTTACATCTGGACACCATGACATTCTATTCATGGAGGGCAATGCTGTGCATGTATTTGAAACGAAGGCTAAGTAAGGGATAACGTTCGGTGAGGCGGTCATTATCGTGGCATATTCCGACGCGTTAGCGGAGGGATGTGGCGTTACTCTGAAGGGAGATATATACTATAGCTCGAGGGTGATAGAAGGGAGGACAAGCAGATACACACCCATACACTGCTGCACTCACACATACATGGAAGTGGACACACACAGAACCACACACACACACAAACACATACAGTCTTTGCAGTGAGGGTAGAGAATTTAAGAATGCTGATGTACTGTACAAGGAGGATGAAAATAAAGAAAACTAGAAGCACTCAGAGAGTGCAAACCTCCGCCAAAGCCATCGTGATCCAGATCACCACCAAAATCACTTGTTCCTTGTGTCAATTCCAATAACTCCACAAAATCCGTTCTTAACTTTTTTACTTATCCTGCTGACAAACAGACAAAACAATATGCCCTAAACTAAATTTAGTAAGAACGTTTTATTTGATCTTATGTTGGGAGAGCATGCAGGAATGAGTGGTGTGGTGCATTCTTTGTTCTGCAAGTCTAGTACAAAGACTTCCGCCTATAGTTTGACTTTGGATGATCAGTCGTCTTAGACTTTTTTAATTAACTAAATTATTCAATAGAATATGAAGTAGATGTATCGGATGTAACACATCATGGTATGGTTCTTTTGTGCACAAGAACATTAGAGCCCCTTTTAGCCAATTAGATAAGGCCGGAACTTTAACAGTTGTACTGTTCACACTCCAACCAAGGGTGAAATGTTTGATCAGATATGATTCATGGACAAACACCAGAAACAGATTTCATTTGAAGACTTCTGACTTAAAGAGTTATTACATTTCCCTCTTTGTGGCCGGCCAGCCAGCCTCTAGGACTGTCATTGTCTCAAAGTCAAGCTATTTTCTGGCCCAACTTCCCCACCCCTATCTAACAGTGGCGTATGTGGATCTCTTGCATTTTAAATACATTTCCTTTGTGCCCATCTCACATGTGTGGAAAAGCAAACAGACTTCAAAGAAATGGCTTTAATCTTTGGATGGGGCACCATGCTTCTGTTCTGGGGCTCATGCTGGAATCAATTAGGATTTGTTCTAAGAACAATTCCAAATCGATTAACTCAATATGTTCGCAGCTTGTGTTCGTTTGATTGGCATGGTTTAAACAACGCCGCTGTCGCCTCGACTACACTGACAGCACGGAACGACTGCGGTGCCACTGCGCTTATAAATAGGAGACGTTTGAACGCAGTCACATTACTAATCCAGTATGCTCAGCTGTTCGCCCAAACTACAACCAAAGCAATCCCAGGCTTGTGTTTTCCCCCCCACACCGCATTCGGCTCAGTGACTCAATTTCAGGTTCAAATGTAACCGGAGTGTACTGGGCCGTGACACTCGGTTGACATATTTCTAAATAGCCGTCTGACTAAATAACTCACCGACTGCCTGCCCTCATGGATTTATACACTTATACACATTTCTGAAACTATTTGCTGTAGTGCCATTTAGAGAGATTTTTCACAGCATGTGACGGAATTTCTTTTTCGCATGGTTGCAGTCAGTCATGAAGTGACTACTTTGATGTGGTTTGGTTTTGTGTTGTAGATAGGGGTATATGCGCTTGAGCGTTTGTGTCAGAAGCAGGCAAGGCTTTTGAAATAAAGGCAGACCTTTCTAGAAGAATGAAGTCTTCTCGCTGATATCTATGCCTTTGTTTATTAAATGTCAGTCTCATACGATTGTCGTCTCTGATTGTGTTCAGTCTTGTTTGGTCTTTACACTCTTTTGCTTTTCTCTATATTTTTTTCTTCTTTGCTCGCCTTCCATCTTGATCCTCAATGGTTTGGTGTCTAATCTTTGCTTGCACACATTGTCTTATCTTCTTTTCTTCTATCCATTTCTTTAATACTTTTCTTTCCTACTTCTTCCACTTACTTTACTCTTTTTTTCTTTCCTTGGCATGTCTTGTCTTGCCCCTTACATTTGTCCCTGTCTTTTTTTCTATATTTTGTTTCTTCTCTCTCTCTCTCTCTCTCTCTCTCTCTCTCTCTCTCTCTGTCTGCCTCCCTTCTGTCTTACTGTTGTAAAAGTCCCATGCGACACCATCCGCTCGACAGCAGCGATACGCTCACACTTGACCTGGCTGACCCCGCCTCCATCAGGCAATATGGGCTCCCTGTCCGGCCCATCAGTGGGCATCAGTGGGGGCCTCGGAGCGGCTCTGCTGCGCTGCCTGATGGCTTGTCATCGTCTTCGCTGTCACTTCCCTCTCATTGTTCTTCCCCCTGCCTCCTCCTGCACATCTTCCTCCTCCTCTTCCTCCCCCTCCTACTCCTCCTCCTCATGTCTTGTTCCGACTTGGCTCACCCATCCGTGAGAAAATTGCCCGCGTTCCAAAATTAAGTGCCGCGACCTCTCTGACCTCCTTGGACACTCGGTTCCTCACGCCACATGCCGAGGCCCGGGGCGCTGGCGCTGTTCGGAGCACTGGACTGTGTTTTTCTCATGATGTCCACTTAGATCATGGCTCTGGTGCCGCTGCTGCCGCCGCCGCTGCTATGCTTTTACAGAGCAGGCCTCTTGTGTGTGTTATTTCCCTCCCTCCCTGCTGGTTTATGAGGCTGCACACTCTGCTATTTTCTGAGCAGGAACAGGAAGATAACAGAGGTGCAGAAGGTGGAGCAGTGAGTGATCTGGGGTGCAGTAATGGGCCATAAGACTGTCTGAATGGCATGGCTACAGAGAGGGACCCTAGTGCCTGGAGGGGAGAGAGGAAGAGAGAGAGAGAGAGAGTGTGAAGGGGAGAGAGGAAGAAAGGAAAGAGGGGGGAGAGAGAGAGAGAGAGAGAGGAAGGGAGAGAGAGAGAGAGAGAGAGAGAGAGAGAGAGAGAGGAGGCGAAGTGTGCAGTGCATGAGAGCAACACTGTAGTGCGTGATTGTCACCATCCTCTCTGTGAAATGCACACACACTCCCTCATTCACAGTCATTACATACACACACACATACACACACACACACACACACACTCTTACTTGGTGTGTGCACTGAGAGAGCAGACTCTAAACACCCAAGCTGCTTTGCTGTGTGGTGTGGGCAGCATACTAAGTGAGGCCTCCTGGGCTGCCTGCCTGCTGTATTGCTCACCTCCCCCAGTGGTGAAGAGGGAGGGAGATGGAGAGAGACACAGAGAGATAGACAGAGAGAGAGAGAGAGAAAGAAAGAAAGAAAAACAGAGAGAGGGAGTTGTGTGCTTTAGGGGCCTATAGCCGGAACGTCTGGACTGATGGCTCAGGGTGTATAAACGTTAGCGCCAGCTCACAAACACACGCTAACATACACGCCTGCCCCCGGTTGGATGATAAGGCATGACAGGGGGGAGCGGTGTGCTGGCCACTGTGTAAAATGGACAAGATAAGCACTGTGGTGTTATTATTTGAAAGAAGAGGAGGAGGAGAAGGAGGAAGGAAGAGAGGGAGAAAAAGAAATGAAGGAAATGAGATGGAGGGAGGGAGAGAGAGAGAGGAAGAAAGATAGAGGGTGCCCTGGGGAGCGTCGTCCCATTCTGCTTTTTATTTATTTATTTATTTATTTATTTTTGTGGTTGTTGTTGTACGGTGGTTATTGAGGCCGGGGAGCGTGAGATGAGAGGAAGATGAGCACAGAGGCTATGAGGTTCAAAGAGAAACTCAGAGAGAACAAACCTCCACCCCCTGCCCAAAAATAGCTACAAAAAAAGAAAGGGAAAAACAAAAATAGAACTTTGAGAAACACTGTGATGAGGCTGTGGTCTTCATTTACTGTCTTCTCTCTTGGGGGACTTTCCCTTTTCATTATCACTTCTTCCTCACCTCTAAACGCATCCCTCCATCCCTGGATGGGAAGCAGCAGGCTAGCAGGGCCCAGTCTCCAGGGGGAGATCAGCTCTGTAATTGAATGACCTGCCCTGGGGCCTCCCTATAGCTGGGCTTTGACCAGAGGTCAATCTCCCGCATCCCCCCCACCTTCTTTTTCTTCCACCCCTGCTGCTCCGTTAGAAGAGGCTCTTCGCTCCTGGAGAAAAGGCTCTGTTGAAGCGTGTGGGCTGCAGACAGATTGGAGGTTTCAGCGGGAGGGAGAATTATAGAAGTCTTCATTAGCAGAGCGCCTTTTTCCCCCCTGCTCGCCTCACATCTCTGGAGATGAGTTAAGCCAATGAGCCAAAAGCCAGATGCCATTTCCTTTTGCAGGAGGAGATAGCTTTGGTGATCAATCTCATTTTCCTTCACATTAGGTTTTAAAAGTGCCTGCGCACGTGCAGCCAAGCAGTTTGTAGTCGTTAAGAACCCACCTGGCGCTAACCCCCTGTGACTAGCAAATGTAGAGACCTGTAGTTAGTCAATGCCATTGGTATGTTGCTTTGTTACTGTGTTATTACCATTGTATTACTGTGTTATTACACCCTTACTCCTAGTGTGGTTGAAAATGCAGGCTATACAGTTTTCTTTTCTGAATGCACACGGGCAATCTCTCCCGCTGGGGAAATAGCAATATTTTTAAAATGTAAAGTGGAAATACATTTTTTATTTATTTTTTTTGCCTTGTTCGCTTGAGATTTTCGAGTAGCTCTGGGTTTTGAAATAATAAAAAAGAAATGTGTGGTTCTTTGTTGAGTCTGTGGTGGGAGTGTTTGCGAAGGTTGGCGCTGACGGTGCTGGTGTGGTTAACAGGCTCAGCAAGGGGTGATGTTCTGCGTTCCTTCATCTGAAGGCATTGTTTAGCAGTAGCATTCTGGGGGCTTTTTTTCAAACAGAATTATCAGCAGGGCTACAAAGCAGACGTGTGAAATTTCTTTTGGAGAACGCCTTTCTGGATTCAAACAGCCCCCAAGAAACCTTCCTATTCTTCTCAGGAATGTCTCGCTCAGGGGGCACGGGATTGTCTGAGGTACGCTGTCTTTGTGCATTCTCTTCCTCGTATGCACGCTATGAGTGGTGCACAGCGAACTCTGTGAACGACGGTTGGGGTGCAAAGGTATTCACAGGAAGCTATTTATGGGAATCTTTTTGGAGCTTCGGAAAAATGAAAGACGCATTTTAACTCCAGGTAGTCTGATTTGTCATACACTGTGTCTTGACTGGCATAAAGAAAGGCTTTAAAATGAGACTTAGAAATAGAGAAGAAATCCCCATAATTCCATGATTCTCCTGTCATGATGAGTCATGTATAACTCAATTAGGCTAATTCCCATGTTGGCACCTTAGTGAGAACAGGTAAGAAAGATGCTACTCTCACGATTCAGGGTATTCCCCAGGATAAAATGTGGATGCCTGCTTTTTTGGTCATCCTCACCTGAATCCTGCCTTCCCCCATCACTCAAGCTCAAGCACGCTGTTGGCTGCGTCTGATGCCGCTAGCGTGCAAATGTCTTTGTGCCTCTGTCTCTTTTGATTGCAGGGGCCCCGATGTGTAACGGCAGGCAAGTGCTGACGGAGGAATATCTGAAGTGGATGTCTTATGAGAAAGCACACAATCCTGTTTTGAATGGAAGCTTATAGCACTAATGTTGCTAGCGGGCGTTCAACGGGCGCATGCTACTCTGCGCTGGCGGAGCGAGACCTTGAGAGAGGCAGAATGATGACTTAAGCAGTAGAGAGAACGAACGACAGCAAGAATAAAAAAATAAAAAAAGAGGGAGTGCACTCAGAAGTACCTGAGTCACCAGAAACACTCCAATTCACCTTTTTTAATCAGCTGTCTCAACCCCATTACCCTTATCAGCTTCCGATACCACATTGAGACCACTTTATAACCACCCCCTCCCCCTCCCATGACACTCTCAATGACCAATTAGTGACTGCAGAATGGGGTAAAAAAATACTGAGAGCAAATATCTAACTCTGCCACATGTGTGATTAACAGACCAAAGCAGCTTTAAGTTAACCTGCTAATGAGCGTGTCCTCATGAGAGCGGCCATTCAACACATGAGAAGATATTAGCTAATAGGGGTGAAGACAGTAGAAGAATTGCCTGCTAGCCGCTGGCTCTTAGCGGGATCAGCACGGCGCCCCTCGGCCGGCCCGTCCCTCACCGCTCTGTGTAAGGCCTGTTATTTATGAGCTCTGGTTATGGCCCTCAATGGATCACCAGCGGGCAGCTTTTTGTCTGAAAATCAATGGTCCGATTGGGTTTGTTTTTCTTCCCCTTAACCTTGGGTAATTTCATTGCTTAAATGAAATTCCATCCGTCCCCCACCTAAAGATCATTCATTGTGAAATGTCACTTGCGCTGGATTGAGGGGAACCACAGGCTTTCACCTGTCTCTATGTGAGTGCGTGTGTTTGACTGGTGTGTGTGTGTGTGTGTGTGTGTGTGTGTGTCTGTGTGGCTGGCTGCTGGCTGCTGTTGTAGGCTACAGTCCTGCATATGGGTAGGGTATGGTTGGAGATGGTTGAGATACATATTTTAGTGGGTGTATCTCATTATATTCATGTGCATTGTGTGTGTGTGTGTGTGTGTGTGTGAGAGAGTGAGTGTCTGTGTGAGAGAGAGAGAGATAGAGAGTGTGAGTGTGTTTGATGGGCAGAGTGTCAAAGTGACCGCTAGGCTAATCACTAGCACAATCCTGCAGTGAACTTAGATATTTCAGGCATCCCTAACTCTCCCCCTGTCTGAACCCCACACTGCTGACATGAAGGGCACGGAGGCACTGATCTTGCCTGTGATTTGTGATTTTTTTTTTTTTTTTTTTTTTGGCCAGAGCATTAAGCTTCAGCTGAACACCCAATCAGTTATGTTTTTTTTTTTCTCCCCCTTCCTGGTCGGCAAGGACAAGGTCGCTTTGCTCTCTCCCTCTCATCTGCTGACAAGGTTCTCCAACTGTTTCAAAGTGCTTGGCGAAGTCGTGTGGTGTTCAGACAGACGGAGGCTGACAAATTTGCTTTGAGGCGTGCGTGCGTGTGTGTGTGCGTGTGTGTGTGTGTCGGAGACACACAGGGAGACTTGGCTGGGCAGTGAGGGAGGACATCTGAGGCAGAAACAGATATCAGCCTCACGGTGTCTGAGCGCATAAAGGATGAGGCATTACCGGCACTCCCGTTTCCCTGCTGTTAACAGATTGACCTTTGCCGTGTTTGGAATGTTATCGATCTTCTACTGTAATCCTTTTCTCCCCCGTCTCTCCTGCATTGATTTTATTAGAGAGCAACTGTCTCCCCCAAAACTCTCTTGACCTGAGACTACCTTAGCCTTAGTGCATCTCAGTGAGATCTCATTCATCACAAAGAAAGTCAGTGTACATTTATGACATGTAGCATTTTTTATACCACCAGGGAACTTTTGCAGCAACACTTTTGTAGAAGGACTCCAGTGTCGTGTGTGTGTGTGTGTGTGTGTGTGTGTGTGTGTGTGTGTGTGTGTGTGTGTGTGTGTGTGTGTGTGTGTGTGTGTGTGTGTGTGTGTGTGTGTGTGTGCGCGCATCTGTGAATGTGTGTGATCTTTTCCCTCTAACATGGGGGGGCATGTTTTATATATTTATTTCCCTGCCTTTTTGGCTGCTGGTACAGCGAATGTGTCTTTGAGGATGTAAGGATGTTGCCGCTCCATTTGTATCATTATTTATGTCTTTGTGGGGATGCGGGCCTTCAGTCCCACTAATAGTCCTGCACTGCGGGCTCAGATAGAAGCCTGACAGGCCATCGCTCTCCTCGCTCCCAACGCCGGCCAAGTGAGGAATGCAGCTGCCAGCCATCACCACGGCAGCCCCTGTGCGAGGGCATTATTCTGAGGTGTGTGTGTGTGCGTGTGTGTGTGTGTGTGTGTCTGTGTGTGTTTACACAGCCAAACGGCAGTGCAAATATGCATTGGAATGAACATGGCTGACGGATTCCTGTGCGCTGGCAGTGATTATTAGAAATGATTTATGTCTGGAAGAAAATGGCAGCGAATGTTCATTGTCCTGGTGTTGTAAGGTGTTATGAGAAAGAAAATGAGCGTGTTTGTGATATTTTGTATGGGTGGGTCTGGCACTACAAAGACTGTAGATCAACAACACCTGTTCGGTTTTATGTTTTGATGTAGTCATGTAAAAAACTTTTATTTTGATATCTTGCTGGTTTGATGGACGGATAGAGGATGGATGGATGGATGGATGGATGGGTAACAGAAATGGAGGTATGGGTAACAGAACTCTTGATATCATATAGAGATTGCTACTGTATGAAACAGACTAGTTGGTGCTAACCCTGTTAAAACTTGAATATCTACATGGTTGTATATTTATGACATATAAATTATAGTATTGAAACATTTTTAGTTCAAACTGAATTAATGAACAATCAGTTCTTTCACATTTTAACACAATTCTTGCTCTTAGGGTGCATGGAAAATAACAGACATGGCATTGGGTTCAGCCTTTTTTGTGGCCTGAGGTTTGAGATTGTGTTGCAGTTGTGGAGAACATTACAATTTTTTCTTTTTAAATAAGTAAGGGTAGGATTTATCATTGGGTAATTTCCCTGTTCCACTGAACATCTTAAGTCCTGGTGTAAAGCTGATATCGTATTGGACTGAGTATGAAAATGGCACACAGCAGCCTTCCTCTGTGTGTGTGTGTGTGCGTGTGTGCGTGTGTGTGTGTGTGTGTGTATGTGTGTGTTTTCTGTCTCCTTAGCCCACAGTATTGACTAGCTGATGATCAATAATCTCCTGGAGACGTTGTGTGTGTGTGCATATCCCCGAGACCCTAGAGTGTTCTGAGAGCAGCGCTATCATGCCTGATGGAGTCGGCTATCAACAGAGAACACCATTCTGATTAGCACACAGGTGCTGTACATATAGAGGAGTCGGACAGTGGGGGGGCGTTGGGCTGTCTGGAGTCTGGACACAGCTAGCCTTTTCCTCTGGGGGATGGAGGGATGAGAGAGAGGGAGATGGAGGGGTAGAGAGATGGAGTGATAGATGGAAGGGATGTGTGCTTCAGGTGCAGCCCAGAGCCTTTCCTCTCTTCTTCTCCATGAGTGGTGAGCTCCCTCATAGAGAATTTCACATTCAGAACTGGACCTCATTAGATATGGTGTGAGAGAATACAGTGTCAGGGATATACTCTGTGTGTGTGCTTGCGTGAGTCTTTTTGAAGTTATTATTTTTGTTGGCCTTGTTGCAGCTGTTAGGAATGCACAAGGCAGGAGTGTTTCTAGATAAGGGCTGTGCAAATGGAAAAAAAATATTAAGAAATTTAGAGTTTGCCCTTCATCCTCTCTCTTTTTCATCTATTTTTCCATTCTCTTGCTTTCTTCATTTGTATATTCTGTATATTGCAATCACACACACACACACACACAGATACATACACATAAACCATATGTAGGTCTATGTAGTGTATGCACGCACACACACACACACACACACACACACACACACACACACACACACACACACACACACACAGGTGCAAATGCATACATTCATATACATATACAAATAACTATTCACACATCCAGGCAGGTGTACAGAAATGACATCCAGATGCATATGGGCATGCATGTAAAAGGTGTGTAATATATTCAGATGGGGAATTGAGGTCAGAATTTGTGGAATACATTTGCTTGTGTTGTTGGGGAGTTGCCGGCACGGAGCCGCCAAGGACAAAACCGCATTTTTTGAAAAAGCGCCAAGGTTGTGACCAGCGTCTGTTTGCTTATCTTCCCTATTGGTCGAGCGTCTCCTCCTGTGTTTGTTTTTCTTCTTCTTCTTCCTCTTGTTCTTCTGAGGGTGTTAATGCAGCCGACCCTGTTGTGTTTTTAAAAAATAAATAAATAAAGGGATGTTGTGGGGGACTGTTGGTGTCACTCAGCCGTGTTTAATGCAGTTAATGCCGGGTTTAATGGCCATCTTTATGGGCTCTGGAAGCAACCATGGGGGCCTCCAGAGCCAGCAGTAACACGGTGTGTCATCATAATTATTCATGAATGTCCATAAAGTTTTGTGAATGCGTTTCATTGCCTCGCTGTGGCTCACGGTGAGATTTTCCAGCTGAGAGAGTGGAGGTTCATCACATGACACTGAGAGGAGGGGAGGTGGGGTGGGGTGGGGGGGCATCCGCCAGCCATGTTCACCTGCATTCCAGAGCATACTTGTGCTCATTGATTTCCTTTGCTTGTAACGGACAACATAACATAACATTCACACAATCACACAGATCGCTTTTCCACTATCTAGCCTTTTTGTTTCCACTATCTAGCCTTCTTGTTTGTTCTCTTATCTCTTTTTTTCTCTTCATCTTTTTTATGTTTCTCAGCTATCATTTCTCTCACTGTGTTTATGATGATTTTCTTCTGGCAATGTTTAGTAGGAGCCACATATCACATTCCACATTCTAGAGCTTATAAAACCACTTCAATTGTCAAATGCCTTACAATCAAACACCCCCCCCCCCCCCCCCCCAACAGCCCACACACACACACACACACACACACACACACACACACACACACACACACACACACACACCCTTTCTGCATTTCAATAGTTCAAAGCTCATATTACCCGTTTGTCCACAGGGGGTGACAGTGATCTGTGCTATCAGCACTTCAGGACCATGGACAGCTACCTAGCCAAGCGTGCTTTATTGCTCTGCTCGAACTCAAGCATTCTAGTGGGCCAGCCAGTGAACCAGCAATGAGCAACATCAAGAGTCACATTGAGAGGAAATGATTCATAAATGGATATGTGAAAAAAAAGTATGTTCTTTTTTTTGTGTAAAAAAAAAAAGAACATACTTTATATAAGAGATACTTTATTCATCCCTAAGAGAAAGTAATTACTGAAGTTATGTAGCTTTTAATCATTTCAGTAAAGAGCAGGAACAGTCAAGATTGAGAGTGAATAGGAGACAGTGGTGTAACAATAGGCAGCTCTGTAAGAATAGAACAATTAGCTCCGAGTCGAGGAGGAAATCAAAGGAGGTTGGTAGAGGAACAGACAGGCTGGGGGAGAAAGGCCACGGTGAGGTCAAGTTAATCATGGCAGCTAGTGGTGCATGGAGAAGAGAGGAGGTCCTCACAGATGAGCTGCTGGTCTTCTAGTGGGGTTTTGAAGATGCCCTTGGCTTTGTTCTGGTAGCAACTGGTAGCCCGTTCCACCATCACAGAAGTAGAGATGTTACTAGTTTTTTGGCTTGTGTCCAATGCCAGAGAGTGTGTGCTGGAGGTCTGTAATGTTTGGGTGGTAGTGTTTGCTTTTAAGAGAACTTTCCAGTGGGTGCAGAATTGGAGATCACTCTGATCACCATGAATTGGATTCCGATGCGGGTGGCTACAAGTAGCAACCTGGGTCAGTAGCAGTGCACTTTACTATTCAGGCAGAGAGTTAGGCCTTTTTTTTAGTTATATTGAGTACTACAAGCTAGAACTAAATTTACTCTCTCTTTTATTGGACTCTGTAAATCAGCCCATACAAACATTGGACATGCAGTAGTAATCCATTTCTGTTAGACATGATGCATTGGAATGGTCTTGGAATAAGCCCAGACGCTCCCACTTTATTCTAAGTATTCTCATATGGTCTTCTTCAAGCAAATCCTTACATCTTCAAAAACGCAGCCAATGTAGCTCTCTAGTAGTCACTTGCCATCACATGTCATAGTGGCCCTTAGCATGGGCTCCTCCTGAGCGTGAAGGGCCGGTGGAGTGAAGGACTGGAAGAATGAAGGACCAGTGGAATGAAGGACCAGTGGAATGTGGCGTTGCGTATCTGGACCCCCCTGAAGGGAGCACAGACTGCCAAGCTGTAGCGGTGGTGTGTTTGATTGGTATTGGGGAACAGCTAACAGGCGAGCACTGAACCATGGCCATGGGGAGGCGGTGGAAGTGGAGGCAGCGATGGTGCTGGTGCTGGTGCTGGTGGTGGTGGGTCAGGCATGTGATATGCTGTATACGCTTCAGCTGTCTCCGCACACCTTATATAATTTTTTTTCTGCTTTTCATCTCCATGTAAATAAGTGTTTGTGTGTGTGTGTGTGTGTGTGTGTATATATGGTGTGTGTAGGTGGATATAGGGGTTGGAACTAAGAGATGGTGGTTAGGGTTGTTATGAATGGCTGTCACTGCCAACACTGAGAAGAGCACTCCTATGTGTCCTCCAGGAATTCTTATAGCGAGCTTTCTAGAACACTCTTAGTACTTCACCGCTGATGACAAGCCAACACTTGAGAGAGTATGTTTACCCACAGCATAGGATGACACGTACAGTAGGTGTGCAAGCAACAGACTTGGCGAAGGCGGGTGTATCGAATGGCACATGATGTTAATATTCTATATTATTCCATCAACTCCAAACGATAAGAAAGACGTTTCTTTTGTTTGTTTTGCCTATTAATGTACTTCAGTGAGGGTCTGTCATGTCAGACTTTGTCATCCAGGCCCCAAGGGAGAGAGCATGAAGAGGAGTTGTTTACTTGGAAGATATTGATATAGGCTTCATATAACATTCAGTGTGCCGAGCAGGCAGCATAATTAAGAACAAAATCTATTAATCATACATGAGGCAACAGCAGTGTGTCGGAGCACCCGCTACACAAATGGCTCTGATCATGTTATGTGTTTTTTCGCAGGAGTGAGAAAACGGAAAGGGGATATAAAAAAATAAAAAAGCCAGGCGAAGACGAATGATTTTCTGAAGCAAGCCGCTATAAAGACATGAGTACCTCTTTGTTCAGATCAGAGCAATTTAGTTTTTTTCTGTTGTTTTTGAGAGGACCGAATTAGATGTTTTGTTTTTAAAAGGACAGAATTAGCTTTTAGAGTCTTTGTATCAACAAATTTAGGAGATCTATTATTAAGCAACCAAGCAAGGCTTATTTGGACCTTTTATGTATTACCGTATATCCATCTCCAGTAGTTATCTATCACACCATCACACACCTTGATCATTTCAGCATGGGTGTCTCAACAGGTGGGAACCCATACTTTATTAAAGGGGAACGCTGGTGTGACATGGCCCAAAAGTAAACTGCGACATCATAAAAAGTTGGAACTTTTGCTGAGGAACAGAATTTTGCTAAGTTTGCGCAGGCTGGAGAAGACCGCTTGCTAGTTGCAGCTATCGGGGGCATCAAACTAGCTAGCTAGTAATCAAGGACAAGGTAGGGTTACACTTTATTTGAAGGTACCGTCATAGGACTGACATGACACTGTCATTAACTATGACATGATGTTGTCATGAATCTGTCATAAACTTTGTACACCTGTCATTAAGTGTCACCCGGTATTTGTTATGGTTAGGGTTAGGGTATGTCAGAAGTCATGACAGGTTTATAAAGGTCATGACAGATTCATGACAATGTCATGTCATAGTTAATGACAGTGTCATGTTAGTCTTATGATAGTACCTTCAAATAAAGTGCTACCCAAGGTAGTTTCATTTTACAGTTCCACTATTAGTTAGCCTTAGCTGGCAGTTCACAAAGTTGGTCTATCTTCTACCAAATGCTGTACTTAATACCTACCGACAGCAATTAGCGGCCTCAAAGGACAAAGATATGGGCTGATAGAATCCAGATATTTCTTCTAAGACTGGCATATTAATGCCTCAGATCTTAAGGAATAGGATTGCTGGATAAACAATCATCCAGGCTCTGAATTGGTGCAAAGTATTAAGTTCCTACTTGAAGTGCCTCAGTTGAAGCCTTTTGTTGCAGCCCAGAATGTCCAGCCTTGAGAAGTTCGAAAGCTTTGTGTGAAAGTAATGGTAATATACAAGCAGGTCAGGAATTCAGAAAGTTCTTGGCCAATCAATGGGATGCTTTTGATAAGTTTGAATCTTAAACTTTTCATAGCTTCTTTTGATGATGGATTTTTACAGTTAGAGCCTGTGTGTGTGTGTGTGTGTGTGTGTGTGTGTGTGTGTGTGTGTGTGTGTGTGTGTGTGTGTGTGTGTGTGTGTGTGTGTGTGAGGTTTATGTGAGGACTGGCTTTGCGTGATTGGCACCGGCCTCTCGTGTGGTGTGAAAGTAGCAGAGGGCAGTCCTGAAGCCTCACTCTTCCCCACTCGGCTCTGACATGACATGGGATGACTCACTCCATGTCTCACTTTCTCTCTTACACACACACACACACACACACACACACACAAACAAACACTAACACAACACTAATACAAGCAGTTCCACTAACATCTCTCTCCCTCATACACACACAGACACACACACACACACACACACACACACACCTAAACACACCCAAACGCACACACTCTGTAGCCCTCATGCCTCTCTGGATGTTTACCACCGTTTAGCCTTTGCTCTGCGAGTTCCCTTGACTCACTGGAGTAGTGGGTGATGCTGGCCTGCTCTACACCACTCAGCTCTGTGCCTCTTTGCATGTCCCCACATGCCTCCTTTGAACATTGTCTTCGCTGGCTTTCTATGTGCGCGTCACCCAACTACTTAAGAAGACTGATTTCATCAACTCAACCCAACCCCCCATGTCGACCAAGCCATCCCTCCTCTCACACACACACACACACACACACACACACACACACACACACACACACACACACACACACAGATACACTTACACCCACACCACCCCAAAACATCACAAGCTATTTCACGCTGGTGGATTCCTGGTCGTGGCTTATCGGAACGAACGGCTCCAATTCCGGTGCGACAAAACGCTTCATTATGCCGAGTGTGTGCGCGCGGCGACTGTGATGGGGGGGCTAACGCCGCGGATGATGAATTGCATCATGTTGTGAGTGCACACGTCTCCGCCGTGTCCTACTTAAAGTGACAGGCGCTGCCGTTACGGTGCGTGACTAAATTCCGAGACGCGCGGCGCTCGCTCTCGTTCGCCTAGTAGCCGCCGTCACTGCGTCGTCGCGGAGATGCCTGAGTGTTTTTCCCTGTCTTTCCTCTCTTCTTCCCTCCTTCCATCTCTTGGGTGCTGTCGCTCCGTCCCCACACTTCTCACTGTTCATCTCTCTTTTTGCACTCGCTTTTGCCCTCTTTCCCTCACCCTCTCTCCCTCTATCTCCCTCCCTCCCTCTCTCCGTCTGTCTCCCTCCCTCCTTCTCTCTCTCTCTCTCTACTTTTTTCACTCTGATTTTCTTTGATGCACGCTCTCTCTCTTGCTCTCGGCCAAATGTCCAGAGGAGCACCTGGGGACCACTGAGCCGACACGCGCTGCTCTTTGCAGAGAGAGAGGGAGAGAGAGAGAGAGGGAGAGATGGAGAGAGAGAGAAGAGAGGGAGAGAGGAGGACAGATGGGATCTGGTTTAAAACGGCTGCCTCTTCAGCCAGCTAAACGTTGAGGGACGGCAGACGGCAGAAAGAGGAAGAGGAGCTGGAGCGCTGGGGGTGGTGGTGTGGGAGAAGGGAGCAGGGAGAAGGGGCCGGGGGTGTGAGAGCAGGCATGGACAGGAGGTGGAATGGGGATTGATGGGCAGGGTACAGCAACACTGAATGCCTCAACCCCTATTCTCGGCTTCCAGCCCTCAGGGAGGGAGAGGGGTTTTTTTACCTGAAAGAAAAGAGATTTTGTGTGTGTGTGTGTGTGTGTGCGTGTATGTGCATGTTTTCTGTTGTCCTGAATGTCATCAGTTTTGCTGTCTGCTGAGAGGAACTAAAATCCAATGCAGCATTGGTGCCATATCGGTGGTCGAGTTTAAAGCCTTGTACCAGTAAGAGAGCTGCCCATGACTAGGGATAGTACAGGCTGAATATTCAAATAGCCATGGTGAGGTAGAGTGCTAAGTGAGTCCTAAGTTAGCCTTGAGTTGTACAGTATGTGTAGCTTGCTTGTAAAGTAGGATACATTTTAGTGTGCTCTGCCTATTTGTCTGTGCAGAAATGTTTTAAAACCCTGTTTTCCATGAGACCTCATGGTATACCTCACTAGTCAAGGGCAAACAGAGTTTTTTTTCTGTATTGCTAAAGCCTTGACACAGATCCTTACTTGTCTAGTTGCTTTTAATTCAATTCAATTCATTCAATTCAATTCAATTTTATTTGTAGAGCGCACAAATACAGTACATTGTCTCGCGGCGCTTTACAGACAGTACGGGAAGCATCCATGAGAATCAGGGGCAAGGAAAAACTCCCTCCTTTTAAGTTTTTGAAATGGCTCTATAACGTCATGTTAAACTTGTAATGAATAACACAGTAACTGTCATGCATGTATGCATCAACAAATATATTTAGCAAGAGTTCGCTTGGGTGCCAATTCACACCGCTATAGCATTCAGCTGCATGCTAATGCAATCTTTGATGACCTAAATCAGGTGTATTTATGAGCGGTGCCGGCAGCAGCAGTAGCAGTAGCCGAGAGTAGCAGGGAAGACCAGAAGCTGGAGCGGTATAAACCCGCTAGCTAGCTCCTCCGAGAGACTTGTCACCACCTTCATGAAAGCAACTGTCACCATTCCTGAACTCAGCCCCCTTTTCCCTTACCGATCCCATCTTTTTTGCTCCTTTTCCTTCCGTGACGTCTGTATGTGCTAACCCCCCCTCACACACACACATACACCCCCCCACACACACACACCACCACCACTGCATAAACTCACACACACTTTTTCACACAGCAAGATATACAGATAAATTCAGAGTAGTTGAGGGAATTGGTTACGAGGGGAAATTTCCATTGCTAGAGCTAGCTGGCCTATAAGCTGACAGCTTTGACACCGTAGCACATATTTTGGGGTTGGCTTGTCATTGCGGCGCACGGGAAAGGTGTGCCAGTGGTGTCAGCCGCAGTTTAGAGATCGAGAAAAAGCGGAAGAGAGCGCGAGCGAGGGAGAAGTCCCTGTGCATCTCATTACTGAACTCATTTCCTCTCTTTTACCTCGGGAGAGAGGCTCCCGTCGACTCAAGGGCCTCGCCGAGAGCCAAGCGACTCAGACAAGCGTTGCCGACGCCATTTGCCGTCTCGCCTCGCGTCGTCGCCGGCTCCGCTCTCAGCAAATAATACAATTGGGCTCGGAAGCTGTCTGGGGGTGAAAAAGAGTCTCGGGTGGAGGCAAAGCCTCCTCTCCACCCAACCTACCTCTTAGTTTAGCAAGAGCCTAAAAAACTATAATGTGAATTATGAATGCCAAGTTCCCCCCGTGCTGAAAATAGCTCGCATCTCCGCATTTTCCGCTTGCTGCTGGCTGCGAGTTTGCCATTAAACTTTAATGCTTCAGGTTTGAACTCTGAAGAGAAAAGCCATGCTGTTTTGCCCTCTGTTCACTGCTTTTGACTTGTATGTGCATTCATTGCCCTCTGGTTTTGGTTGTACTACCAGTGCTTGCTATGTGTTGAATGTCTTGGCTCTCTCTCTCTCTCGTCAACTTTCTCTGTGTCTTTTTTTCTCCCATCCAAAATCTCTCTCTCTCTCTTTCTTTCTCTCTCTCTCTTTCTCTCTGACTTACACTAATACTCTTCTTTTTTCCCTCACAAATTCTCTTTCTCTCCCCCTCTCTCTCTCTCTCTCCCTTTCTCTCTGTCTTACACAAATGCTCTTCTTTTTCTCCCTCACAAACTCTCTCTCTCTCTCTCTCTCTCTCTCCTCTCTCTCTCTGTCTTACACAAATACTCTTTTTATTCTGTTGTGTGTGCTTCTCATTGGCTCAGTCCTTCTCTATGTAGTTGTGTTGTGGTCTGTGGCCCTTAAAGGGCACTCAATCCCTGGAAATGGGATTTGTCAGAGGGGTTTGCGCTAGAGGTCATGCCGACAGGGCAGTTTGGAGACGGCGCAGCGGCGCCGCATGTTAACACGTGCCGACCACTGGCCTTGGGGCCAGGAGTCAGACTCATTGGCATTCCCTCGCAGTCCTGCTCCCAGTCCATGCTTCCGCTTTTAAGACACCATCTCACCAGCCACCCCTTCCCCCCAATTACACACACATACACAAACCACGTGCACATATACACACACACACACACACACACACATGCACACGTACACACACACATGCACATGCACATACACATTATGCACAAACACACATGCACACGTGCACATATACACGTAGACAGATATACACACAGAAACACACATATACATACACATACACACAAACACACATGCACATACACACACACACACACACACACACACACACACACACACACACACACACCAGCCCTCTCATCACCTCCACTTCCACCCCTGCATCCAGTCTGTCAGTCCTCCCCTCCCCACATCTGACCCTACAGACTAGGCTGAGCTCATGCAGCAGAGCGTTAGGGGTGAATGTGCTGTCTGCTGATAAGGAGACTCCTGCCAAAGACACACACACACACACACACACACACACACACACACACACACACACACACACACACACACACACATACATCCACAGGTCCAGGTCCACATCCTGAGTTGAGTTCTAGTAGTGGTGCATCAGCAGCCGTGTGATGACTGGTGTGTGCAGACAGGGGATTGGGAGCATGACCTCTCTGTGCTGATCAGATCGGAGCGGGGCTGTGTGCACTCACTCACTCACTCACTCACTCACTCACTCACTCTCTCACTGCATGCTACCGCTACTGCTGCTGCTTCGCCCCTCTGATGGACTGTTCCTCTGCTTTACCTGCATCCCCACACACACCCCACTCCACCCTCCCTTCAGAGTCTCCTCTCCTCTGCTCCCACACTGAAGCCATAAAAACAAATAAGCTGCATATATTAGCCCCAGCTGTCTCTCTTCTTTTGTTTATCTCCTCTTATCTACCCTTCCCTCCTTCCTTCTCTCCTTCCTTCCTTGCTCCTCCTCTCCTCTTTTGTTTTGATCCAGCCTCCCTCAACCAGTTGGGGTGACATTCTGACCCTCGCTTCCCCCCCTCCCTTTTCTTTTTTTTTTTTAGGTTTCCCCGTCGGCGGATTGCGGACGTAACGGGGTGCCACCCGCCTTTCTCCTAACCCCCCTGCCTCCGCTCTGCTCTTCTCTTCTCTGCTCCACCTTCGCCACCTCCACCTGGCCTGGCCCCCGCCTCTGCCTCCACCTGTTGCCCACCGGCCGACCGGCGCTGCGCTCCTGGGGAAGACGCGGCTAGCAGACCCCCTAACCCCCTCCCTTCTCCTCCTCCTCTTCCTCCTCCTCCTCTTCCTCCTCCAGCTCCACCACGGGAGAGGCCCAGAAGCAGCGGCGGCAGCCATGTCTCTCACCTCGTCACAGCTGGGTAATGCATTCACAGAGGGAAGGATTTACGCCTGAGCTCGCCTCCCAAGTTCAGGGCTCGGGAAAAGGTGGGAGGGGGGTGAGAGAGGAGAGAGCGAGTGATTGTGTGAGTGAAACAAAGAGAGAGAGAGAGAGAGAGAGAGAGAGAGAGTGTATGTGGGAGTTTTTGAGTACCCTTCTCTTCTTAGTTGAAACTATCCTTTTTCGTCTTTTCTCTGATTTTCTTCGTTAGTCGTGTAATGATTATTCATCAGAAGTTTAATCAAGCCTTCATTTCTCTCTTTATCTGTCTCCCCCCTCTCTCTCTCTCTCTCTCTCTCTCTCTCTCTCTCTCTATCTCTATCTTTCCTCTCCCCTGTTCTCTAAGTGTGCTTGTGAGTAGACAGGGTATTTCTCAGCCCCGGCGTGTGTCTGAGGCATTGCTGGTGCCACTGGAGAGGTGATCAAAGCCTTTTGTCATTCCTACCCTCCTCTCCACCCCTCTTTTTTTTCTTTTTTCGTTCAAAGCCCCACAGCTCCCCAAAAAGAATCTCGTTCATCTTCACACTCGCCAATAACTCGGCACTCGCTCGCTCTGCCCTTACTATAAAAGCTGGCGCTTTCTGCAAGGACAGCGAGCCGAGACCTGAGTAAATAAACCAATTACAGTAACTTTGAAATGCTCTGAAGGGGAGGGGGGGGGGTCCCCTTCATTTCCACACCTGCTGGCTCAGTACAAAAGTGAAACGTCACATTAGGTGCAGCGAAGCTAAAGGTAGCCAGCGGCGCTCAAGGGTCTCGGCGGGTGGTGGGTGTGAAAGACGCAGCGCATGACCTGCATGCCAATGCCCCTCTGTGAAGCCCATGCCTGGAGCCACTAGTCTGGGCCTTGAAGAGGCTGTCAGTGGAAGGTCGGGCCTGCTGGGCCTGAGCCTCAGGGATCAGGTGATTGAGACGTCGTTTTGCAGCATACACACCACTGTTGGATAGGTAATGGAAGGTAATGGAAGGATCTGGCCTTGCACTGTATGCTTTTGACTGAAACAAATGGCATACTTAAATCACAGTGAAAAAAATGACAGGTGAAGGTGAGATCACCTGTGCTGTGATGGTGTGACAGTTTTAGAATTGGGGTGGTACTTATGTCACACAAACGCTACAATTAAACAATGCTTCATTTTAATTAAAGATACTCAGGAACCTGCTGCTAAATTTTGACCAGATTTGAGGGAACAGTTTCACCAGATGTGGCAGAGCATCCATTGTTTGAACATGAGGAATCTGCTGATACTGAGCCAGACACTTACAGTACTAACTGGGAAACAAGTTTAAAACCAGTGACTGTATATACAGACTTCATAGCCCATCTACTGAGCCTACAGCCTATGGTTGTAGCTCTAACAAAGTAGAGAGTCTTTGCAGTTGAAACTACAGTAACCTGTGATAGACATGGAGAAATGCAAATCACAAAACACAACAAAATAAGTCCTCAATGGGAATAGCTCAAAAATGCACACCGTCTTTTTTTACGCTTTTTCTATTATATTTTTTTTCATTCTGCACCCGACCTCAACATTGGATGTGTGTGAATAGGCTAATTACTTCACAAGAGTCCTCCATAAGCATCTTTTAATTCTTTTCAACAGTATTTGACTGAGATAATTCAGTTGCATAATAGTATGGAAAATGTAGTTGTTAGACTTCAAGCAAAATCCACTATTACCATAATCTGTCTCGGAGCTTATTGGTTTTTCTTAGTCATGGGAGCAATAATGAAATCACCCTGTTTTGAAATACTGAACCATGTTCAGCATCAAAAATAAATAACCTAGATTTCAGCGTAATGGTGTACGTAACCAGAAGGAAAAGCATGAATTCTCTCTTGACCAAAACTCTCAAGGGAATGACGGTAGCCACAGGTGCTGGAGATGGGAGAGGGGCGATGGGAGTCATATTTGCCTGGAGCTGGAGCTGTCTGACGCAGGCCTCCTCATGTAGGGTAGGCTTCTGTGTTTAGTGTCTGTGGCTGCTGCTGACACCGCTGCCGCTGCTCTTATGATAGTTTAGACTGCGGCTGGGACTGAAATGAGAGGGGAAACCATAGGCACAGGCTGCTCTGAGTGTTTGCATTTTGCCAGGGAAAATGAAACGGCACGGCCCCCTGCTGAGTCTGGAGCACTCGCCCTGATTACTGCTCTCTGTACTTTTGGAGCCATGAGGCGTCACTTGTTTCTCTTTCTCTCTCTACACACACACACACACACACACACACACACACACACACACACACACACGCACACACACACTCCTCCATATTTCCCAGCCCACACACTCTAAAGCTGTTGCGTTGATGCCGGCTGTTGGTGGGGCTTGGTGAGATCAGAGGGTTGCGCTCTGGAGATCTGACAGCGGCCCCCTGCTTTTTTCCCCTCTCATCTCCTCCTTGGCCCCCAATATTGGGCCCTTTTTTCCCCCGTTTGCTGTACTGCATGTGCCTTTGCTCCACCCCACCTACACCCACGCCTGGAATCCGACTTCAGAGACTTCTCAGAAGAAGATGCTGTCTCAAGTGGTCCATCACCCTCTCGAGTATAGTGTTGTATACATATATATGTTAAAGAGAGAGCAAGAGAAGGGGGGAGAAAGATTGAAAGAGAAAGAGAGCGATAGGGAATGTCATTTAGGGTGAGTTGACCTCAAAGAGCCTATCCTAGCTAGAGCCACACTGAGCTATTAGACATTCAGAGAGTTTGGGATGATCAGAAATTTGGTCTGATTTATCCTCCTCTCTGGGTGGGTAAAGCCGAGCCGTCCACCAGCCCAAGTGCACTTCAGAGAACCCCAAAGCCTCTGAGCCAGAGATAAGCAAAAGGATTTTAGTGAGTCTGTGTGTGTGTGTGTGTGTGTGTGTGTGTGTGTGTGTGTGTGTGTGTGTGCTATCGGCTCGATTGTGTCTTGAGGTGCCCGCTGAGGTGGTGCCCATGCCCAGTGCTGGCAGCGGCGGAGCATCGGCGAGTTTTTTTGGAAGCACGCTCACTGGGCGAGGCCCTGCTGGCGTTGTTCTTGCCAGGCATCAGGAGAAGCTTGTCCGCCCCTGAACTCGGCAGCTGCGATCACAGACCTGCCTCCGGGAAGCTGAGGATTGCGTTTGAAATCTTATCTTTTGCCCCAAGACATATTGTTTTATTTTTTCTGGGGGAGGGGGTTGGGTGGGTTTGTTGTTTTCTTCGTGCCAGCGAGCACTCGCTCAAACTCACAGGGTTTTTGGCCCTCATGTTTGTTGTCTACCCATCGCTTATTTCTCTCACTCACACACTATCTCTCTCTTTCTCTTTCTCTCTCTCTCTCTCTCTCTCTCTCTCACTCACACACACACACACACACACACACACACACACACACACACACACACACACACACACACACACACAGTGCCGTATTCCATTCATTGTCTCCCAAAGAGTTATCTTGAAGACTGCAGATTGAGGTTGTGCCTTTAAGGGCTGAAGTTGGCAGCGCAGCACTGAGTGAGTGTATTGTTCTCTCCATGCATTTGTGAGCAGCAAAGGTTTTATTTATTTGATTATTTATTCATTTCTTTGGTCATCAGCATGCACTGACAGCTGCCCTCCTCATCAAAGGAAGGAAACGTGGCCAACAGCCAGATTTCCAACAACGACTGCGCCCGTATTTCGCGATACACCCGCTCTCACACTCTAGTCCACATGGAAGCCGAGTTATGAACTTCAACGTGATATGGAGTCGTTGTGCCGTTTGAACTTTTTACGGACAGTATAGGAGAAGGGATAAAATAAGATCATGAGAACCTTTGAGAATATGAGATGGACTTTAAGTGCATCGTCTTGTCACGCCATACTGTATATTCTGCTGCTGCGTGTTTTAAAGATGGGGCCACTTTCACAGTCACGCCACACACACTACAGCAGGTTTGTCTTGAAACGGACACGCGTCTGCAGTGATTTGTTTAGCGATCCGAGCACAGCCTGATGCTATTTTAGCGAGCGCTTCAGCTACGAGTTGCCAGGTTACCTTCGCAATGGGTTGGAGGAGAGTCGGGGGGGTGCGCTTTGGATAGCGGGAAGCTTGGTTTCGCCGAATCAGTAATGATCCTACCATTTTTTTTCTTTGTTATTTCTTGAAGAGGCTGAGTTGCTGCTACTGCTGGTGGTGGGTGCAGAGGCACTTATTGGCTGTGTGGAGTTGGAGGGCAGTGGTTTGTGTATGTGGGTTAGTGTGAGAGAGGCCGGCCCCCTGGAGATCAACTCCTCTCCTCGTATAGATCTGTGACTCCTCTCTCTCTCTCTTCCATGCCCTCCACCACTCCCCCAGATAGCACTCTCTCTCTCTCCACACAGGCCCTCTGAGAGACGGAGGGAGGGAGGGTGGGAGGGAGACACAGACAGAGAAAGATACAGACTATGTGTGAGAGAGAGCGAGAGAGAAAGAGAAAGGAAGGGAGAGAGAGAGAAAGGAAGGGAGAGCGAGAGAGAGAGAGAGAGAGAGAGAGAAGGAGAGTTATTATGTGGTCAGTCTGGTCTTTCTTATCTAGCCCTGAATCGAATGCCCTTCCTCCTCCTCCGCCGCCTCCTCCTCCTTCCTCTGTCCCTTCATTTCATCTTTAATCTTTCAACTGGAGTTGTCCCTCTATCCCCCCTTCACTCTCTCTCTCTCTTTCTTTCTCTCGCTCTTGCTTTCCCCACCCTGCTCATTACCCTCATTATCTCTCCCTGTCCCTCCATCCTTTCTTTATCCTCCCTGGGTTCCTTCTCTTTCTTTCTCTTGGTCTGTCACTCCCTCTCTTTTCCTCTCTCTTCCTCTCTCTCACTCTTTCCTTTTTTATTTCCCTTGCCTCCCTCTCTCCATCCTGAAGGAGCGGAGGCTGCCTGTGCTTCTCGCTGTGGTTTAGTGGAGCGCAGCCGGCCTGAGGATGAGCTAATGTGGCGTCATGGCCGCCAGTGCCCATCACTAACCCCCCACCCACACACACACCACCCCCACTCCCTCACCCCCTTGTGGTGTAATATGCCCCCCCACCAACCCTCCTCCTTTCCTGGGTGCCCACTAAGCTGCCCTTGTAACCCCTCTCCCTCCCTCCCTCCCCCCCTGCCCTCTCCGTTCCACTGGCTGCTCTGATGCCCACTCCGATGCCCTCTCCACGAGCTCTGGGTGAGGCGGGCAGCCGCATGGGCGGTGGCACAGAACAGACTGAGCCTTGCTTTGCTTATTTCATTATTTGTCTCTCCAAGGAGCTGCAAGGGCATTTTATTTCTCCCTGTGTGAGCGTGCTGCTGCTCTCTCTCTCTCTCTCTCTCTCTCTCTCTCTCTCTCTTCGCTCTTCTCTTCTCTTATCCTCCGCCTCAGCTCTCTGCTCCAGCTCCCCTCCCCTCGTTTGTGTGTGTGTGTGTGTGTGTGTTTATATGCATGTGTGGGCTTGTTTGTTTTCATGGCCTCTGTCTGGTTACAAGTAAAGCTTTATGTTCAAGCATGTAAGTCTATGTGTGTGGACACAGGAGAAATTACCTTGAGAGTGCGTTCTAGCACTGACAGTATCTCTGTGTTTGTTTGTGTGTGTGTTTGTGTGTGTGTGTGTGTGTGTGTGTGTGTGTGTGTGTGTGTGTGTGTGTGTCACAAGCTGAAGCCACTGTGCGTACGCGGGTGTGAAATTAAATCCACATCAGCAGGCAGGCATTCAGATAAGCTTAACAGGACATGACATCCTGGAGGTTAGAGACAGATGCTTGCTCCACTTCTTTTGGAACGTTTTCCCCTCTTTTTGCCTCCTCTCCTCCTGCATTGTCAACATTCATTTCTTTTACAAAAAAAGGGGAGAAAAAAAAAGTGAAAATGAAAGAAAAAAGATAAATCAAATAAAAATCACCTCGCCAGATTGCCTCACTCATTGATGTTGAGAAACTTGGACACAATCTTTCTGTATTCATAATTTGATCTTGTCAGGGAAGCGAAAATATAGACCCCTGAACAGCTTTTAATTATGATACAGCGATACGGAGGCTGGAGCAGAATCTCTTATCCATGTTCGCTGGAGTGTGGAAAGCGCATTTTCACGCCTCTCCAAATGACTCCTCACCTCATTTCCCGCTTAGCATTCAAAACCCCGCTGATGGTCAAACTGATACCCATTTGTGAGTCCAATCCCTAACAGGGACGGATCTGACCTTGGCTAAATGGAATTTCTCTAATTCTACCCCCCACCCACCCACTCACACACACACCCCACTCACACACACACCACACTCACACACACCACACACGCATACATAGTGCCAACTCATAGGATGAAAAAAAAAAATCCTGCTGATTCAGCCGGTAATTACTGTTTATGACGAGACACTGAAGTGTCTGTTTAAGGATGCGAAAGTGGAGCTTATAAAGTCAGGGAGCCTCTCCCTATAAAAGCGTGAATATTACCAAGATGTCTTATTTTTATTAGCTTCCTTTGGGCCTTTTGTTTTTTTTATTAAAACCCCTCCCGACAAGTGGTGGCGGCGGTTGAAAGCGACTCCAGCACAGTGAAGAATGTGTTATGTAGAACAGAAGGGGGCAAGGTCAGGGGAAAGGATAATTAAACATGTAAATACCTCTGGGCGGCAGACAACAGCTAAGATTCGATCAGGCGTCTGCTCCGCTTGCGACTTGTCTTGGACTTCTCTCTCTCTCTCTCTCTCTCTCTCTCTCTCTCTCTCTCTCTCTCTCTTCTCTCTCACTTATTCTCTCTCTCATAAAAGGCGAACCTCAATGCGATGGCTAATGGCTTAGTTCATCAGCAGCGGAGACTGAGGCAGGGTGGCAAGCTGTAGGGGCTTATTAAAGGGGTGAGGCGGGGAAAGTGTGAAGTGTGTGTGACTGTGTGTGTGTGTGTGTGTGAAAGTGTTTGTATGTGTGAGCATTGGTGGGAATTGGTGTGATTTGAGTTGGTTTTTGAGCATTTCTTGTTAGCCTTTGTGTGTGAGAGAGAGATAGAGGTGTGTGTGTATGTGTGGAGATGGAGAGAGAAAGATAGAGTGTGTGTGTGTGTGTGTGTGTGTGTGTGTGTGTGTGTGGAGATGGAGAAAGAGCAACAGTGTGTGTGTGTGCGTGTGTGTGTGTGTGTGTTGGTGTGTGTGTGTAGTATGTGAGTGCACGTTGCTCACCATCTTGTTTGTGCAGAGCAGAGCCCTTCCGGTCACACTTTGGGAGGCTGGCATCCCCCCAAGGCCGCCTCTGGTGAGAAGAGGCACCTGAGCCCAGCCCTTCCCCCCAGCCTCTGCTGCTTGGCTGCGGGCACAGCCATTCCAAGGCCCCCCCTGAGCTCCCTGTGCCAGCCTGGTGGGGCCCCTGGGACTCCAACCCAATTACCCTTCATTACGGTGCACTCTTGGTCCCCACACAGAGCCTCAGCTACGGCAGGCATCCTCACTGCCAGTGAAGACTGCTCACGAGTCAGGCTTTGTTAGCGCTCCATGTGCCGAGGAGAGACAGCCTCGCTCCAGTGTGTGTGTCGAACTGTGTGTGTGTGTGTGTGTGTGTGTGTGTGTGTGTGTGTGTGTGTGTGTGTGTGTGTGTGTGTGTGTGTGTGTGTGTGTGTTATTCAGAGAGTTGTTTGTTGTTTGTGGTCTATTAAGTCTGGCTTTGAGTATCTGTTTTTGTGTTTTGAGTCGGAAGTGTTGGGAGTGCCCTCATCTGAATCAATTAATGCAACTATCTGCTCGACTGAGTCCTGTAATGATTTTGTTTCTTCAAATTATTCCTTGTAAATACACTCTTGATACACACAACTCTTGACTCCAAAAATAGGCTGTATAGTAAGGGGCTCTCGACTGCGAATCAACAAAAATACTAATTCTGTGAAGTGCGTAATAGCCCTAAAATAGCCGCTGAGTTGTGGTCCACACAGATTGCTAGTGGTTTCCCCAGCAACAGCTCTGTTTTCACAGGTTCTTAAAGTCACACTGAAAAAAGAGAGAGAAACCCTGAAGCGTATTTACCCTTTTTCATACATCCACGGATGTTCAATGAATCTAAAAATAATTACACTTGCCACTGCAGGGCCGGGGGAATTCAGTAAGCATCCATAAATCCGACGTCCTTTGGGAACGGGAGGGGATAAATCACCCGAGTCATGGAGTTGCAGAAGGGGAGGACTGCAGTTTCTGAGCTGCCTCGGTTGTGACGTGATAGCCCTGGTCTCTGCCGCACGCCGTGTCTGCTGTGCGCCCCGTCGGAGCGGGCGAAAAGCCTCGTAAATAAAATGGGGCGGAAAAGCATGTCGACAGCTCACCTTGAGTCGGCATGATGCTGAGGATTGAGTTGCGAAAGCTGCGGCACACGGCAGACGGAGACTCTCATGTAAATGTATCAGCCACGGTGATATTAGGCAAAATAGCCACCCACATATCCTTCTTGACTTTGTCAGGCAGGGAGTATGTGGCATGCCGCGGTGGTGGGGGTGTGGAAGGGGGGTGTGCATGGGGAGGGGAATTTATGAGCAAGTGGTGAGAGATGGCGTGACACACCTGAATGGCCGTGTGTAAATTAGATTGGGGCTCCACCTGCTTGCTGCCGAGGGCCGAGAGGAGTAATGCCTCCGGTGGAGCGTTGGGACGACCGTCGGCCCCCCGAGACGAGAGCTACCCGAGGTGCAGCGTGGGAAAAAAGAAAAAGAAAAAAGAATGATGGAGGCGGAGAGGAGGAAGTTATCTGGCCCTCTGAATCAAACAAGTTCATCTGTTGCCTTGGTGATTTGAGTAGGCCCTATTTTGTAACGGATGTCATGGCTTTGTACAACATTGTTTGTTATTTCTGAAGAAAATGGCAGTGCTTTGAGGTAAGCTTTTCTCACAAAGCTGAAGAGAGGCTCCGCTCATGTTCTGTCAACATTACACCCAGGGGAATAATTCCACAAGGCAGATGTTTAGTGAGATACCTTCCCCGTGGGACTTTTTCAAAACAGAGTAATTCACACAGTTCAATCCTTTCAGTGTTCATTTAAGTCATTCTGGGAAATAAGATTGACTTTAATTCAGTTCACCAGTTACAGTACAATAGGGGCAATTTACAATTGGATTTGGAGCAGATCCACGGCTCAAGGGGCAACATAATTGTAAGGAAACCTCAAACAGAAAAAGTACAGCCGGCACCATAAGTGAGAGACCACTATTTGTCCATGGTTTTGGCTGAGCATCATAATAATTCAAAAATATTTATGGTAGTCAAACCTTAGGTGGTTGTCTAAAGTTCTGGGTGGACAGTATAGTAGTAGCCAAACGTAATGTTAACATCATGGGAATAAGGACAAGGAACATTAACATTTTGGTGGTGATCCAGAACCATTTGGAATTTGTATTGCATCAGTGAGCCTAGTTTGCAATGAAGTTGGAGCCAAAGTAGCAGTTTGTTCACATGGTTACTTTCAAAGAACAACATTTTTTAACAGCTTTGTAGTTAGAGTGTAGTACTTTAGACAAGATTAAAAATGAAAACAGTCATTTAGGCTTTTTAAGTATAACTACTGACATAAAATTAAAAGAAAACAATACGGGTAGGTATTTAATCAGGGGGAAATAAAACAAGCTATAGCACAATGCTATTTAAAGAATGAGGATGAAAAAGACAATAAAAGATATACAATCTGAAATGTCAGTAAAGCAATAAAGGCATCATAAAAAAGAACTGTTTTTGGAAAAGCCAGCAGACAGTGTGTAGTGCTTATCACAGCTTTTTAAAAAGCTTTACAAGGAACCAGAAGTATAGAAGGAATCAGAAGTTTTACTTCAGTTTTACTTTAATTATGAAATAAACTGGCCAGTAACTCTTTCTCTCTGTTCTGGGAGAGCCTGAAGAGTTTCAATCCAGTTTATTAATAAGCAGGTCCATTAATAAATACCTGCTAATCAAACAGACTAGGCCTATCCCCCTCTCTCTCTCTCTCTCTCTCTCTCTCTCTCTCTCTCTCTCTCACTTCAAGTTTTCTTCCAATTCCCCTCCCTCTTTCTCTCTTTCTCTCAAATTCAAAGACGCTTTATTGGCATGACTTAGTAATAGTGTTGCCAAAGCATACAATAATACAGACAGATTCAATATCTGTCTGAGAAAAGAAAAACAATAGGCCTAAGAAAAAAGAAAAATTAGTGAAAAAAGACGTTTAATCTAATTTTTAAACCTAATGTAAGTTTGATGTGAATTTTAATTTCTCTCTCTCTCTCTCTCTCTCTCTCTCTCTCTCTCTCTCTCTCACACACACACACACACACACACACACACACACGCTCTCATGTTTCCTAGCTCCTTATGCTCTCATATTTACCTTCATCCAGTAGAACCATCACCTGCCTTTGACTGCCTTGGGTTAAAAGTGAGTGTGAAACATCAAGAAAGGAGTGGAGCAGGTTGTCCCATCAATTAGCATGGCTTTACAAAAGCCCTATGGGAGCACAAGCCCATATGAAAGATTAGCTTTTGAGTGCTAATTTCAATCAATTACTCTGCTGCTAACAGGCTTTAATGCTGTAACAGGACGCCTTTGTGCCTCTCACACATACTGTACTGTAGGCTACGTCCTTGGAGATGATTCCCACTCAGCCACAGTGTCTGTGTGACTCATGCGCTAGGCTAGTCCAGTCAGCAAAGGCTATACTAAGGTGAGTTTTGCTAATGAATGGGCCTTGAAAACTGCACCCAAATGACTGCCACTGCTCATTCAGGTTTTAATAGTTCAGCAAAGGATGAATCCCTCGAGGAGCATTACCACGAGGAAAAAAGGCTTTGTATGCTAATAGGCACAGAAACTGTGCTTTAGATAGATAGGATAAGGCAATCTGGTAGACACTGTGATATCTTTAGAAAATGTCTAAGGAGCGTTGCGGCTGCTAGTCTGGCTCTCTGTGGTGATGTTCTGTCCTGGGTGTCGTGATGTGTCTGCAATCTCGAAATAGCCAGACTAATGAACTCAAGGCATCTGGTGGTTTCTTATCACTCAGTTTTAAAGGGACACTAGGCAAGTTTTCGCAACTGTTTACCTCAATCCTTTTTTTATCAGAGAATTTGTTTTGGTACCATGTCCAAATCCATTTGGATAACATAGTCACATGAAGGGTGGATAAATGCAAGTTTTATTCCCACCAGCTATCGAAGATATGCTGTGTAGTTCTGGGTGGGTGTTTGGAAACCTCAAAATAAAAACCTAGTTACAGCATGACATTGCTAATTTATTTGCTATCAGACATCACTAGCATGTTCTAGCAGTGCCAGAAAGACTGAAAATGCCTTTTATGTTGCTCGTTCACTAGCTTTACAGCAAATACTGCATGGTGTCCCTTTAAATGACTCTGATGCCTTTGAAGTGGAATTAAAAATGCTAACCCCAGGACACTGGCTTCACAGTTGTGTTAGTATGAAAGTACTACTATCTTAATCGAAGACTTTGAATCGAATAAAATCAGACAAAGTTCATGTGTTTCCAAGGGAATCTTAATGGTTCTCATACATGTTTGAGATCTTGGATTTTTTATAAGACGAATAAAAAAAAATGTTTCTACTGCTATTACCCTAGATGAATCAGTGCATATAGCACAGTGCAGGCCTATGCATATTCTTCCATTTTCTCATGGTGTTGTTAGCAGTGTTGTGCAGCTATTGTTAGAAAAGGCAGAACAGTGAGTCGTTCACTTGTGTGGTGCTGCTGTTTGTTCTCCTCTGAGTCGTGGAAGGCGACTGAAGACTCTGATTTAGAGAACTGTCAGTGACTTGCATGGGGGAAGGAGGAGGGGGAGAGGTGGGGGGGGGGTGTTCGGGTTGAGGGCTGGAGAGCCTGCCTGCTTCGCCTCTCAGAGGGGGCATAAATAATGCCCGTTGTAGCGCAGAGTGATGCCCGCTGTAATGGTGCCAGGCAGCATGGCGTGACCGACCCGGTGGGCATTATCTCTGTGGCGCGGTGGCGCGGTGCCTGAGACTGTAGAATAGAGTTATAGAATCCCGGGGTTACTAGAGGGAGAGATGGAGAGGGGGAGAAAAGGGGAATTTAATTGTGGGCTGAGCAGATACGTCTGTGTGTGTGTGTGTGTGTGCGGGTGCGTGTGCGTGCGTGTGTGTGTGTGTGTGTGTGTGTGCACACGTGTGTGCTGGTATCTCTCCAAGCCAGTGACGAGTCTTAAATGCATCTTGGCTAAGAGCCAGCGTATTCAGTCTAGGCTACTTAAAGGAAAAGAAAAAAAGATTCAATGCCGCACTGCTACTTCTGTCCCGATACAATACTGCCCACCCCCACTCCTCTTCCTCCACCTCTCAAGTGACTGGACTTTCTTCCTCCTCCTACTTGTCCTCCTCCTCCTCCTCCTCGTGCAGCTGGTCCTGTGCAATTCTCATGTTGTGTCATTAGGCCCTTTCAGAGTGATGCCCAGGGAGCAGGGACGCTGTCTTGAGGAAAGGAAAACAGTGCCTTGAAGAAACAAAGATGCTGCTATGTGCTTCGGGTTGGTTATCGCTATCGCTCGGAAGATGTCTGCAATCATCCCTATCTCCCCCCTCACTCCCACGCCGCCCCCTCCCTTCCCCTGCCAGCCCCATACATCCCCTCCTCTCCTCTCCTCCCCCCTTCTCTCAGTAGTAATTGTGAAAATTTCATGGTCTTTATAAATAGCTCTCGCTTTTTAGGAAGCATGGAGGTAACAAGGCCACGTGCTCAAGAGAGTGTCTCGCTCTTCAAGCCCTGGCTGATAGCATCTTTCTATTCTCTCTCTCTCTCTCTCTCTCTCTCTCTCTCTCTCTCTCTCTCTCTCTGGTCCTTCTCTCCTTGGTATAGGAGCATATTGTTTCTAGGAAGTCTTGAATGCTTTTCCCTGCATGGCCTTGTTATGTGCCCTCCCACGAGGGTTTGGGGGGTATTTCAGAGCCCTCCCTCTGTGTGTGTGGATCTGCACAGGCGTCACAAGGCATGTTAATGGGACCAGTCCCACGCTCCACATTGTACTGGAGTGATGTGGTAAAGAAGGTGGAGGGGAATGGAGTGGAGGGAGGGAGGGAGGATGGAGAGAGGGAGAAAAAAGAAAATAATGCAAATGACATAAGCTCTCTCGATAACGGAGGGAAACAATCTGATAGATGAAGAAAGAGAGAGAAAAAACATTAATGGTATTGAAAGACAGGTTGAATGTATTCACTTGTAGCAGAGGGAGAGGGAGAGAGAGATGGTGCCCTCTCTTGGCATCACTGTGATCTTCAAAGCCAATCAAACCAAGCCCATGTTCAGGAGTTGAAGCATGCTGACTGCCTTCAGGCTTCCAGGCAATGCCGCTTCAAAGTTTCTTTTTTTCTTTCTTTCTTTTTCTTTCTCTCTCTCTCTCTCTCTCTCTCTCTCTCTCTCTCTCTCTCTCTCTCTCTCTCTCTCTCTCTCCTCTTTCCATTTCTCTTATTCTTCATCCTTCCTGTGTGTTTCAATTATGCCTGTCGCTTTCACTTTCCCACCCAACTGAGCCAAAGCCGTGCACAGGGGGGCCTTCGGGTGCAGGGACGTGGCACCTCCGAAAAGGTTATGCCAGATAATTAAAGAAGGTTCTAGTCATCGTCACAATCTCAATCCCGCCCCATAGCACAGCTGCTGCCGCCACCACCACCACTCCCCTCAACCACCCCCGCTCCACCGTCCACGCCTCCGTGCTTCTGCCTTAATGCCGACTCACGTCAGGAGAGAGACAAAATGGGGGTACGGTTTCTTCAAGAAGTAGTTCTCCTCTCAGCGAGAGCCGTGCTAACTCGAAGCTTATGTCCCAAGGCCATAGAAACTCTTGCGCTTTGATGGAGGCAAACTTTTTCTCTCTGCTGTTCTGTTTTGTTTTGGTTTGCTTGTGTTGTTTTCAACACATTTCTTTCTCTTCTTTAAAGGAAAAAAAGGGGGAAATGTTTTGGTGTTCCCTGAGAGGGAGAGGATTGGGGGAACTTCAGAGACGAGAGAACGAGGACGAGGATCCGACAGACACAAGCACACAACGCACAGTCACAAGAAACAAACCAAAACACAGATGCAGTAAGCAGACACACAGATATTTGGAGCAAAAGTTGCTGTTATTACATTTCGATTTTAGACTATTGCAAACTGTATGGCCTATTTGAAATTAGTCATCCTAATGCATTTTTAAAAACCTCCAACCCTTTTAAAAAGCTCCAAACCTCCAACCCAACCCCACCAAGTGCCTACTTCAAGATAAGAACTCCTAGGTAATTGAAAATTTGTAGCTTCGAAGCACAGCTGGGACGGGTTCTCCTTATGAAGAGCAGCCTCTTGATCTCAGTGAATTGGTATTAAATATTGAATCCAGCCCCTGCTGAGCTCAGCAACCACTTCACATCCTACATCTCCTCTTTCTCTTGGAAGACCTGGATCAGGGGAATTGTTCTCTCCTCTCCTCTGACCCTTCTCAAACGACCCGTCAGGTCAATGCCACGTGTCCTGAAACCAGACTCTATTACAGATCCCTAAGTTATGAGTTAGTTGCGCTGCCTTAAAAAAAAAAAAACTCCGCAGTCAATAGCAATCTCCCAAATGGAAGGGCAAATTCTTCCAAGGCTTGTCTTGTAGGGCGTGAGTTGGTCCGTGGCAGGAAATTGATTAAATAAAAATGAAAGTGTGTTAAGTGAATGCCTGGTGCCTGCCATACCAACTCAGTTACCTTAATCAATTATAACCTCCTTTTCCATTCTCTCACCTTGACCTTTGTTCTAGAACCTATTTCTGTTGCTTATTAAGACTGAAACGTAATCAGGGTGGATGGTGGCGGAATTCTATTAAATCCGTCTGGTAATTGGTAGCTAAACCAGCTGATTAAATTCAGATATGGCCACTGACTTTTATGTGCATTTAAATTGGCGGCGTGAAACTGGATTGGGGCAGAAAGTGTCAGGACAGACACCTTGTTAAGAAAGATCATTACATTGCATCGCTAATTGTACTGATTAGGGCCTCTTTCAAAGACTTATTCTCCAGTGGGCTCTTTAAAGCCAGAATCAAAAAATGAATTCCACCCCAAAAAAGCATTTCTTTTCATCCTCCGAGGGTAGTCTCTTCTCCCTCAGACTAACAGGAGTGTGAGAGTGTGTGTGTGTGTGTGTGTGAGGTGTGTGTGTGTGTGTGTGTGTCGGACAGAAGGGGGGTAACTGCTCCTTTACAGGTAACCGTTCCTGTACGAGCTCCCCTGTAATTTCATGTTTGACATAACATGCTTTCATGTGCGGTGATTAAGCTCACGATCCCAGTCGTGGCCCAGCCCTTCTACCTGGCTTGTCTCTGCACATTTGACTGGAAGTATTCTCTCAGTACTCCCTGATCCATTCTCTAACCCCATTACGTTTGCTCTGCGGATGTGCTCCGAGAGAGAGAGAGAGAGAGAGAGAGAGAGGGAGATGGCGAGAGAGAAAGAGAGATGGCGAGAGAGAGAGAAAGAGAGAGAGAGATAGATAGCTCTTTGGGCTCTTACCTCGGCTGCAGAGGTCTTTTGTTGTGATAACCAAACAGCACATCTCATCTCGTCTCCCATAGAGTGACACAGATGTTAAGAGGGAAATGCTGTATAATGCTGCCTTGCTTTCATCTTTCATCTGCAATTCTAGATATTTGAATCTGTTAGTTTGAATTCAACAGGGACACAGGGGAAATGACAAAGACTGAAAGAGATTAGTAATTGACTTGATGCTTAGGTATTGGGAAACATTGTATCTATATCATTGTTGAAAGTATTTTGGGCTTTTGATTATGAAAACTATATAAAGCTGCCAGGGATTAGCGCTTAAGTCTTTATGCTAATATTTAAGAAGATAAGTAAAGCTCACTATATTCTCAACCTGAAGTATCAACAAAATAGATTCCCCCCCAATGACAAAGCCTTTGTCTAAGTCTAACTCTAGCATTGCTGTTTAAAGTTTCTCAGTACAATGAGACACTGTTGAGATATCAATCCATAGGCCCACACATTGCATTGCTCACTGATAGATAAGCCTGTGACTGACCCCAATCTGAGCTGCTTGGAGACATCCATCATAGACATAGAAAAGCTCTGTAAAGAAGCTTTGCAATGTCCTCAATGCCTCAGAAGAATGATTTATATTATTTATAACAGCAAATACACCTCCAAAGCACACTCTTACGGCCTTACCTTTGCTGCTTCTCTTTGAGAGCTGTCATAACTTAGCTGTTGGCTAATAGCCAACTTAGGGGTTCTTCAACCCATTACTCATCTAGTTGGTTTAATGGGTAACAAGAAGGTTTCAGTTAGCAGTTCAAATCAATAGCCTCTCCATCAATGTCTATTTACAAGGCTTTTCATTTGTATTGAGTGAATCCCTTAAAGGCAATTCTGACCAAATAACCTGACGGGAAGATGCAGAAAAGCGGTGCGTCAGCACAGTAGCAACGTCTACTACAGTCTGTGCCTGCCAGTCTCTTATTGGCTCATACTGTAGCTCTGCATACTTGAATAATCTTGTGAATATGCTACTTTAAAATCTAGGTTGATAATACCATCAATTATTAACAAAGAGAATGAATGAAGACGTAGTGGAGAGAGTTAATGTGGTCATTGGAACCAGACACATGCAAGTGCAAATTATAACATTTGTTTTTTGCTGAAGACCCATTAGAGGCTCATTGTAGGCAAATCTGGCCATCCATATGCATGCGGCAGTGCTACTGTAGCTGTCCTTTACGCAACTAACCTTGATTGTCCACTGGAAGAATGTTCCAAGGGGAACAAAACACGTGTCCAGTGAGCTGGAAACTGCCCACAACATTGGTAATTCAGTCATAGCCGGCCATAAATGGCGTTCATTGCGTCCTGAATTTAGATTTACGAGCCCTGCTGAAAATGTCAGATGAGCAAAGCACTTTCCTCTCTCGGTGCCCACTCTCTGTAGCTGGGAAAGGGCACCATTCCTGGAACAAAGGTCTATGACCTAAACCACCCACGGGCACCACTGCACCCGTCAGCAACTGGCAAACTGGCAAACAGCGGTGCTCACCAATGATCTTTTTTTTCTCCAAATAAAAACTAAAATAATATGAAAGAATCCTGTGAGAGAAAAAATAAAACTAGTGGTGAACTTATATGTAACTTGGTGCTATGAAATAAAGGGGGGCTGCATATTGGGGTTTGGTTTGGCTTTGTCCCGAGTGTTGCAGTGGTCTCCTGAAGGCACATTTTTAAACATTCAGGTCCACAACCTAGAAGCTGCAATCGATGATCTCCTTGGGCTTAAGCAAAGTAAAAGCATGGGGTCCGCACTGGTTGTTCTCTTAGAATGATTGACCCAATTTGAAAGGGTGCTGTTTGTTTGGATGCCTGCCAAAGCGCAAGCGTCATTGGTGTGATTCATCAACCCCCCACTGTTTAGATGCCTGTTCCTTTGAGCCAAGTTGTCGTTTTTTAAGAAGGTGGTGGTGGTTGTGTGTGTGTGTGTGTGTGTGTGTGTGTGTGGTGGGGGGGGGGTGTTGTTGCAGTAAGTTTGAAGTGATTGCTACTTTGATGCACTGTGAAGTGGGAGAGATCTGAGAGAAGTCTTTTAGTCAATTTCTCTGTTTGTTGTTTTCGGCACACTGGTTTTATTTGATGTGTCTCCTTGTCTCCGAATTGTGTTGATACTATAATTACTTTTTTAGTGCCTGAACCGTCATATGATAATTAGAGGGGAATAGGCGATGTGTAAATAACTGATAGGCAAACAATAGCGCTAACACAGAGATAATTATAAGTCATTTCATAGTAGGTTGAGTTAAATGTTGCTGGCTCACCTTCTAATATAAATAGTCATTAAGTGAGCCAATGACCTCACTGTCCTCACGGGTGACTCTCTCACTCTGTAATAACAGCTAGTGGAGATGGGGATACTTGTTTTGACTAATGTGTAATCAACCACCCTTCTGTCTCTGACAGAAGTATTGAAAATTGAAATTTGCAACAGAATGGTCGGGTTGACAGTCTGTCAACGGCAGGGTGAGGGACTATTAGTGGCTTTTTAAATTTTGAGGTTTTTTTTTTTTTTTTGGACGGGAGGTTGGGTGGGTGGATGAGGCGCACAAAATACCCAGGCAGATTTAATAATTTATGACTGCTTTTTATTTAACAACAAGCTGTCAGACAGATTCCTGTCTCTCAGAATCGGCGCCACTCGTCGGGCAAACAGGAAGTGACAGGGCCTGACAGGAGGGTCTCGGCGGACGCTGGTAAAGGGGGAGGAGGGGGATCGCGCTGTGTCACTCCGAACCCTGTCAGAAACCTTTTCTCTCAATTTTAATGAGAATCAGACTCTTGCCCAAATGATAAACCAGCGCTCCCGCCCGGGATGGGGCTCCGCCATGCTCACATAGTCTCTGCCCTGGCATAATCGTCTTTGGCAGCCATTGGGCATTTGTTGTTGTTGTCACTGCCGTTGTTGACTTTGATGGTGATGGTGGGGAGAAAAGTGTGGGACGAGGATGATGATGATGACAGAGACGGTTTCGATCAGCGATGGCTGGAGTGTCTGTGTCTGGCTGGCATTCAGTAGCCTGCCTGTGCCTCCATGATGCGATGCGGTGCAGTGCAGGGCAGACCCTAGTGTTGCTGGAGCTCTAGGCAAAGAGGGTGCCAAGGAAGGGGCATCTCTGCTAAGGTGAACAGACATCCCTGATTAGCGGGGACAGTCCCAAATTTTTGGTCGTCTGTCCCTGTTAAAATCCGATGAAATCCACTTTGCCCCTGAATTTCTGAAGCTTAAACTTTGATTATTACCTCCGCCAAGGACGTAATGTTTAAGCCAGCATGTGTCTGTGTGTGTGTCCGTGTGTCTGTCTGTCTGTGTACAAGATAACACGAAAAGTACTGCACGGATTTGGATGAAATTTTCGGACAACGTGTGTATTGGGACAAGTAAGAACTGATTTGATTGATTGTGGTGGCGATAGGTGATACAGAACACCATCTGTGACCACATTGACTTGGCGGAGGTCTGCACTCTCTGAGCCCTTTTCTAGTTTCAATTAAATTGACTTGAGACATAGGAATGTCCCCAGTGTCCAAGGAAAAATGTTCATCTCAGAGCTCTGGTCACCGTAATCTCAGCACACCTAATCCATGAGATCTTAGAATGTCCTCTATTGCATGTCTGTGTCCCTGTGACTTTGTCAAGAGGGAATAACAACACAAGAGAGGCTCTCTCAATCTCATTTGTCTCCCAAAAAACAAAGGCAGATTGCTGGGCGATATTGACAGACGACACACCATTCATTGCAGCGCTAACGAGTCGCTGGAACTCATTTGGGAGGCATGGCTGTGAGCATAACTCATGGCTAGACGCTAGGCCCAGTGTCTGGGCCTACTCCATTTGTTGACTACAATCAGCACAGCAAATTAGCTATTTTCTGAAGCGAACATATTCTTGTTCCACATCATTGGCTTCTGAAGGCAGTTCAAATTCTACTTTATTTAATCTGAAATTCTTCCCTCTAGCTCATTTTCCCAGAACATGTTGTTGCTGGTTGCCGATAAATCTCTTGTAATTAAGTCCGAAAGCACATGTAAATTTGTCGTAATGAATGTGAGAAGTAAAGGAGACATTTAATCCCTTGAAGTCGACAAAGTTCACACACAGACACTGCCTGGATGGTTTCCCCTGCTGTTGTTTCTGTGGAGCTGTGGAGCATTCGCTTCAAAAAAAGCCCATCTCTCATTCTTTTAAAGTCAATAGAAGCAGTACATGTAATGCCCTGCGAATTCCCGCTTTTGAACAATGTGATTTAGCCGACTCTGAAACCATCAAGCAAATGAAGATGAATGGTACATTTTGCTAGGCTAATCCCCCTCATCTCCAAAAGCTATTTCTCTTTCGTCTTGCAGTTCAGAGGCAAGCCTTGAGTCACAGCAATCTGCTTTGACTGATTCGTCTTGCAAAAGGGCCCTTTATAAAATCTCATTGATGACATGTTGCTGGACTAGATTGCTAGCTTGCTCTCTCTTTTTCTCTGTCACACACACACACACACACACACACACACAGGAAGAGAGAGACACACATTCTCTCTCTCTCGCTCTCATTCTTTGCTTATCTTCATATCTCTCTCTCTCTCTCTCTCTCTCTCTCTCTCTTTCTCGCTTCATCAGCTCTAGCTCTCCTCCACTGAAGCCTTTGAGGACTGGGTGACAGTGTCACGTCAAGCCCAATAACTGTTTGACAGACAAAGCATGTTTTCCCTAGACTATTTTTTTGACAGAAAAAAAAACTTTTGCCTCTTCCCTCAGAAAGGGCAGTCATTGGAGATTGGATGTGTCTGTGTGGGTGGTACCTTGAACCAAGCGCTTAGCCAGAACATTTGAGTTCTCGTCCTTCTGTCTGGACTCCCTCAGTGAACTCACTTTTATGTCTTTGTTTTGTTTTTGTACATTTTTTCACTTTGTCCATAGCACACAAGAGGAGCTTGTCATTCACTGGAGGTTCCATCTGCTTCCTAATTAAGAAATGTTCCTTAATCTCGTAGATTATCTTATAATTTTGGCTTGCTCTCTAGTCTATATTTAGTCCCCAAAACTCTTGGAGGAGCTGAATTATTCAGAACAGATGCATCAAATATTTTAATAGCTGTTTTTAATCACTGAAATGAGGGACCTTATTTTTGTTTTAATTCCAAGTAGGCTGTTGCAGATGGGGTATTTGGCTTTTTGAAAATGTTCTGCTCATGAGTCAATATCGATTTATTTAGCAGTTTGATACAAGAATGGATCTGAAAGATCATCTAGTGATCCATCAACTGCATATCAAGCATCTGAGTCAGTGCTTGTCGTCAGGGCTTTAGCGAGGTGAGTCATTCTGTAGGATAGATCTATAAACCCATTTTTTCTGACACTGGCTAAATTCTCCATGAATGGATCAATGTGTTTAGTTGTTGTGTGGTGTCTGAGAATGTATTAGCTTTGTCAAGATAACCTTGACAATCATTTTAATGAGCAAGTGTAAAAATGGATGTGTTCATTTCTGATGTATAGATTGTATTCTTCTCTCCTGAGGAGGCGTACATACATTCATCTGCAAAAGGACACACACACACACACACACACACACACACACACACACACACACACACAGACAGACAGACACACAAACACACACTGCTGAAAAATAAAAAAAGCAACTTTTGGAGCAAGCTGACACCCACAGTGCACAACATTGTCACTAGTTGTGGAGACATTCAGTGTGACTAACCTAACCTCCTTGACAACTATTTCTGGAGGCTGAGACATACATACAGTACCACTGAATGATTGATTGTGCTAAACAGAAGAAGTGTTGCACTACATGACAAATAGAGTACAAATGCAAATGGCAAAATACTTATTCACTGACATACACAGAGCGAAAGTCGGGTAACGAGTCCACTGGGTCTGACGGGCCTGTCAAGAAGAAAATGAAGTGTTTGACTTCTTCCAGTCCTGACTGGTGAAAAATCATCCCCACTTGATGACAGCAGTGATGGAATATGACACCCGACTCATTTGACACATTTAGCTTGATAAACATGAGCAGAAGTTGAAATGGCTTTGCATAGTAAACAAAACCAGAATTGGAAAAACACTGATATATCTGCACAGTGCTACCTACACACAGTTCTCACAGCAATGCTAATAACGTTAGCTCACAAAGCCTTAGCTAATGGGTTGTTAGGTCAACGTAATGGATGTTTTTGTTTTAGCTCATAGGCAAAACTGACTGTCAATCTTTGGTCTCTTGGTATCCACTTTTTTTTGCATGTAATAAACACGGCAATCTTACATAATCACCGCGGAGTCTTCCCATCCGGCGCTAATACAGCTCCGACTCCAGTGCTAGCTGCCTCGGCAAAGGTAATGGCGGCCTAAATTGCGGCGCGGGAGGTAACTGCAGCAAGGAAAAAGTACAGGAAGCTCTCGGAGCTGTTTGGCTTGTGCTTCTGATGGAGTTTTGTCTGGAGGGCGAAAGTCATTAGCTTTGATTTGAGAACGGTTGGAGCCGTGCGGTGCCAGTGGGGGAGAGAGAGAGAGAGAGAGAGAGAGAGAGAGAGAGAGAGAGAGAGAGAGGAGTGCACCACAGGATACTCATGCCTCGGTTCCCCTTCCCTTTTTCTTCACTAATGAAACAAAGTGATAATAAAGCTTTTATG